>JBAJMU010000011.1:2028632-2080208 GCA_037952995.1 Hyposoter didymator
GAGAGAGAGAGAGAGAGAGAAGGGGGGCGGAGGAGAGAGCATCGAGAGAATTGGCTGCCCGCATAACGTCGATGTCACTTGAGGGTGGTTTTCACCCCTCAACCTTAATTTACAGGATATATCGATGCAGGCAAAAATCCACCTGCTCCGAAACACGCAAATTCTCTTTCGCTACGCGTTTTTTTCTTCACAACACGAAAAAAGTAGAAAGCTTGCAAAAAAAATGAAAAAAAAAAAAAAATTAATGGAAATTCGAAAATCTCAAAATTGCGAAACACGAGAAAAGCTTTTGGTAAATTTAAGCGAAACATTTTTTCACTGCTTCTTTGGAGAAATGCACGCACGTGGAAAAAATATGAAAGAAGCTCATAAATAATTTGTCAGGGGTCGCTCGGCACTTTCCACGTCGTCGTCGTCGTCGTCGTCGTCGACGTACTCCTCGACGACGCCCTCTCGTCACATGCCCCGGTCACCCGAGACCCGCAACAACGAGACCGGCAAATTTACACGCTTAAAGGGTGCCCGCACCGAGCCCCCGTTTGTCCCGCGGACCATCGTCACGCCACGTGCTGCATAATTGTTTGTGTTGCATCCCTTATTTATATACATTTATCGGGCCCCACGCGTTACTGCCACATTTTACACTCCGTTAAACTTTCTCTCTCTCTCTCTCGCTGTGGCCGTGCCCCTTGGAGCCCGCCGAGCAACTCTCGGATTACACTCAACCAATTATCGAATTGAATCGACGATTGAAAAGCCTCGGCCTTGTCCCTCAATCCGCGTCTAATTTTTTAATTATTATTTTTTTTTCTCCGGTTCATACGTCAGCGGTTAAAATTTCATGACTAATTGCCGTCGCCTTACCGATTTTTCTTCAAAGACCAGAAGCAGGTCGCATTGACGTATAACTTTGTGCCTCGCGAGGTTTGATTTTCCGATCGATTTAAAAAAACGGAAAAAATGAGTCAATAGGGCTCGAAATTGTAGAGGGGAATAAAAAGTTGGGAAACTTGATGGGAGCGATAGAAAAATGAAGACGAATGGCCTACAGAGCTAGAAATATCCAACAGGCTAAAGTTTTCCTTCCGTTTGTCCAAGTCTCCATTCTCCCCGGGGCTTTACATTTTTTTTCATTCGCGATTACAATCGAAACTCGCATGCAGTAGCGTTGCCAAGACTATTTCGCGACCTTCCGGCCTCGCAGCCCGTAACGCGAAACGATTTTAACAAAAATCGTCGATTCGTTTCCAATTTTGGAGAATCTCTTCGTGCAGTTAATGAATTTCAATCATTTACGTCAAACGCAACAAACTGCTTGCCAAGTTCGCAAAAAGTGGCAACGAGCAGATTTGGCAACGAAAGCCCGCGATATGGAAAAACTGAACAGCAACTTATTTTGAGGAAAAAAGAAAAGGGTTTTTTCCAAGCGGACACACTAAAGTCATTTACGATTCACAAAGAAGCGACTTGTGAATATTAATGACCGGCTGGAAGAATGTAATATACAACCAGCCCCATCACAGAGAGAGCCTATAATTCCAACGACTGTGTAAGTGTCACACATTCGCGTGTATATACGAGAGCGAAACATTGCGCGCTATCGATCCTCCTCTTTTCCGTGTGCTGTGCTTTTTTTTTTCTTTTTTTTTTGCTCTTTCTTTCTCGTTCTCGCGCGGCGGTTCTTGTACGACGTCCATACCTCGACGTACATGTCGAGCTTCTTTCTCGTATCTTTCACTCTCAATCGTGCTTTTTCTCTTTCTCTATCGCTCGCGCTTTGCCTCTTTTTCCTACTGCCTCGGCCAAGACTGCGCGACTATAACTCTTCGATTTTTCCAATCCAATTTCTCAGCCGAGCTATAGTCGAGGTTGCTGGCTATACGCGTGTATGAGAAATGGACGCGGATCGAACATCCCTCGAGTCGGAAACCACGACTTCCCTCTGCATGCGGCTCTCTCAAACTAAATGCGACGACATAATTGTGTCAATAGCTTTTTAATTCCGAAGGTGAACGAAATTTCAATCTCGCTAAATCGCGACAAAGTTTTGTTTCGCTGGAACCAACTTTGTCACGATTCTAAGCGTCGGAGAAGAAAATACCAGACGCATTCTTAATCCTTATAATTTGCCCTCAGCATTTGTATTATAATGAGAGGGAAAAAATATTTTTTCACTAAATGCCGGCAGGCGCAGTATAAGAATTAGAAATTTTTGTCGCAGTTTTTTATTCGCTTTTATGGGCCATGAAATAAAAGATTACGATTATTTTTATACTTGAATCTGGTAGACGAGCTGGATCGATAACAAGGCAATGAAAATGTGTGCGAAATTTCAAGATCGGTTATCGAGATATATCGCGTCATTACCGTCATTTCAAAAATTCTACGAGACGTTGCACTTTTTGATTCGATCAACGTTTTTTTTTCGTTGATATCTCGAGAACGGTTTGAACTACAGGGCTCGAGTTTTGCACAGATGTTGATCTATACAAGCTCTTGATTCTCTGAGAATTGTGTCGGAATGGCTAGAAAAATACAGATTCTGCGGCATTTTGAAATTTTCAAAAAAACGCTTGTCGACGCTCTAACTTGCCCAAATTTTAAGATTTATTGCTCATTTGTTTTTTTTATAAATAGAGTATCGTAATAGGAAGGTTGATATTGCATTTGGGAAACATCGGTTGAACGGTTTAAATTTTATGCTTCTTCAAACTTTTCCCAAAATCTGAGTTTTTTGAAAAATCATCCAACCGCTCATTTCTGCAAATTTTTTAAAAAATTGTGCACAACTCTGTACTTGCTCTTTACTTTCTAGAAAAGTTGTCGAAATTATTTTGGAAAATCCGAATTTTACGACATTTTGAAATTTTCAAATCCCAAAATATCTGTCGTTCCTAATTTTGTCTTTTTTTTTGTTTTTTGAATAAATATGAAATAAGTGAAGAGAAAATGAATTTGCAGCGCGGATGCATGGATAATGCTGGAAAGAGTATAAAGCGCGACGTGTGACAAAGGGCCGCGCGCGCGAATTAAAAGTACGCGGCTTATTGTTTGCAGATGAGTCATCCAGGGATGGAGAGTTTGGACATGCTGGACCCGGCGAATTCGATGACGACGTTAACGCCGATGTCGGAAGGAGGCGGCGGGGGAGGTGGACACCACGGGGGGATCCACGGGCCTTCGGTGTACGGAGGAATGAACGGGATGATGGGACACCATCATCACGGGAACATCGGGGGAAGCGTTCCGCATCCGCATCATCATCCGGCAATGGCAGCGGCTGCAGCAGCGGCCGCGGCAGCCGGTTTGCATCCCGATGCGGACACGGACCCTCGGGAGTTGGAGGCGTTCGCGGAGCGGTTCAAGCAGAGGCGAATAAAGTTGGGAGTGACCCAGGCGGACGTTGGAAAAGCTCTGGCGAACCTGAAGCTTCCGGGAGTCGGGGCGCTCTCGCAATCGACGATATGCCGATTCGAGTCGTTGACTCTTTCGCACAACAACATGATCGCTCTGAAGCCGATACTGCAGGCCTGGCTGGAGGAGGCGGAGGCGCAGGCGAAGAACAAGAGACGGGACCCGGACGCGCCGTCGGTTTTGCCGGCCGGAGAAAAAAAAAGAAAGCGGACGAGCATTGCCGCGCCGGAGAAGAGATCGCTCGAGGCTTTTTTCGCGGTTCAGCCACGACCGACGGGCGAAAAAATCGCTGCGATCGCTGAGAAACTGGACCTCAAGAAAAACGTCGTCAGAGTCTGGTTTTGCAATCAGCGACAAAAGCAGAAGCGCATGAAATTCGCAGCTCAACATTGACCCGAGGGGGGCTTGTGACAGCAAAATTGACTGTATCCTCCGCCCAGTCTCGAACCAAAGCCCGAACCCATGAGCGAGTATCAGGGATGGCCTTAAGAGAAAACCGCGAGCAAAACGCGTGTCGAAGTTCCTCCGCAAATTTTATATTCGCGCACGAATTAAATCGACTACATAAACGCGAGCTCCGTTTTCGGTTCGGATTGTGGCAAAGGGTGCGAGTCTCCCTGTCACAGGCACACTTTGCTAACGTGGCAAAGTAGTACGACCCTCTTTCTTTCCGTTTCTTTGTCTCTCTCACTCACCAGAGACGATTTCAACGAGTTTGAGGCCAAAGTTGGGCCATTTTGTACAGATGAGAGCAAACTAACGCGACGAATGACAAAAGTTGGCGCGGCAAATGCGGCAAATATATATTATTTGTTGCCGCGCGAGGACGATCCATTGCGAACGCGGTTGCGCGCCCGTTACTTATTATTTTCAAATTTATAATCGCAACGAGCATATTAAACCGGAAGTCAAGTGTCGGTTGCGGTTGTTGTTGGTGCGCGGCGTTGAATTAGCTCGCGCGCGGCTTTTTTGACGAGCGTCGCGATCGATGACAGTTCTCGAGAGTCTTTAGGTTCCGCGCTGGCGAGTGTCTCTACGCGAGGTTTATAGAGCCTGTTTGCGAGCAGTAGAAAACGAATGAATCGCGACCGAGAGGGAGAGAGAGAGAGAAAGAGGCACCGACGACGACGACGACGACCAAGTCCCAGCGGACTCGAGAAACAGAGAAGGAACGATTTTCCGTTCGATTTCCCCGAGTTCCTCGTGCTTGGGGGAGCCGGGGGAAAGAGTGAGAAAGAGCGAATGTTCGTGACCACTGCAAGTACAACTCGAATAAAAAAATCAAGCAAAAAGAATAAAAAGAAAACGATGAAGAAAACGAGAGCACAGAATAATATAAAACTATTGTTATGTAAAAAAAAAAAAAATCGATGTGCAGATCCCCCGATCTGCGCGGAAAGTGATATTAATCCTAATTAACAAAAACGAAGCAAAAAACATTTGGACTAGTTGGGAGAGCGCGAAGAGCAGAAGCTCCGGAAAAAATCGCCTCACGGTGTGCAACCGCGAGTGGATTTTCAAAGTCATGTTACGTAGTGATACTGGACAATCAGTGAAAAGACTGTAATCACATCATATCGAAGCAATACACCCACACACACACACACACACACATACATCGACGGAGCGACATAAACACAGAGAATGAATAAGCGACGAAAATATCTCGCGAGCTGATTGTTTCGACTGGACGCAATTAGCTCATCGTAACACTTTTCCCTTCGTTCTAAGTCTTCGAGAGTTTGAATCTGTCTGTCTGTCTGTCTGTCTGTCTGCTGCGTGAGTGTGAGTGCGCGTCGAGCAATACCAAGATAAATAAATAAATAAAAGAGAAATGATAAGGAATAGATTTAATGAAATAAACATTAATTTGATATTATTGTAAGTAATCGAATTGAGTCGCGAAATTTCGGTAAGAGAGTTTACGATTAATCATAGCTGTTTCTATCGATGCCTGTAAATACCTCGTGCACCGCGTTTCTTTTATTTTCTCTTTCTCAACGCAATTAAAACGAAAAATCCTTTGTTTTAGGCGAAATAACGAGACGAGCGAATGAAATATAGTCTCATGGAAATTATAACCGGGCGAATCTCCTCGAGATTCTCCGCAGCCGGGCGTCTCATTCGAGGGGAATTTTACGTGTAACAAAGTTCTAGTGCAATACTTAGCGATTAGCGATAACGTTCGAGCTGCTCGAGTTTCTCTTTCCTTTTCTTCGAGACGTTCTTTTTGTTTTCACTTTATTTTCCACTAGCCGATTCGCCTCGTGTACAAAGCGTCGCTGTACCGCAGTATCATGGGTAAGATTCATTTGAGATTATATATATATATATAAATATATAAATAATGATTTATGATGGTGGTCGGGAGGGCTCGTAGACTAATACGTAACTTTATCTCGTGCAACATTTAATCTACGTAACGATTATCCGCTATGACCACGATACTGTGCCCCAGTGTGTGTTTTTTTTTCTTCACGAAATCATTGTTATTTTTTCTTTTCGCCCTTCGTATACACACTGGGTCAATTTGACCCGGACTCGTTTATTAGCCTCAGATTTTGACGAAATTGCATTTTTGTTTTTTTATGGTTTTCCCCTCGTGTACACACTGGGTCAATTTGACCCGGACTCGTTTTTTAGCCTCAGATTTTGACGAAATTGTATGTTTGTTGTTGTTTTTTTATTTTTTATTTTGCCGTTCGTGTACACACTGGGTCTATTTGACCCGGACTCGTTTTTCAGCCTCAGATTTCGACGAAATTTTATGGTTTATTTTTTTGTTACTTTGTTTTTGTATAAAACTTCGTGGGTTGATAGAACTCGAGAATTTGCCAAACGTCGTTTCGTCTTGGCGACGAACGATCGAGATTTTGTTTCTTCAGAGGAAAACCCGCCGGACATGGAAACTGAGAATGTTTTCTTAATAAATATTATTCCGTAGGTATTTAAAGACAGGGTAACCCGAATCATATCGCAATATGCTTGTAATTATATTAATTGTAATACACAAACTCGTAAATAAGAGGATCCGAAAAAAAATATGAAGGAAAGCTCATTTCGATCGTGTCTACAGCAATAAAATTTGTAGCCCCCTTAATGCAAGTACCAAAACGCCCTCAATACGTACGAAGGGTTTAACGTCAGCCCTGCGCGGTCCGAATGATGAGCTCGGAGCTCGTTACAACTTTTGGGAAATTGTATTATCATGGAAAACTAGTGGACCATAAAATCGACGCTCACGCGTTTTTTGTCATAACAAAAACTTTGGAAACTCCCACCTCCGGCAAAACATTACCGGATTTTCTTCAAAGTGTCAAGAATACTCTGCGCATCATTATTTTTCCTCATACCTTCGTCACCATCTTCTGTTCGATCTATTTTTTTTTTTTTTNTCAATCCAACATTTTATTTATTTATTTCGCTCATTATAGGCGTTGTTCCATTTTTTTTTAACAACTGTTTTTGTAAAATAATTATATACTCATTCGATCTGCGATTGTGAGAAAAAATTGACAAAATTTAGAATAATTCTGACAACCAGAGCGTTGTAGCTAACGAAACTTATTTATAACGAAGAAAAAACAACAAGAAATAGAAACCGTTAAGTATTACGTTGCGCAGCGTACAGTGGCGATTATTAAAAATTTGTAAAAAGTTGAAACACACACACACAGAATTATATGTAAGACTACGAAGAAAAAATCACACTGACATGTCAACGAAAAAGCAAGTTTTGGTGTGTCGATAAACGCCATTCGTTAGCTAACTTTTCATTTAAATGTTTATACAATTTGAAGGCGAGAGCCAAAATGAATTTTCGCAAAGTGGCAACTCGCTCGTGTCAACAACATCGTGTCAACCGCATGCCATCTCTCCAACCAACTTTCAGGACAGCGGAATATTGACGAGGATCAATCGCACGAATGCCTCAAATTTAACTTCCTTTTCATTTCTGCTCCAGTCAATTTCGACATTTTGAAAAGTTGTTGCAAATATCTTTGCGACTTATGGTTCGTTCGATTTTAATGGATTGCTCGTAATTCGAAATTCAGCCGTTGGAAAACATTGACCAACAGTAAAAAGGCACAAAATAAATTTTCATATTTCTTGATTGTTTTATTTTCACATTTTTTTTTCTCATTTTGACGAAATGGATTTCGTTCGTTAGTCCATAAGGGAGAAAGAAAGAAAAAGGTTAATTTTGAGAAATGTGCGAAATGGCGAAATACTGCGGAGAAAATGAAGGAGCGAGATTTTTAGTGGCGAGCGATGTGAGAATATATCGAAGACATATCATACGAAGGATTTATGAGAAAAAGATAAAAAAAAAAGAAAAAAGACAGAAAAGAAATTAGTCGAATTGCCTGACAGTGTAGAAATTTCTATTGCGACATAAAATAATAAAAATATTTATTGCGTTGCGTGCAACATTCGAAGAAGCCAGTAATTGGTTGTGTTCTTTTTATTATTTTTTATTCGTCGAAAGAGCGACAGGGAGCGAGAGTAAAGAAAAAAAAAACGAAAAAAAAACGAAGAAGAAAAAATAATTAGTTTAGCACTTTTTTTCGAGTGCCCTCGAATCGCGCGTGTACATAATTATTCGAACGAGTTGTAAATGTACTTATTGTAAATTGTTATGTAAAGTGAACAATGAACGGAAAAAGTGAAGCGAGAAAAAAGTGGAGATAGGAAAAGAAAAAGTGAAAAGTAATTTTGTCGATCGATCGAACGGTGTGTTCTCGTCTAGTGAAATTCAATTCGGCTTGTCAAATTTTCATCAATCATATATATAGTCAACGTTTCCGTTTAAATTTTCCTTTCGCCATATATTTTGACATTGAAATGTTGTTTTAATTGCACGCAATGTAGGACTCGCGCGAGGGGTTGAAAATGCATGTTCCTCTCGTCGATCGAACACGAGAACCGAGTGTCGGAGAAACAACCCTTTTTAACAAACATTTGTGAAAATAATTAAGCAACCCCTCATTACTGTACATATCATGTGCCATAACTCATTTTATCATACTTCGTGTCCAACTTTGTTCCAGAAATACCTACTCAACTATATAAATAATATAGTATAATAAAAAATAAATCTCGATGTTATTGATAAAAAAAAAAACCGAACAAATCGATCTTATCTGTGTCGTTTTTTCTCATTCACACATCGTCCGTTCGAGGCCATTGAAAATTCCTCATCGAACAGACTGGCGGAGAGTAGAAACGAAAAAAAAAAAAAAAAACGACAGAAAAAAGAGAAAAAAGTCTTTGGCCTGAATTTGAATAATTTTTCGAAGGAAAAATCGAGCTTTTTGTCACGTCCTTTTTTCTCTCATCCAAATGGATGCTAAAGATATCGTTTACGTGAGTCGCGTGTGAGCGATATCCTAAACGCACGATAAAGCTTCTTTGTAAAGGATTATAAATTCATAGACTCGGACACGAATACGTCATTACGTTGGCTCGCCGCAAAACTCGAGTTGCCAAGAGTGCAAGGATTGACCATTCAAACAACTCAAATTATTCGTGTACAGTGTCGTTAGTTCCATCAATCAGATAACCTCGTGTTAAATCGTACAAACATATCGCTCTTCTGTTTTCTTTTTTTTTTCTACTTCTCGAGAGCGACGTTCGTAATAAACGAGTCAAAATCGGCAACGAGGCCCATTTTTTTTCCCTCTTTCCATCAATTTTTCTTTTCTCCCCAAAATAAATCGCGGTCAATCGCGACGTATCCGCCTGGTGATTGCGAGGCTTGATAATTGATCAATTAACGTGAGATGTTTCATCTCGCGTTTCTCTAAATTCGTATTTTCTCTCGCCTCGCCAAAAGACGACTCGACTGTCCAACCGGAAATGGAAATTCATCGATGGAAACTGCATTCTCATTTGCCAGCGTGATTTCAACCGCGGGACAGCTTGTCCAGTTGACAATTCTTTGGCCATGCATGCCAATCGAGGAACGAGAATCGCCAGAATGATCCATTTTTTTTTCAACTTGAAAATAAATTGTCGAAAAAATACATTTCGTCAAAATTTCGTCCTAGTTTTTCGAAAAACTCCTGCGTGGTCACGTGATCGGTGATGAGTTTCGAAAAACATTGAAAATCGACAAAGTTACGATTTTTTCAGTAAGGAGCAAATTTTTTTTTAAATTCGAAACCAAAAATCCAATTTCCAATCAATCGCGACAATTGCTGGGTCAAAATGACCCAGTGTGACAACGCCGTGGCCAAAGTCACGTGTCACTCGATTCACGTGGGAAAATACAGGAATTTGTTGTTTTTTAATTTTTTTTTCATTTTTTTTTTTTTGTTTCTTTGGAAATAATCGTGATTCGCGCGACTGCCTATGGAAGAAAAATGGTTGGTCGCTGAGGAGGGTCGGTCGTGTTGAATCGCCGAGGGCTGTACATATGCGTGTTATCGCGTTCTCTCTGGTTATATATAGCTGTCGAGTAATTGGCGCGGCGTGTAAACATTGTGATCGAGAACTCCAATGGGTTACACGAGACTCTCCTCGGGCAATGTTTGCTCGGGAATACGAGGGCACTTGTTCCATACACAGGTTGTACACACGTGGGGTAAGTTTTTCTACTAAGGATGTCTCGTCATTGTTTCTCATTGAAAATCCTATTTCGTATTAGACTTGGAACGTTGCCAATTTGCCTAAGCACTCTGCGTGTTTCTTTTTTACTCCGAACATTTTTTTCCATCAAATTGCACATCAGGGAGTCAGTTGACTGAGTTGAAAATCTATTTTTAGCCCGAATTTCGAAACGAAATGATTTTTTCATTACGAAGAGCTACACTTTTCTATAAAATTATCGATGGCCAATTTTTTTTCGTAGAAAACATTTAGATTGGAGAAAAATTGATAAAAAATATCGAAAATGCATTCAGGACGAAATTTCGAAAAAGAAAAAGTATGGTGCGCCATGGTGTGTTGGGACGGTTGGGACAAGATAACTTTTCTAAAATAAATGACAAACCAGCTACACTTTTCTATAAAATCATCAACGCCCAATTTTTTTTCGTACAAAACATTCAGATCGGAAAAAAAATTGATAAAAAAATATCGAAAATGCATTCAGGACGAAATTTCGATGACAAAAAAAAAAGTGGGGGCCGGAAAAACATGAGACCGGTAAACCATGTCCTGTGTGCCATAGGACAAGGTAATTTTTGTAAAATAAATTATAAACATCGTAATTGAATAAATCTTGGATCCCTTTATCGCGAGAAATTTTTTTTTTTCTTTTTCTCTCTCGGGCGTTGTTCCCGCGGTATAAAGTAATGTACGCAACGTGTTTCGCTCGCACTCTCGGTGTTTCACGTGTGTGCGTATCTAAATGAGAACATGTGGCAAGCGAGTGCACCGACTCGGCTGCTTTTGTGTTACAAATAATGTTTACATAATCGTCCTCGTCGACGTCGTCGCTGCCGTCGTCATCGTACGTCATCTATGTCGTTTTGCTGCATTGCACGTATATACACGTTTTGGCCCGAGTGGATGTAGCAGCAAAGGGAACGACTGGCACACGGAGAGAGAGAGTCCTCTTGTTCATATATGTACATGTTTCTATGTGTATACCGTATTGGGACAATAGCCCGAGGACACTCGAGGTTGCCGATTCCCGCTCTCGTGGGATACACGCGTCGATTAGTTTCATCTTTGCTCTTCCCCCTCTTCTCTCATTTCTTTTTTCCGTCTGTTTGCGATCGAGTTATGCCACTCGATGGAGACAAGGCTTCGCAGTGATTTATCGAAAAGATCAATGCGCTCTTGCGTGTCATCGTCACTTTTGAAACGGAAGAAAAATATCGCGGAAACTTTGAATATTCGACATTTGGCAGGCGGTTAAAAAATCATTTTTCTAGACACAAAAAAAAATGGAGAAACATTTGCTACTCTCAAAAGTGTTTTTTCGAACAAAAAAAATTTATATCGAATATTCAACGAATTAATCGCTTTTGGAACGGAAGAAAAATATTGCGGAAGCTTTAAATATTCGACAGTTGGCAGACGATTGAAAAATCATTTTTCTAGACACAAAAAAAAAATCGAGGAACATTTGCTACCCTCAAAAGTGTTTTTCCAAACGAAAAAATTTTATATCGAATATTCAACGTATTAATCGCTTTTGGAACGGAAGAAAAATATTGCGGAAGCTTTAAATATTCGACATTTGGCGGACGGTTGAAAAATCATTTTTCTAGACACAAAAAAAAATGGAGAAACATTTGCTAGTCTCAAAAGGGTTTTTTGAAGAAAAAAAATCCATAGAATATTAAACGAATTAATGGCTTGAAATCCGCTTGCACATTTATTCCATAAACCAGGTAACGATCGATTTTTCTCAACGTTTTTCTGTGGGAAATCTCTTATAAGGACGCGGAGGATAATTGCGGAAGAAAAAAATGTTTCAAGTCCCATTAACCTCACGCGTTTCTCACCGCCCGCACCCATCTCGTCATCCTCGCCAACACTTTGCTCTCCCGCGCGTAAGTTTACAAGGAATATTTAAGTCTGCGCTAAGCTCACCAGGATTAAAGTCCCGACTGACGCCTTGATTAGTCGAGGCGAGCTTTTCTTTTTCCCCTTTTTCACTGCATCACCCGCGACGAGAGAAACGACGACAGAGAGCGCGACGAGAAGGCAAGGGCCAGTAATTAGTCCTCATTTTTGAACGCGAGGAAATGCCCAATTTTCTCATCGATTAAAACGCAATAATCGACTATTATTCAACGAATTATTAATCCTCGCGACTCGAGCATTTTCCTTCAATTCATAAAAACGATTTTTTAAATTTTATCCACTTGTAATTTCCGTTACATTCGTCATTAGCTCACAAATTAATTCAACCAAGTCACGATACATTTTTAACACGCTCGAGCAGACGAATTAATTCAACGCTTCAGTCTCGTCTTTGCAAATAATTCAAAAACCCCAAATGAATTTTGCTTTTTTTTTTTCAAGTGGAATCGAGAGATTTCATTATTCACGATATTTCTTACACATTCCATGTTTTTCCAACAAATTTATTCTCATTAGTCGAAAATTCATTCGATACGTTCAATTGGACGAACAAAATGATAGAATTATTGAAACGATTTAATTTAAAAATCACAATTTAACCGAGTAAAAATCTCAGCCGCTGAAATGACGCTCTGGGTCAATCTGACCCCACAGAAAATTCCCATGATATTGAAAAAATTATTAAAAAACAAAAAAAAACAATCGAAATCTTGACTCCCGGGAGCTGGAGCATTTCCTTTTCATTTTTCTTGCTAAAGATCGAAAAAAAACATGGAAATTTACGTCGCGTTTGGACGAAATTTTGCGGTTGGAAAAAAAAGNTTTTTTTTTTTCAAGTGGAATCAAGGGATTTCATTATTCACGATATTTCTTACACATTCCATGTTTTTCCAACAAATTTATTCTCATTAGTCGAAAATCCATTCGATACGTTCAATTGGACGAACAAAATGATAGAATTATTGAAACGATTTAATATGAAAATCACAATTATTGCGACAAAAACGTTCAATTTGACCGAGTAAAAATCTCAGCCGCTGAAATGACACTCTGGGTCAATTTGACCCCACAGAAAATTCCCATGATATTGAAAAAAATTATTAAAAAACAAAAAAAAAACAATCGAAATCTTGACTCCCGGGAGCTGGAGCATTTCCTTTTCATTTTTCTCGCTAAAGATCGAAAAAAAACATGGAAATTTACGTCGCGTTTGGACGAAATTTTGCGGTTGGAAAAAAAAGAAGGAAATTGTACGGAATAGAGAAAACGAGGTCAATGAATTCGATGAGCAAGTCGAGCAGTTAATGGAAAAGTCGAAGAAAGTGGGCGGCCATGTTTAGAATAAAAAGCTCGGTGGGCTTTCATTTCTGGGATGTGTATAAAAGAGAGAGAGGGCGTAATGGCAGCTGCTCCACTCGGTTAAGGCATACACGCGACGTTTCGTAATTACGCGAGCCTAAGGGTGGCGCAGGGGGCGCGGGGGGAAGAGTCTAATAGAACGTCTGGACGACATTGCCCTCAGTCGTTTCTTTCACCACGCCCTTGCTGGCTAAAGTATACTTTGGCCATTTCCAAGAGAAAATACATGAAAAAAAAAGAAGAAAAAAAAAGGAGCCGAGCGATCTTTGGCGCGAGGGGCGAAGAAGCAGGAAGATCGCGCGAAGAGGGGGTCGCGGCGATGAAAAAGTTTGCATTTTTTTCAATTAAGACACCGCAGCGAGAAACCGCGCTCGCTCCATTAACGACCTCGTAAACTATCCTCGCGTATTTATGGAAAGGAATCCCCTACACGCGAGGCAATTGAGATGTTAACTCAGGAATTTAAGGGGGCGGCAGTGAAAATAATAAAATAATTTTTAAAAATTAGAACAAGAGACATTCCTCGAGGCAGGAGGGAATGTTTATTTTTTTTTATTGTCTCGTAATTGGCTGATAAGGGAGACAAGGGAGTTGAGTGCGAGGGGATGACGTACGACAGGAACGTGCTTTATTGTCAGCGCGAGTTCGAAAAGGCGACAGGACGTCGCTGCATCTTTAATGCCGAGCCAGCTCTCTGCTGCTGTGCCAACTACTTTTTATTCGGTCTCAAAAATACTTCAGTTATAATTTTCAAAGTTGTTAGGAAAATAAATAAAAAATTCAGGCCTCGATGAGCTGAATGACGATTTTTTTCTCTCTCGGAGATTCCAACTACTCCGTCGAGAGTCCATCGAACGACGCTCTCTCGCGCAACAACGAGCAGGACGACATTCTTTGGCAAAAGGAAAAATATACAAAAGCAAAAGTAGAGAGAGAATCGGGAGGTTGAACGCTGCTGCTGGAAAGTTTGACAGGAGCAGGGGAGCCAAAACATGCGCGGCTCACGCGTTAGCAAAGTGTGTATGTTTTGAGAGCGGTATTATATCGAGCATAAAGAGCGAACCCCCTGTCCCAGGGGGAGAACACCCCCCGTTCGTCCACGTATCCATTCCCTACACGCACTTTACTTCTTCTCGCTCTTCATCCCTTATTTCTTTTCCACTTCAACTACGTGGCTTCCAAACTCCCTGTTGCCCTCTCTCTCTCTCTCTCTCTCTCTCTCTCTCTCTCGCTCTCTCTCGCTCTGGCTCTCTCTCGCTCTGGCTTTCGAGCTTTCGATTCTATCGAGCCGAAAGAACCTGCCAGCGATCTGAGTCCCTGAACATTTCACTTACGACGACGTTATCCTCGGAAATCCACGATTTATCATCACCGTGACGATCGAGAGAGGCGGACAAAGATGGTCAAGTATTTTTCAACCCTTTTCTTTCATTTTTCAACGTTATTCATCGAAATAATGAGCAAGGACGATTCTCTCAATAGCACGAGTTTGGAAATTCGATCGAGCTGTCAATTGAAAGAAATTTTATCGCGAAGCTCGAGCAAAAAAGACGCCAGGGGTTGGGAGAAATCTTGACAAAGTTGAGCGTCGAGTCTCATCGTCCCGACGAAAACGAGAATCGACGGCGAGCGTTGCGGAAGGTCGATGAGAATCTAACGCGCATTGAGTCTCGAGGCTAAAGCAATCGCGAAGTGGCGTCGTTGCTTCGCCGAGGGAATCGCGACTGTGCACCATTCTCGATCGTACTCCTCGTTCCACACACTAGCCGATACTCTTGAATCATTAAGATCTGATTTTTCTTCCCATCCTCGAGTATCCCGAGTTTCACTACAAATTCCGATGCCTGAAACCCTTAACGGCACCACATCGTCCCGAACTCGGGACGATGTGGTGCCGTTTTGGCCCACTAAAGGAATTTTAGCAGATACACAGTAATTTCGCATTAATCTTTCATTGAAAATAGCAAAAAGTTTTTTTTTCGCAAAATTTTGAAATTTTTCAACTCAATTTTAGATGAAAATCGATTTATGTATTTGCTGAAATCTCTTGGAGGGACGATGTGGTGCCATTTTGCCCCACCAAGCAATTTCCGCAACTTTGCATTAATCTTCTATTGAAAATAGCAAAAAGTTTTTTTTTCGCAAAATTTTGAAATTTTTCAACTCAATTTTAGATGAAAATCGATTTATGTATTTGCTGAAATCTCTTGGAGGGACGATGTAGTGCCATTTTGCCCCACCAAGCAATTTCCGCAACTTTGCATTAATCTTCTATGGAAAATAGCAAAAAGTTTGATTTTCGCAAAATTTTGAAATTTTTCAACTCAATTTTAGATGAAAATGGATTTATGTATTTGCTGAAATCTCTTGGAGGGACGATGTTACCAGAAAACTATAAAGTCATAGTAACTTTTGATGTTTTATTCTCTCCGTGTATAGCGAAAGTTTAAAAAGTATTTTAGCGAGCGTTGGATGATTTTTTAATTCATCAGGCACGCGCTTACGATCGCCGCAGTAGTCGTACTTTTTGTTCGAGTATCTTTTTTGTCTCCAGAATAATAAGTTTCGTCTCGAGGCCCTGGTCTCCGCTGCTGTGAGCTTTCAGAGTTCTCGGGGCAGGATGTGGGAGCGTTTTTTATCGAACTCGTCGTCGCTCGCCCCATCGCTCGACAAGCTCCTGCTCTACCGTCGTCGTCTGTCTACACTGTTAAGTGACCCGCTTTGATTTCCTTCCGCAAACACTGTGAATTCCTATTGACCGGTACGGACCAACTGACGTAACTGCATGTCGCAGAGCGTCGTGTATGCGCGGAGTATGTCCGCACGCGCTTAAGGGGCTGACCACGAGAGAGCTAGGCTGCCGGCGGTATAATCTCCTTTGGCGCTTGTGCAGCCCCACAGGATCGGTTGCGACTTGCGTTACCGCGAGCAGCCTGGCAAGGCCTTCGAAGCAATTTATTCTGGCTCAAAGTGAAATCGGACAGCATCAGCAGCAAGCAGAGCAGCAGAGGGAGAAAGCGAAAGGGCGGCCGGACAAGAGAGTGGAAGGCGATATCGGTCAATCGGATCGATCCCTAGCTCCTGCGGTAAATTCGGCTCGAAGAAGCGTCTAATTTAATCCCCAGGAGGAGCGCGATTTCTTCGAGGAATAAATTACTCGGACGTGGACGATGTTAAAGATTCATCGTGGGGGGGGATGAGGACGGAGCAAAGTATAAAAAATATCGGGGAGCAACGATCGGTAAACCGTTTGAAAGAAAAATAAACAAATTTTTGGAAGAGCTCTCGGCTGTTCGGAAATTGAAAATCTGCACACAGCCCAATTTTCCACCAGCGGCAGCTGCACTTGAGAAAGAAACTCTCCCGCGCGCTCGACAGCGTTGGTTATTCCTTCCGGCGAAGCAAACAATTGGCAAACCCGATGACAATGGAAACTTGCTTTTGTGAACCGAGAGCAGAGCGAGAGAGGCCGAGAAATTGGCTTATACCTCGCGACTTTTCATTATTAACCCCCGCGCGCTCGTATATCGCTCCATGTATTCTTAGGAAACGCCAAAGCTCCTCCTTGTAACGCTTTTTACCTAGCTCCCTCTCCCAACACAATTTCGCCTCCTTATATCGAGTTTGAGAGAAAAATTCTTTCCTAAAAGAATACATTAAGCACACGCGGAGAACCGAGGAATAAAATTTCCTGATAAGGACGGACAATGGAAACTCTACACCGTCATGCACTCTTTGCTTGCTGTCTCTCCTGGAATAATATTCAGCGCTCGTTACAGCAGCCATTCCGGAAAATTCTATCTATACAGGAAAAGCAGCTTTCGTGACTAAATCTTCCGGGGACAATGAGAGAGTGAAATTTTTCGACAAAAAGATCGAAGCCCAATGGCGAAGCTGCGTTATTTTTTCTCCAATGACTTTTGGTCTTTTTCGTACGATGTAAATAATCCCGAAAATGGATGCAACGTTATTTGGAAATTGAATGGAAAGAAATGGTTGAATTTCGAATCGCTCGGAAACTTTGATGCTCGCGATTTTATCTCTCGAGGGAAGTTGTCCATGTTTTTTTTTTNTTTTTTTTTTTTTTTTTTTTTTCCTTTTAAATTCAACGGGATCGGGGACAGTAAAACGAACGGGGGATTTCCAACCCTCATGGACGGATTAAGCAGGTGGGTGGAAGTATCTTTGGCGTAGAGTGGACATCCATTAGTCGGCTTTGTACCGCGACCCTCTCTCTCTCTCTCTCTCTTGATTCAACTTTTTGTCTCTTTTTCGTCTGCAGCGCGTCACGTGTTCTTTCGGTCGGAAAAGCCACATGGGATCACGTCAGACCTTTGACGATACTTTAAGTGACAAGTCGGTGACAGCGAGAGGAAGAGCAGAGCTTTTGGCCAAAACCGGCGCGCTCTTTGCTGCGGATGCTGCGTACGATGCCAGCATCGTAGCAAGGTCACGCCAAAAGCCGATCATCTCAAATTACAAAAGGGTATCGGAACCGGATTTATTTCGTCACCCCTTACTTTTTTTATTCCATAACTCGATTCGCGGGACTCGAGACATTTTTCTAAGACAAAGCGACCTGCCCGGAGGAGCGTTTTCCTTTTTTGCACTGATGATAATTTATACAGGCTCGCAATTCTTTGAGACTTCTGTAGGAATTGCTGGAAAAATACGAATTCTACGGAATTTTGAAATTTTCAAAAAAAAAGCCTGTCGACGCTCTATCTTGCCCAAATTTTGAGATTTATTGCTAATTTGTTTTTTTTTTTTATAAATAGAGTATCGTAATAGGAAGGTTGGTATGGAATTAGGGAAACATCGTTTGAACGGTTTAAATTTTATGCTTTTTCGAGAATTTTACGATGATCTGAGTTTTTTGAAAAATCGTCCAACAGCTCCAAGTTCTGACAATTTTAAGATTTATTGCTAATTTGTTTTTTTATAAATAGAGTATCGTAATAGGAAGGTTGGCATTGAATTTGGGAAACATATCGGTTGAACGGTTTTTAATTTTATGCTTTTTCGAGAATTTTACGAAAATCTGAGTCTTTTGAAAAATCGTCTAACCGCTCTAATTTCTGCACATTTTCAGATTTATTGCTAATTTGTTTTCTCTATAAATAGAATATCGTAAGAGGAAGGTTGGTATTGAATTTGGGAAATATCGGTTGAACGGTTTAAATTTAATGGGTTTTCGAATTTTACGAAAAAGTGAGTTGTTCAAAAAATCGTCCAACCGCTCTAATTTTTTGAAATAAAATAAAATATCGTGCACAAGTCTGTATTTCCTTTTCACTTTCTAGAAAAGCCGTCCAAATTATATAATTTTAAATGTAAATACAAAAAACACTGCAAAATTGTTTCCTCAAGATGCGAGATGTTTGTTTATTTATTTTTGTGTGTTGGACAAGAAATTGGAATCGATCCCGATGCAGTTGATTTTGACTCGAAACAAGAGCGACGCGAACGAAGATTCAAGGGGGAAGGGAAAAATGACAAGGGCCCGCGCGTCCTCAAGTTCGCGTCGTGATTCTGCTCGGCGCGCGAGGAACCAGCCTCGCGAGTAGCCGGGATTTAATGAATTATTAAATGATGCCATGATTCCTAACTCTCGGGCAAAACTCGAAGAAGAAGAAGAAGAAGATGAAGATAATGGTATTGCGTGACAGTGGACTGATGAATATTAAGATGAAGGATGAGAAAGAGAGAAGCAACGAAAACTTGGCAGCTTTATCTCTCGACATTACTCGAAAATTTATTCATATATAATGAACGAGTGAATAATGCAACGGGTTAACCCCTTGTTCCTCGCCTCTGCACTCGGCCTATGGCCCAATGAGACGAGGGAGGCTGGGAAATCTCTCACAGCTTGGCGGAAACTCAGCCTATTTGCGAGCGCGGCCTCCGCGCACACGAGTCATTCCTCGCGACCCAAACATTGCAACATGCTTCATAATTTTTGTCCGATTTTCCAAACCTCTCAAGAGTCTCGGACAATTTTTCAGCATTTTTGCGAACGATAGTTTGTTGGAAAAAAAATAATGAAGCTCGAAAAAGGTGAATTCGCGGCTGCAAATCGTTCCTTCCTCTTGCTCGCGATTCTATTTGAATCTCAACGCCCTCTATATGTACGTAGCGAGAGAGAACTGTGGATGGGATAAAGTGTAAGAAGTAACAAATACTACGTCGGATTACATTTAACGGAGATATTCTGCGGAGGAAGGAGGAGAGGGTTGAAAATCCCTCTGGTCCAGGAAAATATATTTTTCGTGAAATGATGGGGTGTGTACAGAGGGAGCGTGAATTAAGGACCCAGAGAAATGAGGATCGCGAGTATTTGATTATTACCCTTTTAATCTCTGGCCGTGTAATTTCCCCGAGGTTGAGAATTTGTCGGAGGGTCGATTGGGCGTGGCATATTATATTTATACAAATGAACTATTTATCCTCGTGATATTCCAAAAGAGTAGCCGTTGCCTCGATCGCGCGACAATTCAGTTGGCAGTGGCTTTCTCGCGCGAATGCAAACTTTTTTCTTTCGTTTTATTTTCATGGCGATAAATAGGCAAATAATTGTGGCCACGTGTGTCAAGGGCTCGCGGAGAGGGACGTAGCAACCAGCAGCAGGTTCACTCAAATGGACAGATAGAGAGTTCGGCGTAGCTGAAAAGCAAACCCCTTGCCCGCACCTCCCGCCATTTTCCTACTGTCTCGTGTGTGTACGTGTTTGCCTCTGCCGCTGCTGCTGCTACTGCTGCTCGTCGGTTATTTATTCAAAGGGCATTACAGGCTTGGCTAATTATAATTTATATCGCAGCAGCAGCAGCAGGTACACACAGAAGAAGCTACACGAGAGATCGGGCAAGAGACAACGCGACTTTTGCGGAACACGATCTGCTCGACACACAGGGACGAGAATTTGGGCAACTCGTGTGGGGCAAAGTAATTGACAAACATCGAGGACGTTCGATTTGGCTGACGATGCTTTGCTCGTACTACTGAAAATTCTAAATTCTTCCCTTTTCTCGTGGAATTTCTTCGTTGACTCAAGCCCGGCAATTGTGCCAGCGTGAAGAGTCATCGATTTAGCGGTCAATTTTCGTTCGGGTCAATTTGACCCAGTGTGTATAGCACCCGGTAAAAACGTTTGAAAACGCGTATAAACGATATGTTAATGTTCCAATGGATCATCCTCCGATTTGCGGCAATAAAATCAACCAAAACCATTTTGCACAAGGATGTACGGTCCATCAGCGGTTTTTCATCCATTTCACCCTCGTGCCCTGCTCCTCCTGCTGTCATTCAGTCAACCGAACTGAGGGACAGGAAACCCGCTTGTGCGGTTCGGCTTCGGGTGCATTATTCATTATGCAGCTCGCAACACCCCGTCACCTGCCACCGCAACCTTCTCTTCCTATTCTCTTCTTTTGTTTCCTCCTCCTCCTCCTCCTCCTCCTTCTTCTCGCTTTTGCCACCGCGCGAGCATCCTTCGCGACAGAAATGTCCTCGATATTGACCACCCCATCAAGGCGCGCGATCTCTGCTCCGCACAATCAACAACAAAATACCTCCCGCTTGGCTTTTCGACTCGGAAAAGTTTTACAAACTTGCCCCCGCACCTCCACAATCGTTCACTACTAGCTTTCTATCGCCTGTCAACTTTATATTTACACTTGGATTATTCAGGCCACTCTCCCGCGCCAACTACGACCATCCTGCTGTACAACCCCGCATCAATTTTTTCGGACTCGTCGATCGGCCCACCACACAAAATGACACTTGCCATCGCCACAACTTTCCGATGCTTAACACTTCGTCCGTAAACCTGATACGACGGATCGCTCCATTCATTGCATCAAAAATTGATGAAAAAATGGATTTTTCTATTATTTTATCATTGAAATTCCAAGCTCAAGATTTCGAACAGTAGCCTGCATCTTTTCAGAATTTCCGCCACGGGGTGACGGAGTAACGTGTTGAAAAAACGGTGTGTTCAGATTTACAGACCAAGTGTTAAGAACGTTGCATGCTAAATTTCGAGAGCTCGCACTGTTTCAAGAGCTTTCACGCCATATATAGAAGTCGAGATATTTATTTATAAAAATCACGAATCTCAGTACTTTCTCATAAGAGCGCGTGTTAAAAGTTGCAATTTTCTACATTAAATGTTTCCATTTCTAAATGGTGAAGCCTCTTAAAACGTTGCATCCACTTTTATGTAACATCGAAAAAGCTTTATTTAGTTTTTCAAAAAAATCGGTCGTTAAATTATTTCGAAATTTTGTTTATAATATAAAAAATACAGATTACCTCGGAAAATCTTGGATTTAGAGTATGTTGTTCTTTGGTCAATTTGTAACAACGTTTTTTTAATGAATTTTGGCTCGCAACCATTTAGTACGTAAGATTTATAAAAATAAAAAATTTCAGTAGTTTGTCGAAAGAGCGTGTGTTGAAAAATGCAATTCTCAACATTAAATGTTTCGATTTCTAAATACTGAAGCCTCTTAAAACTTTGCATACACTTTTATGTGGCATCGAAGAAGCTTTATTCAGTTTTTCAAAAAAATCGCTCGTTAAATTATTTCGAAATTTTGTTTGTTATTTAAAAACTACAGATTACCTCGGAAAATCGTGGATTTAGAGTATGTTGTTCTTTAGTCAATTTGTAACAACGTTTTTTTAATGAATTTGAGCTCGCAACCATTCAGTACGTAAGATTTAAAAAAATAACAATTTTCAGAAGTTTGTCGCAAGAGCGCGTGTTAAAATTTGCAATTTTCAACATTAAATATTTCATTTTCAAAATGCTGAAGCCTCTTAAAACTTTGCATACACTTTTATGGGGCATCGAAGAAGCTTTATTCAATTTTTCAAAAAAATCGCTCGTTAAATTATTTCGAAATTTTGTTTATAATATAAAAAATACAGATTACCTCGGAAAATCTTGGATTTAGAGTATGTTGTTCTTTGGCCAATTTGTAACAACGTTTTTTGAATGAATTTGAGCTCGCAAAGAATTTTGTATGTAAGAAAAACTGAAAAGAAAAATTTAGATTTGACCGTCGCCAAACAACGTCCCTAACACGAACGAGTGTTTAATCGCAAATTGAAGAACGTTGTCGACTGAAACTCTTTCCCGAGCCCTTTTTTTTGTTGCTCTTCTCTTCACGTCCATCGTCTACTCTACCCCGCGCAATTCGTAGCGTAAATCAGCCCCTGCCTCGACTGTCGAATATACGACCAACCGACAGAGTCGACCTCGTCTCTGCAGAATGCGAGAGAAAGAGAGACAGAGAGTCTCTGGGAATTGGAAACTACTTTAAAGTAATTAGAGGATTGTCAACCCATTCTCTCTTCTTCGTCCCCCCCGAGCTTTATCGAGGGCTCTGCCTGTTGCCATTAGGGTTGTCTTTCAAGTGGCTTACACCACTTTGCTCGATATATTTCTCGAGTGGGATGATCCAATCCGGTGGCTCGAATCTCGCTCGCTGTTCGATTAAACTTTTCGAATATTTGTTTCGGCCAAAAGCTCAAAAGTTTGATAAATAATTGAAAATTTGAGGAAAAATGTTGATTTTTCATTTGGATTAGGAAATTTAGACTCGGAGGTGAAAATCTGAATGTGCCAAGAGGCCGAAAGGGGCGGGACCAGCGTTGGTCACTCCAGTCGCATTAGTTAGGACTAACAACGCCGGCGGACAATCAAAAGCTGATGGGCCATGATTCGCTATGATAATGAAGCATGAATATGGCATGAGGCGAGTTGAGCCGGGGACGCCAACTCCTCGCTTCGCTTACCGGCCCAACTCGCACACTGCTGTATATAACCGGCCGCGGAGGAGGAAGAGGAAGAAGGGAAAAGGGAGAATGGTGGTTGCGAGGACGCGATGGCAAGAACGAGCAAAGCTTTTCACGCAGGAGGGAGCAGCGCAGAGACCGAAGTGGTTTGTTCTCTGGGCTCGTAGTGGGTTCAAGGGCTACGCGAAAAGCTTTACCACACAGCAGCAGCAGCAGCAGCAGCAGACTAACTATTATTCCTATACTTGCCTTTCTATACAAACCTGAAGCTTCTCGCGTTGTGGCGGTGGCGTTGCTCGGGTGTTGACGTTGGAATTAACCCTCGAGGAGCCTGCTGTCCGGAGAGTTGGACTTTCCAATCGCGTGAGCTCCCCGGCAAAAGCTTCGAGTTTCTTTCCCCCACAAAAATGTCTGTATCTATTTTTTCTTATTTTTAGAAACGAACCAATTTTTGCCTCGATCTCTACATGAGCGAGAACTCTCGGAGACTTTAATGTCTTTGGGTTCTGCTCCGGTTTCGCTTTCTTCGCGGGAATATCGAACGAGCCAGATGTGTGCGTTTGCACGCAGAAGGAAATAAATCTCGGGGTGACGTCGTGACCGGGATTAGAGTCTTAAATAATTTATTCACCTCACGTGTTTCTCGCGAGGCAGAGGAAAAATAAATGTGGGCGGCGAGAAGCCTCCGCCACGGACTCTCTGCTGCCTCGGAGCGCAGCGTCTTGTCGCGTTTCGAGAAATGCAAAAAAAGATGATTAACCAAATTTGCTTCGTCAATATCGCTCGTCGCGTCAGTGGAGCAGCAGGGAAAAAGAATGAAAATTGGAAATCGGGCAACGCCGGTCATCGATGTGCGTGCCAATGCGTTCCCGCGATCCTGTCGCTCCGCGGAGGATGTTCCACGCAACGGAAAATAAACTGCTATCCATCCGACTGCGTATATACATGCGAAACACTAGGCCCACGTCACACACCCACGTATACACACTCTCGACTCGTCCACGAGAGAGATAGAGAGAGTACGCGAGAGTCACGAATAAGGGGTGAGCGAAGAGAGACCTGCGTGGCCCGCATTGGCTGCTGAATTATAAATGAATGGAGCGTAAGGGCTGTTGCCTGGCAACCCTTGTGCGCCGCGTTAAGACAAAATGGTGGTACGCCCGCTGTATACGTTCGGAGGGAGAGGACGCGCAGCAGCCCTAGTGCGTTTCCATACGCAAAACTGTATCAGCCCCCTTAGGCCTCCCACTCGCGTATATCGTTCTCTCTCTGTCTCTCTCTCTGCTCGGCTTGACGCGCGAGGATCATTCGGGCAGAGAGAAAAAAATCGATCTATGGATCTGGAGGAGGATTTTTAAGGAGCTGCGTCTCGGAGCCTTTTCCTTGGGCAATTTAGAGCAAAAAATAAAGATTGCGAAATTACGAGCCGATCGGAAAAAAGCGAGATATTTCGGTTTTGGAGCAATTTGCTTTGGGGGCTCATAACTCCTGAGAAAATGCGAATTTTTCGAGACATTTTTTTTGAAAATAATCGTACGATGCCCGACCAATCGAATGGCGTCGGATTTATACTCGTCGGACTTTTGGTTTGATCGTCGCTCACCATTTTACTAAAACATTCAATTTTCCCGCCAAAATCAATTTATCCTCGGGTCTCACTGACCCAGAGCACAAATCCTCGCTCGCAGACATCCTGGAATTATTATTGTCAATCTCTCAAGCGCCAGAGACGAAGAAACGCGAACAAAGCGTCGAAATGAATTTCTCCGATATTATCGAATTTTCAATCTGCCGTAGGAATTTCGGGACAACGCGCTTCTGGGTCATGTGCCAATTCGTTTTATTGCAATATATAAATATATACTCGGTATACGTGGTCGCGTCCCGTCGCGTCGTCTGAAAATGAAAAATCCGATAATCGGAAATATCTCGACGCGACGAACGAGACGAGAAGAAAAATCCTCTCGAGACTCACAGACGACGAGCGCGCGGCACATCGAGAAATTGGCCAAATCTAATTTGTCCCATAACTATACCAAACTTCTCCGCGTGTATTAATGACGATCGATTTTTTTTCAAACACGAACATATTAGCTCGAAAAAAAAAACAGCACCGATCGATTTTTTATTTTCAGCCTCAAATTCGCGAGAGACGAGAAATCAGAATCCAATGGATTTAAAAATGATGTCGAAAATCTATGATGCGGAAACGATGAATTATCGAGAAAGAGAGACAGAGACTAAAATGACATTTTTTAAATCAACAAAATGTTAATAACTTTTCATTGTCATTTGCACAGGAAATTGAAGGTTAGGCACGTGTCGTGGAAATGTAAAAATTTTCAGCAACAAAGACGAGGATCGAAAAATCGTTTAGCCGTTGACTCGAGCGTCCATCGAGGAAGCTGCGTACGAAATTTGATCGATAAAGATAAAGAATTGAAAAAGTTATCAACGATTTAGTTGGACTCTCTTTCGTAAGATGAATTTCGGAGTAAAAGTGACTTTTGGCATTTTTGTCTGTATTCGCTGGTGGAAGATCGACACCCTGCGTATGTTTAGGGAATTTGATTTGGAAGATTGAAGAGCGGTGGTGAGTGACAGGGAGACGAGGGCATGGCAATATGTTTATATTAGCCGGATAATGAATTCATGCTTTGTTGAGAGAACAGGTTGTAAAGAGCAGGATTCTGGGAGAGTATGAAAGATCGTAGAGGCAGATGCTCTTTTGTGAGCCAGATGAGCTCTCGTCGCCCGTCCATATCGCTAAAAGACGAGGCGACGAGAGCGAGTGAGGCAAAAGGGAGAGCCCGAGCGTAGTGCATCGCATCAGAGCCATTGGAAAGAAAAGAGAAGGAAAATAAAATCCCACAGGTCCCGCAAGGGGTGGCCCACGAGCTTTCCTAGACCAGCAAGCCAAGGGGCAGGGGGAAAAGCCTGTCTGCGACAATCCTGACCATTCGATACCGCTCAAACGCTCGTTTGCCCTTGTTTGTACGGATTATTATTGCTTCGGTACTTATACCGAGGCTCATCCCTACAATCGAGGATATCCACCCCTCCTAATGAGATAAAGCCTCGAGAACACCCCAGCAATAACCCAAGCCCCCTTTTCTCATTCTCTCCTCGCTGTGCCCACAAAATTCATTCCGTCCCCCATTCAAAATCAATTTCTCCTTCGATATTTCATTTTTTGAGTCGGAAAAATATTCAAAATTACAAAAATCATCGAGTTGCCGCTCTCGAATCGATTTTTCTCACGAAACTGGTCGGAAAACTCGAAAAAATCCATTTTTATCTCCAAAATCTCAAATCGAACGACGCAAATTTCAATTTTCAGCGCTTTTCGTATTTGCATCGAAATGACAGAATTTCGACAACTTTTCTAAAGGAAGTATAGACAAAATTTGCAGGAATTAGAGCGGTTAGTCGATTTTTCAAAAAACTCAGATTTTCGTAAAATTCTCGAAAAAACATAAAATTTAAACCGTTCAACCGACATTTCCCAAATTCAATACCAACCTTCCTATTACGATTCTCTATCTATAGGAAAAACAAATTAGCAATAAATCTTAAAATTAGCATAAATAAGAGCGGTTAGACGATTTTTCAAAAAACCCAGATTTTCGTAAAATTCTCGAAAAAGCATAAAATTTAATCCGTTCAACCGACGTTTCCCAAATTCAATGCCAACCTTCCTATTACGATTCTCGATTTATAGAAAAAACAAATTAGCAATAAATCTTAAAATTGGCAGAACTTAGAGCTGTTGGACGATTTTTCAAAAAACCCAGATTTTCGTAAAATTCTCGAAAAAGCATAAAATTTAAACCGTTCAACCGATGTTTCCCAAATTCAATACCAACCTTCCTATTACGATTATCTATTTATAGAAAAAACAAATTAGCAATAAATCTTAAAATTGGCAGAACTTAGAGCTGTTTGACGATTTCTCAAAAAACCCAGATTTTCGTAAAGTTCTCGAAAAAGCATAAAATTTAAACCGTTCAACGGATGTTTCCCAAATTCAATGCCAACCTTCCTATTACGATACTCTACGCATAAAAAAGACAGCCGTCAACGTCTGCTCGAGGAAGCAAGACACAAGGTTTTTGGAAAAATTGTAAAAATCCAGTCTCAATATTTCGTTTGAGTAAGTTTTTGTTTACAAGAAAAAAGAGAATCGAGTTTGTGTCGATATGTGAAAGATCGTGGAAGCGAAAGTTATACAGAGACACGCGCTTCAATGTCCCGAGGGAAAGGAAATCCCAGGCGGTTTTATCGACCCTCATAATATTTACGAGTGTGTACAAAAGTCTATATCTGTATGTTTCTCTTGGTATGATATTTCAAGTCGTTGGGCAAAATAAGTCCGCGCAAAGCGCGTATAAAATCACACTTGAATACGGAATATTGGAATTTATATGGATCTGGGAGTACCGCGCCGCGCAGCAGTTGAGTTCTTTAGCCCTCGCGACATTTTCCACAGAGAGAGAGAGAGAGAGAGAGAGAGAGGCGAAGAATGTGAGTGTACGGGAGAGAGGGAAGCAAGAAGCTTTCCCCAAGGCGACATTCTTGAGGGGGCATTACTCGGGGCAACCCTGTCACGGTGAACGATCGCAAGGATGTCATTACCAGTCATTCGAGGGGAATATATTGGACGAGAGTGTGGCGAGGGAAGTTGCAAAATATTGCGAGTCGTGCAGTAGATAGAAGAAAAACTAGACAAAAAAAAGGTTGCGCGATGTTTGGAATGCCCTGCAAGTGTGCAGCTGGTGGCCGGAAGTGAAAAAAATGTAAAATATTAGAAAAAAAAGAAAAAACGCTAAAATGGCAAGCTGTCGAGACGAAAAATGAGAAAAATTCTATCGAGAATGTGGAAATCGATGGAAAATAGATGAAAATTCAAATAATTATGAAGCAGTGCAAAATAAGAAGTTGTTAAATATTTATTTCCTCCATAAATCGTAAACCGCGTCTAGATATTTGGGTTACAGAACTATTTTGGCCCTTGCCTCGTTTCTTCTTCGTAATAGAGAGACGCGATTTTCTCGTCTTGTCTAGACTCATCAGACATTCCCCGTCAAATCTAGACAACGACGAAGCTTTCGTCCTCTCTCTCTCAATCTTTCGGATCATTTATTCAACGAATCCCGCGGCTAATTTCGCCGTTTGAACGGGCAGAGAACACGAAATTGGAAAATCATAGATTTCTCAAGTTTTGGGTCATTCGCGAGATAACATTTTTTTTCCATCGATATTTCGGTGACTGGAAAAAAAACTCGAGACAGCCGTCCGAGCTCTTTAAATTCATCCACAGTACCAAATCGTGCGTATGTGTAGGAAAAAGGTATAAAAAAAAAAAAAAAATAGAGTACCGTACAGAGGGCCGCTCGAATGGAGAATCTGAAATCTTAAAAGCTCGCAAAGCGCATTGAATTGGGGATTATGAATAAGGGATAACGCGGAAATCCCTGGGGCGTCGATGGATGAGATGGGCGGATGGTGTGTACAGTTGCTACACGCACATAACGAAATACAAGCAGCTCGGAGGGGGGCAGAGACTAAGGGATGTTTGGGGACGAGAGAGGGCCAAAGGCCAAGGGAATAAACATGCTTGTTGCTCGGGTTATGATACGCTCAACATATGCGATGCATTCTCCTCGTATGCCAACTTTCTTACGCGCACACACGCACCAGTTCAGGAATCAACCGGAGAGAAAAAAACAACGAAACACGTTTTCAGCCTCCGAACAGGCCGCCTGCGTAAGCGAACGCGTCACTTTTCTTTTTTTTTTCAGGCAGAGAGTTTAAACGCGAGGAGCAAAACTTTCGATAACTTTTTCAAGGACGAGGCGTGTGAATCTGGAAATTGCAACATTTTTCTAATCGGCAAATACCGAGAACGACAAAAACGATTGCCGGTTTTTTGGAAAATTGATTAAAATTTGAAAAATCAAAGAAAAAAGGTTTTCGAAACAGCAAATCGCTGATCTCGACCTTTTTTTCGTCGCCGAAAGTCAAAATGGTGACGAATTTTTGGAAAATTGATGAAAATTCAATTTTCTTGCTCCCCGGGCGAATTCGTTGGAGAATTTTCAAATTTTGCTTGAATCGATCCAGCACGCTGTGTGCAGCCCGCTGTCGAGGAACAAGCAGCGCCATCCCTCGCCCAGCGAGCCAACCAACCCATGGAATCATGGGTCGTAGGATTTTGAGGATTTTCTAGCGATGGCCGAGAAAATAGATGGAACGAATAGGATCGCTTGATACGGCTCTCGGGTAATGAGCGCGTGAGAGAAATCTCGTTGCGGTGTCTTGATACGAAAAATATTTGGAAAATTTATTAATCGCTCCTTACAAACTTTTCAACAGCCGAAACAGTGCTAGAATAATAAACTCTCTTCCTTTCTCGTCCCCCGAATAAATCACCTTTTTAATCTTTTTGTTCCTTTTCCATTTATTTACAAAGCTCGTGCTTCATTAATTTTTACACTCTGTGTGTTATAGAAATATTTCTTGCCCGTGTTTCGCGGTGGCGAGAGACGAGTCGCGTATTTAGTGCATAAACGATTGAATGAAAATAAAATATGGAGCGTTTGGTCGAGTGGAGAAAACGAAGGGAAAGTGTAGAAAAAAATGGGAAAATTTGCAATAAAATTCGCACAAAGTTTTCTTCCGGAATGAGGAAAAAATAAAAGGAGCAACGATTGAAAAGAAAGTGAAGCAATTTTTGCTGCGACGCGGGCCCAAACGTTTTTCCTCGATCGAGTCAAAACGCTAGAAAAATAGAGGTGACTCGGTGAGGAGCGTCGAGAAACTTCTGCTCCGCAGATTTCCTCGTTGCAATAAATATTTCGTTGGGAAAAAGCGAGCACAGTGGTGCGGCGTGCTTCTGCGGGCTTTTTCTCACAAAAGTATCGTCGATGATAAGTCAAAGTTCAAATGATGCGATGAAAAGGTTGAATGTTACTTGGCTGGGGTCTCCGGAGGACTGGCGCATCTCGTAGGTACAGCTTCCGGCTCCGATTCGGATATCGTGCTGGTTCCTAAGGCGCTTTCGTCGTTGGTAGTCGCTGTGCTCATCGTCGTGGAGGTCGTCGTTGATTCTGTGCCCTCGAGGCTCGAGGCTCCATCTGCAATGATTGTTCAACGTTGCTGACACTATTTTCTGAACAGGGAGCATCTTGGGAGCGGCTTGTGAAGGAGGCAGCTTCGGATTTTTCGAAAAATCGAATTTCCAAGCCGTCGAGGGACTTTTCGAGGGTGGAATTCGAAAAAATCAGGATTCCTGAAATCGTTGATTCTTCACTCGGGAATCGAACGCTTTCGTTTTCTTTCAGGAAATCTGAAAAATCGATCAGAAGAATGGAATTTTCTTTCTTTTTGTTTTTTTTTTTTCGTTTTTTTTTTTTTTGACAAGGCTTTCGAGAGATTTTATCTTTGAATCTCAATTTTGTGGTTTATAGAGTGAATGACGGTTTGGATTCGACGATGTATATTACCAGCACACGCGGGATCTGCCATCAACGAGAGCATTTTCTCCTCCGGCATGTCCTTCGTTAATTCTTTAAAGTGGAGCACCTGGTCCGAGAACGATTGCCAAAATGATTGTCCCTCGGGAACGGTAAACATTGCCTATAATTTTTAATATTTTCATTTTAATCATTTCTTTTTTTCAAATCAATCATTAATCATTTCAATATTATCATAATGTGTGTGTGTAAATATTATTACAATTATTCATACGATATAATAAAGACGTAAAAATTATTGGGAAAAAACGAAATTTTGGTAATTTTGTTTGTTAAAAAGTTGAAATCAATCGTGTCATTGAATAATTGATCATTTCAATATATTGATAATGTGTGTGTATATATTATTATAATTATTCATAAAATATTGTAAAAACGTAAAAATAATTTGGATAAAGCGAAATTTTGGTAATTTTGTTTGTTAAAAAGTTGAAATTACTTTGAATTTTTAATTAATCATTGAATAATTGATCATTTCGATATTACAATAATGTGTGTGTACTGTGTATATATTATTATAATTATTCATAAAATATTGTAAAAACGTAAAAATAATTTGGAAAAAGCGAAATTTTGGTAATTTTGTTTGATAAAAAGTTGAAATTACTTTGAATTTTTGATTAATCATTAAATAATTGATCATTTCAATATTATGATACTGTGTGTTTATATATTATTATAATTATTCATACAATATAATAAAGACGTGAAAATTATTGGGAAAAAACGAAATTTTCGTAATTTCGTTTGTTAAAAAGTTGAAATTACTTTGAATTTTTAATTAAAATTCAAATTCAAATTTTAATATAATTAAAATAAAATAATGAAGTTAAAAAGTTGAAATTACTTTGAATTTGTTGTAGATGTGCTCTGCCTTTTGCCGTATTTGTTCAGCTTTGAGTTTGAAGGTCGCCTGAAACGATGGAAATGATAAAGAAAAAAACAAACAAATGAAAAATTTGTAAATTTTTTGAATATTCTTTGATCGAAAAACTCACCACTTCGTCCTCGCTCAATTTCCAGTCCGCCAAATTGCCGATGTACCGTCGCAACTGGAATTTAGAAAAAAAAAAAACATTTGTTTGTTCGGGAATTTATTTATTATTTTGATTTTCTTGGAATCGTGATTGAAAAATTGGGGGTGGATTGTTCTTTACCCTTTTGACTGTCTCGACGATGTGAGGGTGCTTTTTCAACATCAATGGATCTATGGGGAGGGCCAGCATGTCGTCCATCGCTTGTAAACATTTGTCAGCGTCCGCTCGATCGAGCCCCAAGTTGGATTTAATTTGAGCATCTAATTCGAGCAGTTGAGCCTCCACGCGGAGCCATCTGCGAATTTCGAAAAGTTTCGACTCAGGCTCCATGATTTTCTATTTTTTCTTTCAAATTTCTTCCAAATTTGTTTTTCCACGTTTTATTTAATTTATTCTTGAATTTTAATGATTAATTAATTGATGATTCAAAAAATTGCAAATTAATTTTGAAAAAAACAACGAAGACAAAAAGTTTTCTACATTCGGGATAAATAAAAATGGGGAACAAAATAAATTACCGGAGTTTGTACTTTTTGCGCTGTATCGCTCCGTCCTTTGCCGGCGTTTTTTTATTTTCCTCTGAAAATTCAGGAAAAAAGAGTCAGAAGAGTTGGAATTTAGAGCTGTTGATAAATTGAATTATTTCTTCGTTAACTAACTTTCTGTCAATATTTTTTTCCTTCCCGCTGAAGGAGAAGCTTGATTTTCGTTGGATTCGTCGACTTTGCTCTTTCCCCGAGACCGCGTCGAGTTTTCTGCAATTTTCAGCCTCGATTAAGTTTTTCACCGCGGAAAGAATTGAGAATTTGGAGGAAATGTCGGTAACGAACCATTTTTGTTGTCGGTAGTCTCGGCCTCCTCGGAGCTCGAAAAGTCCGCGAAACGTTTTGGTTTGATTTTTCGACCGCTACGACTGACCACTTCTTTGCCCGGCGAAGATTCTTCTCCCTGAGAATCGCCAGCTTCTTGCTTCGGCGTGCTTTCCGCCGAGGCCAGCGACGCTTTGGCGCGACCACGTTTTTTCTTAGCTTCCGGTGTGTCCTGCAGATTTGTGCCGGTTAATAAATATTCTTTAGAAATAGAGAATCGTCGCGGAAGTAGAAACTTTTTAGTGACTGTGAGGAATTATCGCACAAACCCTCAAAGCTCGAGCAAGGCTTGTCGGCTCTTCCTCGATAATTTACTGTCCGGACAATCGTCGTGCGAAATAAATATCTCGAAAAATTCAGCATTTTTTAGAGACTGTCCGGATGGATTCTACGAAATTGCATCAACCAGAGACTAAAAATCAACTCACTGGATTGTTCGCCGTCGCCGACAACGTTTTGCGCTTCATCGGCTTTTTTTTGTCGCCTTCGTCGATGACCAGAGGCCCGCTTTCCATGTCGCTGTCCGTGGCTCCCGCCAGAGCCTCAGAGGCGCTGCTTTTCTCAGAGGCTTCTCCCGCGGTCAACGACGGCTCCGACCCCAAAACTGTCAAATCGTTTGCATGAATTTTCTCAAGCCCCTAAACGTTTTACTTCAATTTTTTATTTCTTCCGATCGCACGCTCTTTACCTTTGAGGTCTTCCAGAGTCGCCGCTTTGCCCTCGTCGCTTTTCAACTCTTTTTCAAGCGCGATTATGCCGTCGTGGAAAATTTTTCTCTTCAGAGGCTTCGTGAATTTGTCCTTGTTGTCAAGGTACACGAAAAGTTCTTCCACTTTGCAAACCGCTCTGAGAAAATTCATCCATTTTCAAATCCACAAAAGCGAGAGCGAGAAATTCATCAAATTTACAAAAGCCCGCGAAACGCCGCGCGACAAATAACATTTCCAAAAATCCAACAATAAAATTTGTTCCTTTCTATTCAGAAACCGATATTTTGCCGCAAAACCAAAAATTGTGTTAAAAAAAAATGTTGTGAGGTCGCCATTTGCTAGAAAATGTTAATCCCTCGAAATGGTCGAAGAAAAACGATGATTTACCGTCAAAAATGAAACATTCAACTCGCAAAGAGTTTTTGCGACTCAAAAACGATTTTTTCTTTGTGGAAATAAAAAATTTCAAAGTTTCGTTGGTGCGGTAGAAACGCTGCGACGATGAGCTAATGAAATGCACTCACGTTTCTCCGGTTCCATAAAAGTAGACGTTGTATTTGGCATTCTTGGTGTTTGCGTCGGTCACTCCTTCGATCTGTCACAAGAGATTTTTCGATCAAGATTTTCGATTTTTTTGAGCTTCCGTTTGTGATCGAACGGAATTTATGATCGAGGAGTAAAATAGATCGCGTAGTGAAAAAATGAGATCGAAGCGTTGCGGGGATCTGAGGGATGTGTAGAAATTGGCGACACGAATAATCGAAGGAGAAGAATGAGGAAGAAAGGAAAAAACAGGCTCCTGCCGGTACCGCCAAGTCTAATCGCCGGAGAAATGGCGGCTAACGAAAGTTTACAAAGCTGCAGGCGGCCATTCGACATAACCAAATAGTTGCTTTTGTTTACGATGTTTATTCGGAGCGAAATTGAGGTTAAAAAAAAGTTTTTAAGGCTGCGGAGTGACGGCGGGAGTTGGAGGGAATAAAAATGAATGGACTTACTCGCGCCGGCCACGCTGGATAACCTCGAACTTTGGCAAACACTTTATCGCCCGCGAAAAACTTTTTCGTCAGCTTGACCATGTTGTTACTGTTTTTTTTTTTTTTTTCGCAGGATGCTCGCGTCAGCGATTTCTTGAGATTGTGCGAGGGGCTAATCGTCGCCTCGTACCACGTTTCTCACTTGCTCCCCCTTCGCCGAGTCGAGCAAGATTTTAATTGAAAAAATATCACGATTCAACGATAAAAAGCTTTTACGGTATCGGAAAAACGTCCATTTGCAACGATCGCTTGCATTTGTGTGCGTCGTCGTCGAGCGTGTGTATATGCGCAGTACCAATGAAAAACATGAACGCGATGCGTCGAGGACGCGGCGTACCCTCGAGCTTCCAACTAACGCCGACAGACGCCGCCACCGAACAGACCCGCATCGGCTGTTATTTTTTTTGACACGTCGCGCGCCGCCTACAATATTCGCCCAAGAAAATTCAGGTTTCCGCTTGGAATTTGACCAAATTTCGGAGAATCATTGCAACAATTCTCTCGAAGTTTATCCTCGGTAATCCGTTGGAGTTTTTCGGACAAAAACACGTGCAAAAGATTCAAACGACCATCGGACAAGTTGAAATTTTTCCAACACCGTAGAAAATCGCCTCCGCGCGCGTCTGATAAGGAAAATAAATAACGCTGCGTCCAAGTTTTTCACACGTTTTTGTGTAATACACGCTATTCCGTTGCGTCCGGTACAAATAAATACATTGCGGGGATGATGAAGAAATAAATATAATAAAATACACAACGACGACGATGAAAATTTCAATTTTTTGACAAATATCGCGATAAAAAAAAAAAGAAAATGGATGGCAAAAAGGGCGCTGGGAGTGAAATTTTTTTACAGCAAGCGTTTGGATGCTCGAGTAATAACTTCGACAGCAGCGAGTGCTTCTTTGGCAGTCGGTATGATGTACTGAGCGGGTAAGATGAAGCCATGTTTGCCCTTGTCCCTTAGCTCGATAGTGTACGAATACTTGATCTTGAGACGAGCCTTGGCCCAATCGTCGGATCCGCCGGAAGCGGGATAAAGAGTGGTGGCGCTGTTGCCGACGGTATAAACGCTGGAGGCGCCACCGGCGCTTTTCATGGCGGCAGCGGCCTGCTGACCGACTTTTTCGAGGTCAGCGTAATCGGCTGGTACGCGTCTGTCGTATCCCCAAGGATAAAGAATAAATTGGCCGTAGCTGTGGAACGACAAATAGGCCTGAAAGCATAAAAAGTATCCAATTCGCGATTTAAAATCAGCAGCAGGCAGGCTGTCAGCGTTTTTCAGCTGCGGCTGGAAATTAGCCTTTTATTTTGGGCGGGAAACTTGCCTTGAAGTCGGCGGCGCTGGCTTCGAAGAAATTTCTCGTGGCGTTAGTCTCGGGCTCGGAAAACGGGCCCGTGCCGGCATAAATCTCTCTGCATTGTCGATTGCTCGTGCCCAGTCCACCCCAACGATAGCCAAAGTTTCTATTCAAATCGACGCCGATGCAGACTCCACCTTTTTCCGGACTGCTACGATTCTTTCTCCAAAGACGATCGCCCCGGAACGTGTACTCGTATCTGGCCACCGCGCGCGGGCACAAAATCCATTCCGCATTAACATTAAACGCGCGCTCGTAAATAATAAATAAAAGTAACAAAACATGCATCGCGGCGCGCGTCTGCGTGTGCGCATCATATGTTTGTGTTGAAAATTGAATGATTGGATTTCGGATTACCCGTCAGGATTCACCACTGGTAGGATGTAATAATCCGCCTCGAGTTGCTCGCTGTTTTCGACCAAGTGATTGATGATGTACGTGACCGCAGCCGGTGAGATCCATTCACGAGCGTGAATACCACCGTCTATCCAAATTGCCGGTACGCCCGGTTCCCCTTTGCTTATGCGAAGTACCTTTTTTCCCAATTATCAAAAACATCTCATCATCCGCCAATTCGCCATTTTCAACAAACCTGCTTAACGTCATAGAGCACAGCAGTCGCTATCTCGCCGCACTGTGAGTGCGAGATAGCTGCGATTTTCGAAATTGAATATTTTCCGACACGGCATTATGCACCAATTTCAAAAAAACGTCCCTCTCAGCGAATTTCCACTGACAGAGCTTTTTTTATTAGTCTAACGACATCGAAGAATTTCAATTTCGAAAATTCGAGGGGTTTGATCCAAATCACGAAATCACAACGTAATCATAATTTTATTTTATTTAGTGATGACATTCTCTGGTGGCCTCGAGTATGGATACACAAATTTTTTTCTAAACTTTCTACCACGTGGTTATCGAATAATTACTCGAGTACTACGTGGTGGAAAAATCTTGAAAAATTTGTATTGTCTTAAATATTATGAAAGAATATTTTTGTTTTTGATTTTGTTATTCTTTTCATTATTTTATTATTTATTATTTTATTATTTATTATTTTATTATTTATTATTTTATTATTTATTATTTTATTATTTTATTATTTATTATTTTATTATTTATTATTTTATTATTTTATTATTTATTATTTTATTATTTATTATTTTATTATTTTATTATTTATTATTTTATTATTTATTNTTTATTATTTTATTATTTTATTATTTTATTATTTTATTATTTTATTATTTTATTATTTTATTATTTATTATTTTATTATAAAATTTAATTCAGTTGTTTTTTTTTTGAATTTTTGCATTTTCTCAAGATGGCATGGCAAGATTGCTTAACAATTATGAGAAATATATTCTTCGAAATGGAGAGACAATTGAGTGGAAATACCTTGAGTGGACGTCCCTCGAAGGAATTGCCGATCGTCATAACCGAGCAAAGATCGGGGAAGGTTTGAGCGAGATAATCAAGAAAACCATGAATGTCTTCCAATCGGTGGTAACTCGACCATTCCATCCGATGACCTAAATTTGACGATATTCTTCTTTGTCAATTATTTTTCAAACAAGCTCCCGATACATAGTCCGATAACCATATAGGATCAGCCCAGGGAACATCAGCATTTTTGCTTTTTGGCTCACCCCTAATTAAGTGCCAATAAGTCTCACTTCCACCACCGTCGACACTAGCTACGGGATAACGAGCGGGACGCAGCCCGCTACGAAGCCGGTTATATCTCTTACGATCCGGCTTAATCACCCGCACTCCCTGCCACCAAGCGTAACGAGCTAGAAAATGACTTATTTTTCCCAATTATTCCCGTTTCATTTTTTTTTCCTCCTACGATTTTTCCTCAATATTAATTTATTCATGCCCGAAATAAAATTCTTCAATTTCGGCAAAAAGGACGTTGTATGGCGACGCGGTCGAGTCTTAATTTTCCCTTCCACTTTTTTTCACATACAAAATCGTTTGCGAGCCCAAGTTTATTGTCGAAACGTTGTTACCAATTGACTAGAGAACAACGTACTCCGAATCCAAGATTTTCCGAGGTATTCTGTATTTTTTATATTATAAACAAAATTTAGAAAAAAATTGACGAGCCATTTTTTTGTAAAACTTAATAAAAGCTTCTTCGACGTCACACTAAAGTGTACGCAAAGTTTTAAGAGGCTTCACCGTTTAGAAATGGAAATATTTAATGTTGAGAGAATTTACTGAAAATTGCAATTTTTATTAATAAATCGAAATATTTGTTCGAAATTTTTCGTACATAGAAAGTGAACGAGAAGCAAGCGAACAAGAACAACATACTCTGAATTCAAGATTTTCTGAGGTATTTGTTTTATAATAAACAAAACGTGCAATTTTTTGGAAAAAGTAAATAAAGCTTCTTCGATGTCACTTAAAAGTGTATGCAAAGTGTTGAGAGGCTTCACCATTTAGAAATGGAAATATTTAATGTTGACAATTGCAAATTCTAACACACGCTCTTATGAGAATCTACTGAAAATTGCGATTTTTGTGAATGAATATCTCGTGTAAATTTGGAGGATCTCAATCGATAGAAAATTTAGCATACAACGTCCTCGAATTTCCCTTTTTATTTTTCTGCCGCATGAGGTTTTGTTGGAAACAGGAAAAAGGCAACTTTTGCGGTGTTTCCGGTTTCCGGAACTGCGTGCACGATATCTCGGTAACCGATTTCAATGAAATTTAGCAACAGCATGCAGAAAAAACTACAACAGGAACTAAAAGTTTTTATTTTTTATTTTTTCAAAAATAAATTCCGCACGAAATAATATGATCTCGTGGAAAAATCGAGCCTTTTCGTCACGAAAGTCTCAAGGACTTGCTGATCGCAGCGTTGGGTAAAAATTGTTTACAGTGATGAGGATAAATACGAGAGGAAACGTTAGTAGCGATGTTGACCAAACGAAAGAGCCACTTATTTTGCCTGAGCGTTGTAACTGTTATGTTAATCAGTATCGTCGATCATGTGAAACTGGGTTAACGGATTGAGCAGAGCGGAGTTGGCAGAGGACGATAACCCCGCAAGACGGTATTCCCGCAGCAACAGGAAAGTCGTACGAAAGACATCGCGGCGTTTGAATTTAATTAGAAAAGGCGAGAAGGCGAAAAATAAGTGTGTGGGGCGAGGAGGGTAAGGCGATGGCTTTGCGGAATAACAAAAACAGACCTTTTCGCCCTTCGAGTTCCTCCATCAGCTCGGCAGACGGTAGAGGATTTTCCTGGTCAATGGCCTGCTGGAGATCGGGTATGACGACATCGTACTTGACCCGGCGTTCTCGCAAGAAGCGAGAGACGCGCGGAATGCGTTCGGGGAGAACGAGAACATCGACTGCGACGTCATTTCCCGACCAGAGGGAAACGTCTGTCAGCAGGAATTGGCGTTAAAATGAAGAAAAATTTGTTTTCTTTGTTTTTTAATTTTGCTGCGACCTTGAGATCCGGTTAATTGTTGAAAAATGAGATTTACCTCCAGTTTCCTGGAGATGCGAGACAAACTCCACGTGGTCGGGGTCCGGGACGACCCGCCAGAGCTGAGCGCCTTCGTAGGAGACTTTTTCCTCGGGTATTTCGACGGCCTTGACGACGACTGTGTCGACGGGCTCCTCGCCGTCGACGATCGGCAACCCGAGCAGATTTTTTTCATTTCTGGCAGGAATATCGCGACACGTGACATCGAGCGCAAGGAAAATAGTAAAGAAAATAAAAGTTACGGAGAAGCTAAATTTGCGGGGCAAGACTCGGGCGCCTCGTGCCCATGACCAACCGAACAAACTCATGTTGACAAACTGACCTTGCTCCTGCTCGATCGACTACCTTTTATAATCCACCTTGTTCCTCTCTCTCTCGTTTACCTCGAGCTAACGGTAAACTACGAGGAAAACAAGGATTCATTCCAAGCACGAACGATCGCGAGCGAGAAAGAGGAAACGAGTCCCGCGCGATGAGATTTAACCGTTCGATTTTATCGCCGATCCCTCGCGGATACTTTTGCGCGTCGTAAATGTTATTTTCATGCTTTCGAAATGCCATCGACGCCGTCGCCGGGCGCCTTAAGGGGGTAGACCAGGCCAAGACGACGAAAAACATTTTATCCAAAAAATTTCGATTAAATCCTACGGACGGAAGGAGCATCGCAGAACCGGAAGTTGATTCTCCGGAGCAGGAGGCGACTATGCCCACGGAATTGGTATTAAGGGGGCGAAAAGATATCTAGGGCCTGCTACGCGCGGCAATGACGTAAGAACCTCGCGCAGACCAAAAGATACGATTTATAACCGAGCGTTCGGCGGAGACGCGTAGTCGCTCGCGATTGGTGCTAGAACGGAGCTTACAAAGCGAGAGCCAAGGACGACGACGCCGTTTTTCGAGCTAGACCGTTGCACGCTCCTCGCGTGCACCGCGAGGGTGGCCTCTCTCGAGCGTTCTCTGCTGCTGCTTCGTTCCCTCGTTCCCTCTCCTTTTCGCTCGTGCGTTGCGATCGCGCGGCCCTGCGGAGTTGTCCGTCCAGCGCGCAAACAAAGAGCAGCGAGGCGCGCTTTCGGCGGTAACTCGCTCGCGGCGCGGCGGTGGCGAATTAATACGCCCCGAGACGTCAGCGTCGAGGGCTTCTCTTTGCGTTCGACGAATCGGCCCGCCCGACAGTTGCTCCGAGCCACGCGGCCTTCTCTTAGCTGCTCGCGATCACGGCCCTGTTTTTATTTTCTCTTTACTTTTTTTTTCATTTCTCGTTTCCTCGTACGCGCTCGCCCCAATATATTTCTATTCCCCACGGAATTCTCTATAACCATCCGCCGCGCTAGTTTTTCATAAAAACACAAACGACCTCGCGGGCAACGTCATTCCCCAAGTTTCTCTCAACGTTGTTACACCATGAAGCTCATTTTCGGAATACTCGTCGTCCTGGCGACCGGGACATCCTGCCAGGTACACTTTTTCACCTTTTACAATAATCCTCCACTCAACCCACCAAATTTTACATTTCAACCTGCTAAATATGTGCTCGAAATAATTATCAAAGAACGTGGACCTTCGAAATGTTATTGCTTCGCTAGAAGGTCCATAACATTTGCTGTTTTCCATATATTTGAGTTTAATGACCTGCCACGGGTCCGGGAGAGTCCTATTTCTTGAAAAATGCAAAAAAAAAATTTCGGGTCAAAATGACCCAGTGTGTACTCGACCGGGTAAAATTGTTAAAAATTAAAACAAACTACTGTCGCGTTCACCATAACGTCCCGACACTTGAATCTCCTTTTTTTCTTCTCATTTCATTCGATGTCACTATGGAAAGCCCGTAACATTTTCTATTTTTCATATATTTGAGTTTAATGACCTGTCACGGGTCCAGAAGAGTCCTATTTCTTGAAAAATGAAAAAAAAAAATTCGGGTCAAAATGACCCAGTGTGTACTCGACCGGGTAAAATTGTTAAAAATTAAAACAAACTATCGCCGCGTTCGCCACAACGTCCCGACGCTTGAATCTCCTTTTTTTTCTTCTCATATCATTCGATGTCACTATGGAAAGCTCGTAACATTTTCTTTTTTCCATATATTTGAGTTTAACGATTTGTCACGGGTCCAGGAGAGACCTATTTCTGGAAAAACGCAAAAAGAAGAATTCGGGTCAAAATGACCCAGTGTGTACTCGACCGGGTAAAATTGTTAAAAATGAAAATAAACTATCGGCGCGTTCGCCACAACGTCCCCACGCTCAAATTCACGTTTTGTCCCTTTATTTTCATTCGATTTTGTCAAAACTTTGTCGCGGCCCTCAAAGGTTTCGTAATTTCATTACACGATCGTAATTCCATAATCAATGACGCGATTGAACGGAGAAAATAATTGGGACAGTGTCGCCGAAGAAGTTGTTGCTTTTCACCGACAAGCAGAGATTAACGCGCCTTGACCTGACGTCGTCCCGAGTGCGCAGCGATTTCGAGAGAAAGAGACACGAGGAAAAAATTTAGAGATGAAAAAACATCCGATAGTCCGCTGCTGCTCGGCGCGTAGTGATTCTTGCGTTTTTTTTTGCTCGTAAGGTTTCTTCATCTCGCCTACTCTCTCACTCTCCTCTTCCCCTCCGCCGGGGTCGCCGCTTTGCATGTTATAGCCGCGTTATAGCGAATCCAGTCATACGATCAGCAATGGCGTCATTTCGTCGAATAACTGTCAAAACTGTGATTTCTAAGTTTGCAACGTTGAGATTCAACGAAATATATTTGTTCCGTTGATAATTTATTGAATTTTTTAAATCATGGCAATTTTTTGGATCGATCGAGTTTTTCGGTCGCAAGGTTTTCGGAACCAAATATTCAATAATAATTATGAGCTCTGCTGAAGAAAACACGTAATTTCGTTGCATTCCTACGATGCAAACTTCAACATCATTCGAAACTCGCGCGAAAAACACTCGGTTATTGAAAGTTTAGTCAAAACTCAAGTTTCGTAAAAAACAAATATATTTTTTTCCATGTTCAGGCAACTTCTTTCAAAGTAACCGATCAAGTCTACCTCGACATCATGATCGACGACTACCCAGCGGGCAGAATAGTCATTGGATTGTTCGGCGAAACCGCGCCGAAAACTGTCAAGAATTTTTTGAGCATCGCAACCGAGGGTATCGCCGGACGAACTTACTCGGGCTCCAACTTTCATAGAGTTATTAAAAAATTCATGATTCAAGGTAAAAATTAAGAGAAACAATCGATTTTTCGACCATTTTCGAATTTTTCGTTTTGTTTATTTTTTATTTTTTTATTTTTTTGAAAAAGGCGGCGATATCGACAAGGGCGACGGATCGGGATCGCTCAGCATTTATGGAAAATACTTCGACGATGAGGGTTTCGATCTCAAACACGTAGGGCCGGGCTTCGTCAGCATGGCAAATGCCGGAGCCAACACGAACGGCTGTCAATTTTTCATCACGACAGTCGCGACCCCCTGGCTCGATGGGCATCACACAGTTTTTGGAAAAGTTTGTTTTTTTTTGTTTTTCTCATTAAAAATTTTTGTTTTTTTTTTTCTTCGAAATATCAAGGAGAATGATAATTCGTAAACTCTCGTCCGTTCTCAGGTGATCGAAGGCATGGATGTAGTTTTTAAGATCGAGCAGACGAAAACGGACGCAGACGACAAGCCGGTTTCCCCAGTCGTCATCCTCGAGAGCGGATCGCTGCCCCTTAAGGAGCCCTATTTCATCTCCGACGATCCTTACGAGTAATGAATGAAAAAAGAAAAGAAAAGCCAATCCTCGCACTTGATGTTCTCCGCGCGATTATTTTATTTTTCTTCAAAACTTTGACCAAAGTGCCTTAATACCGACCACTCCTCAACAACAAGCCAGCACAACCATGATCCTCCAAAAATTCAGATGAAAATACGCGATTTTTGGTAGCGAAGAAATTCCAAGCGTTCGTTGAAAAATCAATGCCAAGGACGGTGTTGGTCATTCAATCAACTCGATTATCGCGGCTTTGCACGACGATTGGGCGACCTACATATCAAAAGCGTTCTATCCTCAGTTCCCTCCTTCATTCTCATTTTATTACGAATTGAAAGAGAGCCCAGGAGGAGAAACAAGGGGGGGGGACGTTTGTTGGGCTTCCAGCGGTTGTCAACGATTTCGTCTAATTTCACGTCCCTCCAGATTCCCATTCCAATGTGTCTGCCAAATTCACCACTGAGCAAAAAAACCTCGACGTATTTTATCCTCCAACGAGTCTCGTTCGTTTCGCTTCTTTTTTTTTTCTTAAACTCTCGCCGGACGATCGGAAATATTTGAACGATCGCACAGCGACAACCACTGCGACCCGCTGTGTCAAATTAGATCCAGTGCGGACTGAACGAAACTCGCTGAAAGACGCGCAGTTGGCCATTATCGTTGCTTCGCATATTCCCGCCAACGCAACGACGTCGTAGAGACTCCCAAAAAAATCACTCCCGCGGCTATTTCTTTCATTTTGTTCGAGCATTATTTTTAAGCTCGTATTCCTTACCCGAATCCTCTCATCCCCTGCTGACGCACAAAAAAAAAACACATGCACCGCGCAGCCTTGAAAACCTCGACCACAAACAATTCATTCAAGCAACGAGTCGTCTTTCTCACGTTGCGCGAGTCTCATATTTTTGTATCTTCTCGTATAAAGTGAATTAGTGTTGGCAGCGAACGAATCACATCGTCGCAGTCAGTGAAAAGCGCGATGAGATGAATTCGTTGATAATTTTATCAAAGGAAATGAATTTTCGTGAGTTTTCAGTTCGTTTTTCAACGTTTTTTTCTCGAAATAATGAAACAACTGAAATTTCCACGAAAACGAACGTTGTCAGCAAAACGTGCATTTCCTTCTCAAAAACAATTTAGATCGTAGCTCGTAGAATTGCTCTCTAGTCGTGTTCTACTAAAATTTCTCGGGACCACAAGATTTTTCGTTAAATCAAAGTCGAAAGATTTTGCTGACGCAAAAATGAATCTTTTTAAAGACTGAGATATAGTTCCGTATATGTTAGCGAGTAGATAAAAAAAAACAAACTTTTCTACCTGCAGCCCATCCCAAAAATCCGTAGTGTAAAGAAAAATTCATAAGTATATTTGTACCATCGTTCAATTAGCTATGTATAATAAATTTTATCACACACACACACACACTTATTATTTGTATTGCTGTTTGCGTCGTGTCTTGTGCTCCAAAACCTCGTAACGCTTGAGAAAACATTTGCGGGCGATAAATTTCGTTGTTGAATGAAAAATGGTGGAAAAATTGAATGTTTCAGTATCTGGGGATGGTTGAGAGCAACCGCAGTACCTTTGGGCTTCAGTTTTTCAATCCTCGGTTTCTTCCACTGGATGATGAAACAACTGGACGTTTGAATCGATAAATAAAAATTGAGAAATTCCCTCGAGATTCAGATTCACAACGAGGAGAATTCACACGAGTATTTCCTTGTTGGATTTTCGTTGCTGCTTATTTTCCGAAAGAGACTGTACACGCGAGTGAATAAACTAAATGTATCGACAGTCGGTAACAACACGAGAGCCTGAAAACCATTACCGACGGTCGGTAAGTCAAATCCTCGCCTCGTTCCTTTTTTATCATTCATCGACAATTTTTTATAATTTTCCATCTAATTAGTTCGTCCGCGCAGCAAAAAATGTGAAAAGTCTCGACCTTAGTGACCTTAAGTATTGAAAATGTTTCTCGGCCGCGATCTTTTTGCTCCAAGAGATAAATCCCATTTTGTGTCGAAAAGGCGCGCGCGAATCGATAGTCGCGCGCAGGGAGCTGCAGAACCGGCGAGACTGTCGTGCCCCGCGCGTGTGTGTTGGATTTTTATGACAACAGCGACGGGAACGAATGTTCGCAGTAAACGCAGTCAGTCGTGAGCTGGCGGCTGTTGGTCGCGGTTCGTAGTTCGTGATCGCGTTGCTATATATGTATATATACCATCAGCCCCGAGCCTACGCAGCTGATGTTTCGAGAAATATTTCAATCATCAAAACTCGTGCGTTATTTATAATTAAAATATGACATTGTTGCTAACGAGTGAGAGAGAGAGAGAGAAAATATTGAAAGCTGTCGCGTCGTAAATCGCGAAAGTCAGTAACACTGTTTATATCGAAAACAAAGAAAAGCAAACGCCGGTCGCTCGTGTACGTGCAGTTTTATGGTGTCTCGCAGTGCGAACATCATACACGCGCTCGATTGCAAACCCAAACAATTCACAACTGCGCTCAAATTTTGCTGACCAACGAAATTTCATTATTCTTTCATTTTTTATTTATCTCGACGTCCGCATGTTGCTCAATTCCGCGGTGAAAAATTACGTCAACGAGACTACCCCGATAGGAGCTGCTGCCGGAGGATGTATTGAATTTGCACATCGATCACCGCTCGCAAGGTTCGTTATTATATTTCTGTTGACATCGTTCTTTTGTTTATTCTAAACAAATTTCGAGAAAAAATGTGTTCCCCAAGTTAACCTATGGGTCAATCTGACCCGAGGCGTTTTCCAAATCGCTGTATTCTCGTAATTATGCATTTCGTGTTGTTTTTTTTTTTTCAAGTTTTTCGTAGGAAATTATTCATATTTCATGGCCTTGAATGCGGAAGAAAAATCTTGAAAAAAATTATGTTTTGTGATATTCGAGATTAAAGAATTTACTCACCAAATTTCACGACTCTGAAGTTTGCAACGTTGATATTCAACGAAAAATATTCTATCTATTAATTTTTTAATGAATTTTAAAATTTGTGGCAATTTTTTGTGTCGTTTGCGTTTTTGGGTGGCAAGGGGGGATCGTTTTATCGTCCGGCTCAGGAAAAAACAGAATTTCGTTGCATTCCAACGATGCAAACTTGGAATTTTCCTATGCTTTTAACATGGCAACGTTGTTTTCCGTCGTGTTGTGTAGCCAAACTCTTTAAGGTGATCTAGCAGTCGCGTGAGTGCGAGAGAGATATATGCAAAAAGTAAATACACGTTTTTCTCAGAGACTCTTCATATATTGAGGAAAAGAAAAGTTAAAAGTTGGTCTCTGGTGAAATGAGAACGACGTGTAACTATTAAGTCTCTCCAAATAAAACGTGTAGGAGGATTTTTTACGGAGCGAGCAAGTGATAGATCGCCTTAAGGTGATCTAGCAGTCGCGTGAGTGCGAGAGAGATAACCAAAAAAGTAGATACACGTTTTTCTCAGAGACTCTTCATATTCACGATATTGAAGTTTGCATCGTTACAATGCAACGAAAAATTAATGTTTTCATTTATTATTTAGATAATTAATGAACTCGTTGCATTTTTTCTACTAAATTTACTGTTCGAATGGCAAAGAAGACTCTCTCGTGATTGTCAACAAACTCTGTAAGAAAACTTTGTGCGATGCTACAGAAAATAATGAGTTTTCGTTGCATTTCGACGATGCAAACTTCAACATCGTTCATATTTTGAGAAAAATGAAAATTACAATTTCTTCTCTGATGAAATGCGAACAACGTGGAACTAAATTGTTTTTGAAATATTCAGTCTCTCTAATGAAAACGTGTGGGGGGATTTTTAGCGACCGCGAGCAAGTGATAGATCGCCTTAACTCTCAATTATTCGATAAGCATGGGGTTAAAAATTTGGGTTTCTATCCTCGATGAATTTTTCTGATTATTTTTATTTCGTGATTAATTTTATTTAGGAATGTCATTTCCCGAAACAGTCTCGCTCTCCAGCGGTACGAGGCGCGCGAAATCTCACAACCGTTCTCCAGATTCGGTAAAAATTTCAAGGCCGACTGCAGTCGATTATCACTTTCAATGTGAACTAACCGCGTTTCCGGGTTTTAATTCCCAATCGAAAGAGCGCGTGTCAAAAATTGCACAAGCTCGTCCATCGTGTCTGTTTTTATATTTTTTCGCGCCAGCTCTATTCATATCGTCGATATTTATCATGATAATTCGCGAAGGCAAAGTGTGTGGCCACGTGGTGTAATAGTTCGACCTTGCATATCGCTTCACCGCCGGTCACGATTCTATCGAATGTGTAGACAACTGCTAGCACGAAGCGTGTAAACTAGTGAGAAAAGTGAAACAAAACTTGCTTGGGTTCTCCGGGGCATGACGAACTTTGCAATGCCAAGCAAAACTTTTCTCTGCGAATTATTAACAAGTGAGTAAGGAATTACGTCGCATATGTGTGCGCGATTCCATAGACAAAGTCTGTAGCGATTTAGTGTTCGGACAAATGATTTTTCGGAGACTGACAAAACTCATCGGTATAATTGCGATGCATTCGTTTAATTGAATAAAAAAATCCTTTTGTCGTGTCGCACGCAACGCGCCATGACGAGGGGTGACGGCGGCGCTAGTCTCACGGCTTTTTTTTTCTTCTTCGTTTTTACGATCATCCCGCGCTCGTCTGTGTGTTTGTTAATCTCGTGGCGCGGCTTATTCGCAGGAGGATTGGTGCCGCACACGCCACGAATCAGGGCTGCGTGTTTTTTCCTTTGACGCTCGGAGACTTTTGCTTGCACGCCAAATTGTCACTCGTTACTCATCCTTAATTAACTCTTCGATTGGAAAAAACGATCGTCGAAAATCTTGGAACGCTCGCCACGAAGTCTCGGACCGAAAAACTTCCGCGAAATCGTTCGATTTCTCGCGACAACTTTGCGAGAACGCTCGCGTCTTTCTGAGAAGCTGTTGACAACACTGAGGCGGCCATTTTTTAACGGCGTCCGAGGGAAACAAAGAAACGCGGATAGATATCGAGATTAAAGCCCAAGAAACCTGGACGACGCGTGATCGTAAGGTTCTGTACACGCGCTGCACAAAAGTCTATCGCGTATGGTAAAGCGATAATGAACCAAAGTGAATAAGGCAGGGTATCGACCCGACCGAAATGCGATACACGTGTGTATACACACATTGATACAAATAGGAAAAGCAAGAGTCAAAGCCCGAGGGTTTTGTTACGGAAAGATAAATAAAAAAGAGAAGAAAGTGATGAGGCGAGTTAACCGCGTAGGCCGCAGCACCATTCGCAGGGACGAGGGAAAAGACAAATTCTTGACTCTCGATCTAGTTAACCCCGGCTCTGCTCCCACTCGCCCCTCGGCCTGGCGTGTGTATACAAACCCACCTGACTCTATCGTAACCGGAATTTCGGACTATCGCGCGTGTTCTAGATTTCCGGTCGTGCCCATCCTCATTCCATTTTTTTTCTTCTACTCGCATGATTATTATTATCATTTCTTTCTGTTTTCGATATTAAAGGCTATCATTGAAAAAGGCATACGTATTATTTCCCTATTGAGACAAAATAGTACTCTGTGTGTATCGAGGAGGCAAAATGGTTCTTTTGATACACGTGCTGCTTGCTCCGATTATTATTTTCAATAATCCAAACTGGAGATTTCGTGCTCACCGCCGTACACCTCTTTATTTTTGAGGACCTCCACGAGATCGATCAAAAGCTACGACTACGCATTTAATTCCTTGTACATATGTCAGTCAAAAGAAATGAAGCCTTTTCAGAAAGAAAATCGTGAAGGAAAATGATGTTGAAGTTTGCATAGTTGAAATGCGACGAAAACTCATGATTTTTTGTAGCATCGCGCAAAATTTTCATACAGTGTTGGTCGAGAATAACGAGAAAGTCTTGTTCGCCATTCGAAAAGTAAATTTACTAGAAAAATAGCAACGAGTCAATTAATTATCAAAATAATTAACAAAAAATATATTTTTCCTTGCGTTGCAACGATGCAAACTTCAATATCATAAGGAAAAGACCTTAAGGTATTTCGGAATGTTAGTAGCGTTGAATACGCATCGCACTTAAGGTGATGGAGCAGTTCACCTCGAATTTTCGAAATGAAAATTCTCCGTCGTCGTTTGACTAATAAGAAAAAGCCTCTGTCAGCGGACGCGGGACGATGGCAAAAATCCGCTGACATGGGCTTTTTTTTATTGGTGAAACCGTATCAAAAATATTCAATTTCGAAAATTCCAGCTATCTGCAGCTGTCTCTCTCGCACTCACATGGGCGGGAAAGCGACTGCTCCATCACCTTAAGGTATAACTATCGCAGAATGGGTTGATTTAGGATTTTCTTGAAATTTAGTGTAAATATTCTTGACATTAAAACGAACAACTTTCCTATGAGACGAAACATTTTCTGCCGTCTAGAATTTGAGATATTTCATTTCCAATTTTATATTTTTCCCATCTAAACGCATGTAAATTGAAGTGACGTTTCGTTAAAAAAGTTGCAAGAAAAAACAAAAGAAACGCGACTTCAATTTACATGCGTTTAGATGGGAAAAATATAAAATTGGAAATGAAATATCTCAAATTCTAGACGGCAGAAAATGTTTCGTCTCATAGGAAAGTTGTTCGTTTTAATGTCAAGAATATTTACACTAAATTTCAAGAAAATCCTAAATCAACCCATTCTGCGATAGTTATACCTTAACAGGACGTGAAGGGTGTGTCGACCGGTAGGGTGCAGGGACGAGGCCCTGCTGGGGATGAAGCGCCCTCTCAGAAAAAAAAAAGTAGTTTTTGAATGTAATGGAAATAATAAAACAACCGGATATTCACACGTTACGTTCTTCTCTATATTAATGTTTACTTGTGATGTATGACAACGGTACAATTGTTGAATATGTAATTTCGCTTGATTGGAGAATTTTTGTCACTGTCTGCGTCCGATTGGGCTTCTTCTTCTTCTTCTCCGGACGTGATGGTTGCAATTTTCTGAAGTTTCGGCGGTGGATCATCGAAATTCCATTCGGAAGGTCCAGCTGAGACAAAATTCAGCGGCATTGATGTAACGTTGCCAAATTCATATTCACTTTTGCCGGTCTCCTCGACGTAGGCTTCTGCAACATTGCTCGATCTCTGTCTATCGTGACACTTTAACGTAGTGGTCTTGGCCCCTTTGCCTGAAAACAACGTTGCAGAGGTTCTACGAAACGCATGTCCCGTGTAACTCGCTGGATCATCCAATTTTAGATACAGGGCAATTTGTTTCGGCATTTTAGCAAATTTATGTATGCCGATAACCTGCGCCGTACATTTGCCTTTTTGGAAATTGAGAAAAAACCGATCGGTCAATGCATTTTGTGGCCGCAGGTCCGTGTACTGTTGTACGATTTTTGCGTATTCTTTTGCGATGACGAAGGTACGGGGTCTCTTTGTTTTTGTGTCCGGGAGATTTACCACGAACAAGTTGCCTTCTTTCGTTATATCTTTTAGTCTGATGTTCACCAATTCGTTACTGCGACAAGCCCCGGAAATTCCAAAAATCAGAGCAACCTGTAAGAGATTTTTCATGTTTAGTTTTATGCAAAAAAAAAAGCAAACTTGTGCTGCAAATATTTTATAATACATTTTGCTTCCTCATAAAAAAAGTCATGTGACCGTGAACATTTCTTTTCCCCAGTTTCCAATGTCAATGCGCTCAAAATTTTCCAAAACATTGAAAAATCATATTTAGAAAAAAATGTCCGGATGTGTGTTTATGGCATTGTAAAATAAAAACGTTCATAACTCGAGAACGGTTTGAGCTACAGGGCTCCCGGTTTGCACAGATGTTAATCGATACAAGCTCTTGATTCTCTGAGAATTTTGTCGGAATTGCTAAAAAAAATACGGATTATACGGCATTTTGAAATTTTCAAAAAAAGTCTGTCGACGCTCTAACTTGCGCAAATTTGAAGATTTATTGCTAATTTGTTTCTTTATAAATAGAGTATCATAATAGGAAGGTTGGTATTGAATTTGGGAAACATCGGTTGAACGGTTTAAATTTTATGCTTTTTTTAAAAAATCGTCTAATCGTTCTAATTCCTGGAAATTTTGTAAAACTTTGTGTACAGGTCTTGCTCTTTACTTTCTAGAAAAGTTGTCGAAATTTACAACTTACTTTTGTTGCTAAATATTCATCGTTCGGAGCTTCGGACAAAAACTGTTCAATATTTTGCGATGAAAGCACGTTTGACTTTTTGCTTTTGAATCCCGATGTTGTCTCTTTCAAAAATGCCTTGAACGAATGGTAATTATCGATGTCAATGTTTTCTTTAGTCTTCAGGGTGGCCTTGAGCATCGAATAGATTGACCATAGCGTCGATGGCTTATATTTTTCTTTTAGTTCCTCAAAATACTCCATTACGATGGATTCGGACGTCAATTTTGTTTTACGCGAACGCTTCCACTTCGCAAATGCGTCGTACGTGGATTCATAAATTTTTTTTGATTTTGTTGGTAGTGGATCGGCTTTCGAACTTTCCGCATCTTCTTCGAGGTTTGGTAGCGTCCTCTCCAGCCACTCATCACTGCTACCTCGTTGCTCGTTGTCACTCATGTTTTTTTTTTTTTTTTTTTT
>JBAJMU010000011.1:2080306-2155509 GCA_037952995.1 Hyposoter didymator
TTCTTTTTCATTACAAGATGAGGTTATGTCTCTGTCCTCCCCGGAAACATATCCTATACGCGAATAGTTCTCCCGACAAGCAACCGATGGCAGCAGCTGTGCTTCACAACAGCGTACGATAATGAACGGCTCGCGTGACAAAAGCGCATGCGCAGAGTTCGTACAAGTGTAAGTTTAAGTCCTAGAATTGAAAAAATGCTGCTCCTCGTACCGTTAATCCGTGGCTGCGTTATAAAAATCCTGTTCTCCCCTAAAAACGATTTAAAGTTTCTGTGACGTCGTAAAACGCCTATTTCGCTGTATAGAGTGCAGCGGGTTCGCGCTACGTTTTCTTTTTAATACTTGGCATCGAGCCGCTGCCGCGTCTCTCGATCTCTTCGCTTTTTATGTCAAGTTTAAGGCATTTTTTTTCGAGCTTCGAATTTTTCCATCGTCTTTGTGTTGATATTGTTGCACACTCCGTAGTTGGTCAAAACGCGCATTACCGCGGCCAAGGCACGTGGATAAATAATGCAAAGTGCATTCCATACGAGTCGAGAATATTTTATTATTATATGAATTTCTTGTCACACTCGCGCGTTCCATCCACGCCTCGTTCGTTTTTCAAAAGAATAAGCTCGAAAGGAGAAAAAAAAGAAGGTCGTAATTGACCGGTAATTAAGGTGGGAGCGGCACTCAGTCTCGTGCAGACAAGCACAAAACTCACCCCTGTGACCTGCCCGAAATTTTATCACGGATGCGTTTTTTCACGAGAATCTTCTCGGTCACCTCGGGTTTGGATTTTCCAAAAAATTCACGGCTTTAATGGGTTTCCTCGTAATTAACGTCGCAGCCTCGTCACTGTGGCACGTTCTGAAATCAACTCCACCGTACAGTCACCCTCAAAGTCACCTTCGAATTGAAAAATGCTTTGCCGATGCTGGTACCTCCGCGGATCCCATCATTTTTTATGGTGCCCCGTATCGTATGGGGGTTTTCAGGTCTTCACGTATTTTGAGAGAAAAAAAATACGAAAAAATTTCAAAATACTTCCCATTGATTTTACTTTAACCCTTCGAGTACACACATGGGTCATATTGACCCGAACAATTTTCCATCACCAATTGTTTGGCATTCCACGGCAGCGAAAGTTTCATGGCATTGAATTTTCGTTCACGCGTCAAAAAATAATTTCAAGGCCACAAAATTCGGACAATTCACTACAAAAAAAACTTCCCTACGAATAAAAAACAAAAAATTGACATTTACCGAAATGCAATCATTGGAAAAACGCCCTGGGTCAGTTTGACCCAGTTTGCACTTGAAACCATTTTAGTCTGGGTCAAAAAGACCCAAAAGATCCGCAGAGCTGCATTGCGTCCGGGAAATCTGGGTTTATAGACGAAGGTTCATAAAAATGGGTCAGAAGCTTAAACTTCACCATAAAAAGCGAATACGTGGGTTGCACCAACGAGTTTGACTGCGGTACCAGGCTACTGCATCCTTCTTATCGATCCTGCTACTTAGCCCTCACGTGGCACAAAGTCCTTCGACCCTTTTCTTAATCGATTATTATACCCTATAGGTTTACATTATTTTATGGGGTTTGTCCATGGGTTTTATACTTTCCCATGGATTTCTCGATCTTTATGGATTTTTTTTAAAACGTTGCCTCGTTTTTCTCTTTTTCAGGATAGGAGGGGAAGTTCGACGAGATGGGCTCGTATTGGCTCAACGTTGCGGTCTTGAGGGTCATCATTCCGGTGACCTTCGCTGCTTGTAAGTTTTTCCAATTTCTTTAAATCTTTTATTTTTTTCTAATCCCTTTTTGTGATTTTACGCAACGAACCACCTTAAAAAACAATTTCTGGCTTTTTCATCTTTGAATTGTTCGGGAAAGGCTCCGACGAATTCACACCTAGAAATTTTTTTATGCCACCAAAACGAGAATCTCGATTTTCGGGTTTTTGTGTTTCACAAACAAGTTTGACGAAACTCGACGGTTGCTACGAACGTATGACATCATAGCCAACAGACAGTCGTAGCTATGAATCGTGTTGTTCACATAAACAGCCGAGAGATAACATTTTATCCAGCTCGACTTCCCGAGCCGCTTTTTTCAACAATGCAATCGATCAAATGGCTTGCTGATAGGAAAACGACCGGAATTTCCTTCCCAGATACAACATTTTTCTTGTTTCATTGTTCGAACCGATCTGACTGACTCTTGGAGCAGGGAACCAGCCGAAAATTCGATACGATCAGAATTTCGTACTTTGGCAATGAGACAAAATTACGAGAGATTTTCTGTCGTTCTGGGTCTCGGCGATTCGAAGGCTCAGGAATTTGAAGAAAAAAAAACATTTTCATCGAAATTGTGATTGATTTTTTCATTTCCCATTCGATTAGCCCTTCGGGTGCACACTTTTTTATAAATGCAGCACTGGGTCAATCTGACCCAAGGGCTCAAATCGTCGTATTCATATTTTATGGCCCTAAATTCATTTTTCGACGAAAACGAAAATTAAATGCAAAAAATTTCTTTACCACTGAATGCCAAAGAAAAATTGTTCGGGTCAAAATGACCCAGTGTGTACTCGAAGGGTTATTATTTATTTTTTACTCGGAGACTCGACCTAAATTTATTTTTCGACGAAAACGAAAATTAAATGCAAAAAAGTTCTTTACCACTAAATGCCAAAAAAAAAAAAAATTGTTCGGGTCAAAATGACCCAGTGTGTATTCGAAGGGTTATTATTTATTTTTCACCTTATCCAGATTCTTTGCAATGAAAATCGAGAGTCCATTCATAAGATTGTTCAACCGCAGTCTCGGCCTGGAACTCTTGAAAAAATTTAACACTCATTTGACGAGTGGGAAGCATCGGCTTACCTCACGCCATGGGAAATGAAACATTCGAATGCCGCGTGTTCCAAAAAGCGATGGTGGGAGTAGCTCCTGCTCGAGGCCACTTTGTGTTTCAAAATTAGAAGCGACACTGCTCTTCGGACGAATCTATTCGACACTTGGCTATGCACGAATCATATATCCACCGTACGTGGCTGTTAAGGTAGTAGTCTCGCCGGAGGCATCGTCTAGAGAAACTAAAAAGAACGATTTCACGAAGCAAAGTTGAAATTTTGCTCGAAACGAAAATTTATTCGATTTTTTAAAAAAATTTCATGAACTTTTTGATAATTTAACGAGCCACCGAATTTTTCACGTCATTGTGGCGAGGCTGGTACCTTAATGACTATCCGTGTCCATGGAGACGGGCGGTTGATGAAAAAAACGGAAAAAAAGAGAAGGAATTGAACTCGAGAGGCTCCAATTATTCGTGATGTTGAGGTTTGCATCGATGAAATGCAACGAAAAGTCATTATTTTGTTATCGCATCGCACCAAATTTTCATCCAGTGTTTGTCGACAATAACGAGAAAGTCTTTTTCGCCATTCGAAAAGTAAATTTACTAGAAAAATTGGAACGAGTCAATTAATTATCAAAATAAAAAATAAAAAACAGATTTTTCGTTGCATTGCAACGATGCAAACTTAAATATCATAATTATTCTGGCATTTGTGCCGCTGCTGCTGTCAATCGTAACGACGATTAAAAATCATATTCATTTCTCCAATTGAATTAGTCACGATGGGCAGATCATTATTATTATTATTATTATTATTATTATTCACCGTGTAGAATGTTGAGTAGAAAAAGGAGAATGAGTCATCGATCGAAAATAAATAGAGAACGTTAATAAAATAACGAGATTCGTTCTCCCATCGTCGTCTCTCTTTCTCTGGGAGAGGACGATAAAGTCTGTGACCTTTTGACGTCGTCGGCTGGCGCTACCGGCGGATTAAAAGTAGGTCACTGTGCTCCCTGAATTCCAAAGTGCGTTGTTTTGCTACGCGCGACGTCGAACATCTCAGCCGAAAAATCTGGCAAATTTTGGGCCAATTGTTTTTTTTCTTCTTTTTTTCATTTTTTGGAATAAAATTTTTTCTGACTTCCGGGAGCGAATTATGGTCGATACCGGAAGAGCCTGACGCTTGCCACTCAGAGGCAATTAACACGCACGTGTGCCATACGCGGCTTAGAATTAATTATCAGCTCGCGAGTGGAAAAAGACTTGGCGTATTTTCAAGGAAAGATTCGTGAGGAATCGGACAAATGTCATCGCGTGAATATGGAATGAAAAATATTTTCTCGTTGACCTTTTGCCGGCTGGAGGGTTGCCTAAATCTCCTGCGCCCTTAATTTCCTTCTCGTATTCATGAGGAGCCTTTCCAGGAGAAGGAGGACTCTGGAAAACGATTCAGGGGTCATTCTTACAATTTTTCACTGTCACCAGATCGTAACACTGCAGTCGGACTGCCATACATGCCCTTAAAGACACAACAGGGCCCTTAATGTCTCATTGAACTCGTTGAACAATGATCCAACGAGACTGCTCCCCTGAAGCACTTAATTTTCTTAACTTTTACATTTTTTTACGTTTCCCTAGTTTTACTCTACTTGCACTCGTTTAAAAAATCTGAAACAATTGAGGAACGTTGCTTTGGATCTTTAAAACGAGAGCCTCCACTGGGTGATGGATAAAAATTCTTTTTTTTATCTCAATGGTAATTGATACGAAAAAAAAAATTCGAAAAAATTTGAAAAGTTAAAAAATAGATTTATGCACTTCATCGTAGTTGAGACCATACTCACGGACGCGTGGAATGATTCTGAAGTTTGCGACGTGGAGATTCAACGAAATTTTCTTTCTCCATTAACTATTTATTGAATTTTGAAAATCATGCCAATTTTTCGTGTTTATTGAGTTTTTGGGTCGCAAGGAAAAATCGTTTCATTGGCTGGACCAAATATTGAATAATAATTATGAGCTCTGCTCAAGAAAAAACAGAATTTCGTTGCGTTCCAACGATGCAGACTTCAACATGATAGTTTTTCCACAATTCTGCTCCCCGGAAAAATAAAAAATATAACGATTTTCGTTCGTTTGTGATTTTTTATGAATTTGTTTGTTTTTTTTTGTTTTTTGTAAAATCAGGTGCAATATGGCGACCAACCGGCTTGTCTCTGGTTTATCTCGGTCTCATGCTGTACTCGCCGGTCGTGCCAATTGCCACCTCCGAGACGATGAAAGGCCATACAGGAGGATATTTGAAAGCTTGCATAATTCTGAGCTTCCTGACTAGCCTAACGCAGTTGATGTTCCACATAGTATTGTTGTCGCTACCCCCATACGGATATTTTCTCGAGGCGTGCACATTCCTCGAGATGATATTCAGACACTTGGGTCTAGTGAGATTGGACAGTGCCACAGTCTGGGAAATTTTCTTTTGGTTACTGCCGGAAATAATAGCTCTTCCTACGACCATCTCTATGTATCTTTTCTGCAAACGGACCACCTGGCAACCCATCAAGGACGACGACGAAAGTTCCGTTCTGGCACCTGCCAAAAAAATTCACGACGATGCCAACACTAAGGTAAACACATTTTTCTCCCTTTTCGATCCTCAATTTTACGACAATTTTTTATTTTATTGCTCAAAATTCAATAAATGTTGAAATTTTTTTTTTTTTTTTGACTGAACGATTAATTTTCCTCGGACAAAATAATGATGTTGAAGTTTGCATCGATGAAATGCAACGAAAACTCATTATTTTTTATAGTATCGCGCCAAATTTTCATTCACTGTTTGTCGAGAATAACGAGAAAGACTTTTTCGTCATTCAAAAAGAAAATTTACTAGAAAAATTGCAACGAGACAATTAATTATCAAAATAATAAATAAAAAATATACTTTCCGTTGCATTGCAACGCTGCAAACTCCAATGTCATGGAATAATGATTTCAGATAATTAATTTCCTCGGGACGATTGGGACGTACGTCGTGCTGGGAAGCTTGTGCTGCGTCTCCTCGCTGACCCCCTCGGTCGAGGGCGCTTTTTACTTCGCGATATTCATCGGCGCCTCGACCTGGTGGGCCTGCCATCGAGAATTACGAAAAGGCTTCGCGCTCGTCTGTCGATTCGTCATGGCGGTTGTCGTCGTGCATATTCTCGTTCTCATGGCTTATCAGAATCAATGGTCCCAAGAATTCGTCCCGATAAACAGCACGTGGGCCCGTTACTTTGCTCTGGACCCTTACTACACGAGCAACTGCTCCGATCCTCGTTACGTCGACTACGTCGATTCTTCTTCCGAGTGGACCAGCTACAGCCACGCGCTTGGTCTTTTTTGGCTTTATTACGTTTTGGCCCTGCAGTCACGTTACTTGTTCAGGAAACCGGTGAGACTCGAATTTCCAAAAGTCCAACTATCGCTCAAATTCTATTGAAGGGGATGCGCTACTGTGAAAATACAAAAACGTCATTTTTTTATTTTTATTCCTCCGAGAACTGTTGGCGAATTTTCGAGAGTCTCTCGTCGATCTTTCGATGGTTTTTCAGTTTATGGCAATCGGAATTTTGACGAGGCAAACTTGAACCGTTCGAGTACACACTGGGTCAATTTGACCCGAGGCATTTTGTTAGTAAATCTTTCATATTCCATGGGCCTGAATTTATTTCTCGACGAAAATGAAAATGTCCGTTTTGCATCGAATGCAAAACGATCGGTGAGTAAAAATTGTTGGGGTCAAAATGACCCAGTGTGTACTCGAAGGGTTAAACGCAATTTTTCTCAAAATTACGTTCTCCACAAGGCTGTTCACAATTTCTCAACATCTCATCAACCGATTGGCTCGAAATTTCCAACAGTTATTAACAAAAATTACTTTTTTCCGTGCAAATTGGAAACAAAATTGAAAAACGTTTTTTTTGTTTGTTAATTTTCAAAATTAAAGCCAGTTCGAGTTTTCGGTGATTTTTTTTCCTTCGGATCGGCCGAAATCGCGCGAGTCGTTGAGTCACCAACGTCAAAAGTTCGTCCACGAGATCGTTGGTCATTTCTCCAATTATTAAAACGTTCCAACATGAAATTGTGTTGAAAATTTGTGAAATCTTAATCTCCTTGGTCGACAGAGTAGCGTAGCCCCTTAACTCTATTAAGCTCCCAAGAGCCAACCCTCCGTTGCGTGTGGAGATTTAATTAACGAGATTTCAAGCGAATTGTAATTACAATGATAACGCGACAAATGAATGCGTCCTTCGTAACCGAGGCACTCGTTTTCTTACTAACAAAATCCATCGCAATTAGCATCCGCTGGCAGCACCGGTGATTTGACATTTTCTTGATTTTTTCTGCTCGAAATAATTGTCTCGAAGGAATAAACTGAAGGATAAATGAAAAGGCTTGTGACTAACATTGACGAGCTTACAGCCCAAGCAACACACAAGGCTGAGCGGGAAATTGACGAATCTGGACACGTCGCTGTCGCGTCACGTTTCCATAAGACGCAGAACTCCCTCACAGCGATGGCAATCGGCGAAAAGAAAAGCCCGCGTAAGATTTCATCGAATCGCGTGCATTCTTTCTCCATGTTGTTGTTGTTTTTTTTTTTTTTTTTTTTCATNTTTTTTTTTTTTTTTTATCTTTCATTTAATGACGATGCACCTGCTCGATGTCTAATGAAATTTTTCTACAGCTTGCTCTCGCCTGGTTTCGTTATCATCTCCAAATTCTCCTCCGTTTTTTTTCAATTTTAGTTATTGCCTCCGCCTGCCGACAATTTTTTAACAATCCGTACCTTTTTCTTGTGCGTTCTCTATACTCTTCGGTTTACCGCAGCAGTATCATTTTTTAGTTTGGCAAAAACAATTGTTCTAGAAGCCAACCGTGCCAGCATCGTTTCAGCCTGACGAAACGACTCCCGTACGTATGAAAATCTTTCTCTCATTCGACTCTCGCTAATTAGTGACGATCTAACGTTATATTTGGTAATGGGACATTGCGACATTGTAGTCCGACCCTTAAACCCATAAAAAAAGACTAGAGATCGAAAAACTATCGGGACGTAATAAAATTTCCATAGGAAGAAAAAAAATTGAGTGTCGTAATGAAAAAATTGTATTTTTTATTAAAAAAAACTGAATTTTCAAGAATTTCGAAAGAATTTTCCTTTTTTATCATTTTTCGAGATGGCGAAGGAATATTTTTTGTTATTTTTGAAACACCCTGTAGCAGCAAGACACTTTATTATAAGGACAACATTTTAAACGCCGTAGATTTGCTAGATTTTTTTTCTTATTATAGAGACAAAGAAATTTAAGTGACGAGAGAACTGTCGCGTTAACTACGCACCCGGTGAAGGTAAATCGTTGCTAATTTCGTTCGACAAGCAAAATCGAATTTTCTTTTAACAATTGAGCTCCTCGTATACGAAAAATTATGATTTTCAGCGAGTCTCTTCTGGATTAACTTAAAACTCTCGATTTTTCAGGGAGAATTGTTTTTATTTGTTGGTTTATTGTCAATCGAATAATTGGATTTTGCTCGTTCGTTCGATTCCATCGGCACGTTCGTTTCGCACTAATGTAGATTTCGTTTTTTTTTCCTACACGTGCATCCGGCTTTGCATGAATAAACGAAACGGAAATATCGTCTTTACACATTCTCACTCGTAGAAACGTATTTTCTCACATTCTTCATATCACTGTCAACAGTAATCGATCGTTCTAGGGTGTGGAAATAGTTGAAACAATGCCGACACACTTCTGTGAGATATTTCAAGCGAAACAACTAATTTCACACTTTTTTCGCATCCTTGTAGCTCATGCGTTTTGGCTCTGGACGCAATGGTCTGCTGCAAGATTCAACGGGCAGCGTCATCGTCCAGGATGGCCAGAACGACGACAGCATCCAGTTGCAGTCTCTCAGCGAAGGTAAATACTCCCCGGAAAACCATGAAATAATTCCAAATTTTCGAGATGCAAACATTCTCCAAAATAATTGTCGGAAAATTTTATCCAAAATTTGGATCTTGCCGGATTACAAATGCAAAAAGTTGGTCTAACGTTTTGTTGAACATTTTTCATTTTATAGAACATAGTTATTTGTTGAGAATAAATTTAATGAATTATTTCAAAGGAAATAAAGTTATTTATTTAATAAATTGTAATTTTTCATTTTTCATCAAATAATTTAAAGAACTCAATTTTTTCATTCAAATTTTTATATTCAATTGAATTTATTCAAATCACAATTACATATTCTTACAATAGAAATTATTTAAAACAGTAATTTCATAAAATGAACATTTTTTCAAAATTCTCGTCGTTTCGTTTTCCAGGGGCTCCGGACCACGGTCCCGGAATAGTTGAACAAGTCATTATGGCAGTTTACTCGATATTCCAGTTGATAGTTAATTCTTCCTATTTAGCAACCAACATTATAATGATGGCAAGTAAAAACAGCAACGAAAAATCTCGATAACTCAATGAAAAAAAAAAACCAAGATTTTTCGAAAATTGATTGAAATATTTGCTTTTTGAATTCGTAGACCTGGAGCATTATGTATCACAGCTGGACAACGTTTATTTTACTCATGTGGGCGTTGGTACTGTGGATGGTACCGAACAAGAGAAGTTCGATGATGAAGTGTTCACCGTTCATAGTTTTTTATTCGACCCTTTTGTTGCTCGTCGGATATATTTACAGTATGAATTTGACGGAGGACGAGCTGCCGACCGAGTTTCACGACATACGAATGGCCGAAATAGGATTCAGCAAGCCTTTCGGACCGAATCCAGTTCCCAGTTGGCATCAAATCGTCAAAGTTGGTTGAATCAACGAAATTTCACGATTTACTGCTTCTCCGGATCAGAGTCGAGTATCTAATCGCTGCTTTACATTGCAGTGTGCATTCATGACGATGTTCTGGATCACGATGAGGCAGTACATGGCCGAGAGACAGTCTCGAAAAAGGACATCGGCCATGAGAGACATGGTCGCGCCTCTCCACGTCTCTGTATCAACCGCGACGACCGCCATGAACAAAGAAACTCCCGAAATCAAAAGCCAGTTCATGAAAGACGTTGGACGAGTTGTGAAAAAACTTTTAATCAAATTTTGGATCGCCATTGTCGCTGTGATGCTTTTCACCAGTGGAATCACCGGCGAGCGAATGACCGTCTTTCGGATTATTTACATGTCGCTCTTTCTCGTCTTCGTCATTTATTTCCAGGTGAAAAAATCGTTTTTTACGAGAAACAAAAAAAACGAGAAAAAAATCATTTTAAGGTATAACTATCGCAGAATGGGTTGATTTAGGATTTTCTTGAAATTTAGTGTAAATATTCTTGACATTAAAACGAACAACTTTCCTATGAGACGAAACATTTTCTGCCGTCTAGAATTTGAGATATTTCATTTCCAATTTTATATTTTTCCCATCTAAACGCATGTAAATTGAAGTCGCGTTTCTTTTGTTTTTTCTTGCAACTTTTTTAACGAAACGTCACTTCAATTTACATGCGTTTAGATGGGAAAAATATAAAATTGGAAATGAAATATCTCAAATTCTAGACGGCAGAAAATGTTTCGTCTCATAGGAAAGTTGTTCGTTTTAATGTCAAGAATATTTACACTAAATTTCAAGAAAATCCTAAATCAACCCATTCTGCGATAGTTATACCTTAACGAGGCTGGCTACACACAACCATGTTAACCATAACATTGCCATGTTAAAAGCATAGGAAAATTCGAAATTATTAGAATTCGACGAAATTTTCTTGAGCATATTCTTGAGTATTAAAAATATGGATATACAAATTTTTAAAGATTTTTCTTCTACATAGTTTTCGAGTTATTGGAAACTAGAGTTTACGTGCACAAGCATAGGAATCAGATATATATATAGATATATTTTTTGCATCATGTAAACTCAAATTATTCGACAACTATGTAGACGAAAAATTAGAAAAAAATTGTGTTATCGTATTTTATTCTCAAGAATTTAATCACCAAATTTTATGAAATTCTTATCACATGGTCGTATGTAGCCAACCTCCTTAATCGATATTGTCCGTTTTTTTCGGTTTAAAAATAGTCCAACCGTCGATAACGATCTCTTGTCAAGACAAAAACCATTTTTCATGACTACAGATCTCCTGGACAGCCTGGAGAAAAATGATGTACGGTTTTTGGATAACCGTCATTGCCTACTCGGTCGCGATGTTAATTCTCGTTTATACTTATCAATTCAGTAATTTTCCTGGCTACTGGACTCGTCTCGGCATCGACGAAGCCCTGTAAGAACAAATTGTCGACGAAAACTCGTGACAAATGTTTAAATTCCCCAAATCAGCCCTGAATTTTCGTCTTTTTTCTTTTCTCTTTCAGGCAAATGGACATCGGCCTCGAAACCTACAAAACGAAAGAGCTCTTTGTCCGCCTTCTCACTCCAACGTTTTTCGTCATTGTGACAGTTCTGCAAATTCACTATTTCCACGAGGATTTTCTCGAAATTACAAACCTCGACAGAATCGGGTGAGTTTATTTATTTGTGCTCGTCAACACTGTGCTCAAAAATCGATGGGCTGTTTTTAAATAAAACGTGGTAAACTTTGTAGAGTCGACATGGTCGCGAGACGAGGGAGCTTGGGCTACTCGAGCTCTGTGCCTATCGTTTCTGCGAGCTCAGCGGAGGTGATTCTCCCTGAAAACAACGAAAATACGACCATTTATACGCTCAAGCAGTTAAAACGTGAGAAACGATAAATCTCGCTCGATAAATATTGCTTTTTTCATGCGAGATAAAATAATTGGGGAACGTGGACTTTGCAGATATGTCGAAAATGGAGAGAATTGCACTTTTTCGCAAGACCATCGGCCACGTGAAAAACTTTTACAACTGGCTCTGGTTGATCCTCGAAATCCACATGCAGAAAATAATATTCATTGCCTTCATTTTGCTCTGCATCAAGGACGTGAGTTTCAAAGATCGATTATTCGAAATAAACAAAGGAAATAAACTCATAAACATTCATTGGAAATTTCATTTTCACACAGGTCTGCGCAATCAACTTACTCTTCGTCATCGCCGTCGTAGTCGCTATTAATTTTCAGCGCAGTGTACAAATCACTGCGATAAACGCGATGGCTGGCATGATCGCTATTCTCATGGTCGCCAAAATGTTGTATCAGATCGAGTACATCGTTCATGACAATTGGCAGGTCAATTGCTCGGTAAGATTTCATCCTTTTTTTCAATTCCAATCCTTTTTTTTTCCAGTACCCACGAATAATCCTCCATTCGTCCGAAATAACCGACTGTCAGAATTTTTCACTCTATTTTTTTTTTTACCCGAAAAAAGAGCAGAAAACCTTTATTCTCCAAAAAAAATTTGACAAATTTTAAATCAAATTTGAAAATTATTCAAAAGTCCGAAAAAAAATTGAAAAATATTGAAAATTTGGCGAAATAAAATTGAAAAATATTCAAACGTTGCAAACTTTAATGCATTTAGTTACAAATACAATTTTCTTATTTGTTTTTTACATACGTCACGATTTTTCGATGTTGAGAATACTTTGGCCGTTTTGTTCGTGGAATATTTTCGATCGAGTGAGATTTTTGTGGGAAACTGTTTTAACTCCGAGTTCTAGAAATAACGAGACGGGAGCATGATCGCGGTAAGTGAATGTTTTGTTGTTGTTGTTGTTGCAGAGAACCGACGCTAATGGAACAGAAACCTTGACAACGTACAATATCGCCAAGTGGATCGGAATGGACAAAGCAAAAACTGGAGAATTGCCGTATTTGCTGAAAGGATACATCGCCATGGTGGCGATAACTACGTTACGAGCGATAATAGTTATTCGGCAGTGTTTTCATCGACACGAAAGAGGCGAGCCGCTGGAGACGCCATTGGTGATGTTCCCAAAAATCACGAGAGCCGACGCGGACAAGGGAATTCCCGAGTGTCTCAAATTTTTGTTTAATTATGGATTTTACAAATTTGGCCTGGAGTTTTGTCTGATGGGAGTGGTCGCTCTCATCGGCACGAGACTCGATTTCTATTCCGTTCTTTATGGCATTTGGCTGCTTGTACTTTTTTCTATGAAGAGAACGAGCGTCGCGAGGGCTTGGCCGTTCTTTCGCATTTTTGCTATCGTCGTGCTTCCCCTTCAGTACGCGTTTGTCGTCGCACCGCCAACGTGGCTGTGCATCAGTGAGTTTTCTTCGTTTTTAGTCAAACTTCATTTATTATTTTCGACGTTAAACTTACCGTGGGGTCTCAGAGACCCCGAGCGACATTTGAGCGTGAAGAATTCGTTGAAAATGAGAAAATTGATGAAAAAGAGGATTTTTCTCCCGCTACAGATTATCCCTGGAGCTCCGTGGATCCTTCCGGTCTGGATACTCTCAGAAGGCTACAGGATTGGATGTACTTTCCTGACCCGGAATACCCGCCCAGCCCAGAAAAATTAATTTGTGACTTTATTCTCCTGTTGATGATCGTACGACAGAGTCTCGTGTTCCGAATCGAGGCACGCACTCGAGCAACCGGTGAAGAATTTATCGCCGGTCACAATTATTCCGTTTTTCAAGAAATGGAAAAACCGAATTTCGTCAATCCGGTCAAGGATTACGTCTCGCACATACATTCTTGGCTGGACGTTGTCAAAAGGGCCAGCATGATGAGCTTCATGTGGCTCACACTCTCCATTATGTTTTTGGCCGGTACCCAGCGCACCAACATATTTTCCTTGGGCTACTTGATCGGCGCCTTCATTTTTCTCTGGCAAGGAAGCGACTTTTATCTCAGGCCTATAAAAACGATTCTCAAGTGGTGGAACCTGCTGATCGGCTACAGCGTCGTCGTTATTTTCTTCAAAGCGATTCTTCAGGGCGTCGGTTGCGTTTTTCTCAAGCAGGTAGCCTACTTTTCGATATTGAGCTTTGAATATTGGTTTTAGGAGAAAAATAGTGGAGATGAAAATTGTAGAGAATTTAATTTCCTACAAGTTTGCTCTGGTTCTTTCTTGTCGTAGAACCAACGATAACCGAAAAAATGCGATAATTCAATTTTGCCTCTGGCTTTTTCGCGTTTACTTCGCTAAATATCGATCGCAGGGTTAAAACGCTCAGGACCAAAGTTGTAGAGAATTCAATGATCTACAAGTTTAGTCCTTTTCACTCTCGTCCTAAACTTGATAATTATCGAGTTATTTGAGGATAAAAATGATTTCTTACGAAAAACAATATTTCCGAGAAATAAAATGTCGGGCTTTTATTGCAGATGGAATCTTCGGTCTGTTGGTTGATCCAGCTGCTGGGAATAGCGTGTTTGAAAAAGTTTCACGGTTCCGGAATGGATATCGATGGCAAGGAGACGTTTTGCGAGGTTCCAAGGGAAGACATTGGGATGGTGTGGGACGGGCTGTGTTTCACGTGTCTCCTAATCCAGAAGCGTCTCTTTAAGAGTTACTATTTCTTCCACATAGTGGACGAAACAAAAGCGATGAGTATTTTGGCTTCCCGAGGAGCAGAGTTGCTCCAGGATCTCCACCGCAAGCGGATCGAGTACCAGGAGAACGTGGAGAAGGCAGTGTTGCAAAAACTCAAGTTCAAAATGGACAAAATCAAAGCGGACCAGCAGAGGATCCAGGGTCCAAGTTACAGAGAACCAGCGACCCATAAAATCGGTAAGTTCGTCAACAACAATGTCCGTAATAAACAAACGAAAACTTTCCATCAATTTTCACTCGATCGAGCAAGAATCCTGTGTCCCAAAAAAAAAAAAACCAAAAAAACATGAAAATTCGAGTTTTTCTCGAAAACTGCAGTCCCAATCGGCGAGCATTTTCCGTATTCATCCTCATGAATTATCCTCTGTGTGTCTGTGTCCATTCGCAATGCCTGCCCCGGATTCGAAAAAAAAAAAACAAAAAAACAAAAAAAAACATTAAGGCGAGGCACCGTTGGCCCGAGCGTCAAGCGCGAGCTCCTGCGTCTCTTCCGGTGGGCATACTCCCCCGCAAGGCTACAGGACCCCCATCGACGAGGACGACGACGATGACGAGCCCCACGAAGCCGCGCACACAAACTCAAATATTGACAGAGTCGTCGACGACGATGTCGCTCCTCTCACCCCTCGAGCCGCTTCCCTTCTCCAAGCCCCTTCACCCAATTCCGCCATTATGACCGTCAGCCTCGAGGCTTACCTCGAACCCACCAGGATCTCCTTCGGCTCACCGCCCAGCAGCGAACTCAACCCTCGAGGACCTTCGCCCGATGAGACTTTTCCTGTCTTTTCACCTCCGCCCTATGATCGCTTCCGAGCACGAAATCGCGCCAGCTTCTCCAGTCGCGGACATCGCAGACTTTCCAGCTACACCGGCGGCCCCTGGCTCTCCGAACTTCACACTCCAAGGGCTTCCATTATTTCTACCACCTCGCGGTCGCCGCTCTCACATCACACATGTAACATGAAATCTTGGAAGACGATCTTGATCCATCTTCTTCCGGTCCAATGAAACACTACGTCGCCTCTTGTTGACCGTGTTCTCATGTACATAAGCTTGCAACACGCCGATCTTCGATATTAGTACGCACCGACTTTCTCTTCCCATTCATTTTTCTTCTTCTTTTTTTTACAACCTTAATCTTTTCACTCTACGATTTTTTTCTCCATTTTACCTTCATCCTCAAATTATTTGCTATCCAGAGGAATAAATATTTCGTGCGAAATTACTGTGTGGCCACATTTCCCTCGGGCTGACGATTTCGTACATTTTTCGAGCCCAAAAAAAGTAAAGACTCGAAAGAGTCTGACAAAAATGTGGAACATGCGAATTCTCGTGCTTTCTTTTCTTTTTTTTTGTTCCAACGATTCTTTTTTCAGCCTCGATTTTTCGTTACGATTTCAGTTTTTCGTTCAACGAAACGCCTCGCCCAAATGTGTACAAACAAACTGTTGATTTTTTTCTCCATTTTACGTTCATCCTCAAATTATTTGCTATCCAGAGGAATAAATATTTCGTGCGAAATTACTGTGTGGCCACATTTTCCTCGGGCTGACGATTTCGTACATTTTTCAAGCCCAAAAAAAGTTAAGACTCGAAAAAGTCTGACAAAAATGTGGAACATGCGAATTCTCGTGCAATTCTTTGTTCTCTTTATTTTTGTTCCAACGATTCTTTTTTCAGCCTCGATTTTTCGTTACGATTTCAGTTTTTCGTTCAACGAAACGTCTCGCCCAAATATGTACAAAAAAACTGTTGATATGTATATTCTCGACTCGAGCCTCCTCCTCCGCCTCGTTCTCCTCTTCCAATTCCTCACTTGCAAATTTTTCGTTGATCCAATTTTTTTTATATTTTAATCGTTGATCTTTTTTTTTCTCATTTTTCACGTTATCGTATGTGTCTGTGTGTGAGTTAGATACGCTCTTTCCAAGAGATCGACCGTTGTACAAACATCGTCTGCCAGAGACCAACAGAGATGGTAATTCTTCATCATTTTTTTCTCATTTTATTATTTTTATTTATCCCGCAGCTTTCATCCCAGAATACTAACCCGAGGCCAAAAGTTATCCCACGAAAACGTGAATCTATGCAAATAATTGTTTTACCGATTAAACTGTATATACCCCTTAATTCTTTACTCACCAAATTCATTTTTTTTTTATCAATTCATTAATTTATTATTATTCAATATTAATAATTCATAAATTAAGTAATAATTATTAATGAATTAATTAATTATATAATTTATGAATTATTATTATGAATTATTAATTAATTAATTAATTAATTGAATAATTATATAATTTATGAATTATTATTATGAATTATTAATTAATTAATCAATTAATTGAATAATTATATAATTTATGAATTATTATTATGAATTATTAATTAATTAATTATATAATTTATGAATTATTAATATTGAATAATAATAAATGATTAATTAATTAATTAATTAATCAATCATTTATTATTCAACAACTATTTTATTCAGTTAATCAATTAATTAATTAATCAACTGAACAAAATAGTTGTTTCCTGAACCGAAATTTTCCCTCCAGTTTCCCAATAGATCGAAATCCCGATGAATAATTTATTGTAAAAATAAAAACCGAATGCTAATGGTGTTTGAGATAAATGGTGAGCCTGTAAATTGGATTCCCGAAGCATGCTTTTGCCCCATGAATATTCGTGTTGTCGTTGCGAGTCGAAAATTTGTTGATTCTCGACTAATCGGAGCTTCTCGTTTTCGTACAGCTGTCAGATCCGGGGATTATTACATGTTCGACGATCTCGACGACGACGACGTTACCGACCATCTGGTACCGGACCTGGACGACAAGCGCGAGGAAGAAGAGCGAATTCGTTACCAGCAAACAAAAGGACGAAGAATGACAGTCGCTGAGGTCAGTTTAGTCCAAAAATTGATTATTACGTTTTTTTTTTCCCAACAACGAAAACTTGTACTCGATCCAGAATTCGCCCATTAAAGTTTTTCGTTGCCTGGCTAAATTGCTCCCGAATGCAGGACATAAAAACTGGCCGTTTTCCTGCACGTGTGGATTTAGAATATCAACAACAACGACAACAACAACAAACTATCATATTTTTCTATCGTTTCAAAAGCCACACACACGCTCATCAATCTTCATTTATAAAAATTCAAAATATTCCCTGGAAACAGCCACTCGAAAAAAATCATTTTCAATCTGCACGAAGCTTACGTGCTCGTCATTTTTCTCTCAGTATTCAATAATACAGGAACAGTCGAAAGCAATTACGAATTCCAGTCACTGATGGTTCGTCGTAAACAAAAGAAACAAACAAAAAATAGAAAAATAGAAAAAAAAAAAACACAAGAAAAAAGGGGACGGAAGTTTTGTTATCTTGAGTGAATGGATTTGCAGCTGATGACCACACTGATTAAGACTGACATAGAGATAGCGACCCACGTCGCGATGTACGGAGGAACACAAAAGGACGCTCTTCGGCTTCGACGTCAGAGCGTGCCGCTGACCCGCAAGAAATCATCCATGTCCTACCTCAGCGCACGTTCCGAAACCGACACTGCCGCGGCCACCGATGTGAGATTCCCTGTCCCCCTTAAGCCTGCATGCCCTAACTGAGCATTTCAACAACCAAAACCAACAACAACAACAATATTTCGATTAATATCAGTATCAACGCTTTCTCCTTGACTCTCTATCGCTAATGATTTATTTCTTCCTATTAATGTCTCGTTTTTGTAGAGTAACTGCGATGATCCAAAAATCGAGCTTTCCCGAAATATGGAAAATCATTTTCAAAGCCGTTGTTTTTTTTCTGCCACGAAGGAAAAAGAGTTTTATGAATTTACCGAAAGCAGCTAATTTCAAAGAGAATTTCAAAAAGATCGCTTTTTGGACATTCCGCGTCAGTAGCCCCTTAACTTTTCGTTCATCTATGTCACTCATTCATTTTTGGGCCGTTTCGAAAACAAAAGGATCAAAGGTTGATTTTTCAAAACGCCTCGAACAATTTTTCACGCACATCCGGATCGTTCATAATTCGCTGGTAATCGTTGCCCTTAAAACAAAATTGTTTCTTTTTTTTGCAATCAGGAACTCGGATTTTTTCCTGTTTACGCAGCTGGTGGATGAATTTTCTGTAGTCTCGTTCTTCGTTCGTTTTCCTAGCAAGCAAAATCCGTTGATCTCGAGTTTTTTTATTTTCAGACTCGATTTCTCGGTTTGCCTGCCGAGAAAATAGCTCCTTGTGACCTTGCGTACCTCATTTCCTATCCAGCTATGTGTTCGACGTAACTTGATCCAATCGAATCGAATTATTGAAAGAAAAACAAACAGATGAACCAAAAAAACGAAAAATACCGCAATACGTAACGCACGCTTTTCGTAGACGACTGCTGCTGTTTCGATGTAAAACGCAAGCAACGTTTTCAGCTATCGCTATCTAATTATCGTAATAATTATCCTGCGATTTTCCAGTTTCGCTAAATATTGTTTTTCTCTTCGAAATGAATGTTGAATTTTTCCAACTCACCGGAATTTTTGGAAAATCCTTCAGGTCCGAGACGCTGCGAGCCTCGATTCCGAGGACGTAGAGGACGTCGAGCGAGAGTTAAAGAGTCAGGATCTCGCGAAAAGCCCCGTGGACTCGGTCCTGGGCCAACGGCTTACCGATCAACCAAGTAAAAAAACCGACGACGACGCCATCCTCAAAGACGAGGATGCAAAAGACGGAGACCACGACGAGGAGGAGGACGAAGACGACGAAGAGAAAAAGAAAAATGTCTCCTTCTTCACTTACTTCAAATTCGTCCTCGTCATGGTCAACAGTACCATGGTTTCCATGACGAAATATCTCAACAGATTCTCACGGGACTACAGATACATCCGTAAAGTTCTTTCCAAGGAAAAAAAAATTTTGAAGGTCAGTCAAAAAAAAAACCTCCGCAAAGCCAGAAATTCCAACGCTTGAAAAATTCAAAAAGTCGACAACGAAAAGGCCGCGAGGCACATTTTCCCTGTTTTCTTTTTCCCAGAAAAAAAAATGATGAATTTTTCGTTTCTCGTTCAACAGGCAAAACCAGATTTTAGGATGGGCACCCGCCTGGGAATAAATCAGATTTGGCAACCGATACCGATGATGAAACAGAGGTGAGAAAATCTACGAGAATAAACAGCCACGCGATTCCCTCCCTCCCCCGTTAGAAGTAAATTAATTAGAAGGAAAAGAATCTTTATCACGCAGTTGACGTAAAAGTAGAGCCTGAATAAGAAGCTTTTGAGTCGAGAGTACGGAAAAAGCAAGAAAGTCGTTTCGAGCACACGGGGGAAGAAGAAAAGACTCGGAGGATGCGCGGGAACCTGGCGCTTTCTGGCAACGGGTTTGTCACGATTTTCTAAAAGACAGAAAACACACACGTCGCTTCCCATCGATCTTTCAATTTTTAGACACTCGGATTTTTCCTAGTCCTTTAGGGATTTTTTGTCTCTATTTTTTTGCCAATTGCCTTTAGATTTTGTAGTTTACGTGCTTGCTCTGATAGATCTGACGACGAGGATAGTACCGACGACAGCCTCGACAGTAGCCAACGACCTGGTCCATCAGCCAAACATTCGAAAAGGTGGGATGAACGCTTTTTCAAGCTTTTTTAGAATTTCTAGGCGAGCCAATTGATTCCCATCATTTTTTTCAACGTTGGTCCCTTTTCCCCAAACCCTCGTCGTCGATCGTGTTCTTATTGCAAATCACTGAATTTCTGGATCAAGAATGAATCGTTTCTATCGAAAATTCAGCTTCTGGCGATCCTTGGAATTTCGCAAAAATTGATATGCAACGAAGAAACGATTTGAAACAAAAAAAACAACTTATTTTTATTCATTTGATTGAATTTTTGGCCAGAAAAATGTCAAGTTCATTATTGATCCACGAAATGCTTTTCCCTCGAGATTATAAACGAATCCTCAATTCTTCCTGCTCCCCAGAGACAAGGTCGTGACTTCCTGGTTCCAAAAATACCTCAAGCGCAACCTTGAATTTACCAGAAAGAAGAGTGAGTAAGTTCCTTTCCCTTCCCATCCTAACTATAATCGCAAATCGTTTCCACGACCGAGCGACCAATCCAAAGAGTTCTAATAACCACCAAAATTCAAACAAAAAGATAATCGTCTGTGCTAGGAAGGAGAGTTCGCTGACAGTGCCACACATCCGAATACTGGCGCCGAGTTTGGAGCGAGGATTGGACGTGTCCTCCTCCAGGTACAATCTCAACTCATTGAGACAGCGAAACCAAAAAAATTCAACCCAAACACGAAAAAAAAAGAGAAAAATTATCACAATTTATGGTTTTCGCAGTAAAATGTTACGAATTTCACAGACTGAGTCGCTTGACACGCTCGCAACGCACGCCAATCCTCGCATGAGTCACGAAACGAAACAAAAATCTCTTGCAACGTTTTTCTATTTTTACTCAAATTTTACAATTTTTTTTTGTTTTTTTTTTTGTTTCTGTTTTAACTTTTTACTCGTACGTCACCAAGAATTTCTTCCAGGTACACTTTTCCATTGTAAAAGATTTACAGGTCTCGTCTTCTCGCCCGGCAACCGAGCTGAGCTTTCAGTGTGCTTTCGTGGTTTTTTCTTGGTCGTAAACACTGTCCGTTCTTCTGCTGTTTCCAAACTCCACTGATTTTGTCTCATTCATTCATTATCCTTTTCCGACAGCTCGATCTTTGGCCAAACTCAGGTTCAACCTCAACCCGAGGAGGAGGGCGAACCTTTCGAAGAACTCTCGGAAGTTGACCAACCGCCGATCATTCAACTCGCAGCTTCCATTTGGTTCGGAATCCTCGCACATTCTTCCTTCATGTGCTACTTCATGGTCTTTCTGCATCACGTTAAAAACGCCTCGGTCATTTCCATCCCATTACCTCTCATGGTTTTTTTCTGGGGATCTCTCACTATCCCTAGACCGTCCAAAACTTTCTGGGTCACGCTCATCGCCTACACGGAAGTAAGTTTATCATTATTTTCTCATTTAAATAAATCAGACAAATGAAAAAACTAAATGAAACATATTTTCTTAACTTTGCAACGGTTTTTTTCGCTGTGGCTATTCGTCCGGATATTTCTTACACTATAAGCACATCCGGACGAATAAGCAACCCTTGCTCGTCCGGATAATGAGGATATCATTGGATAAAACGTGTCCGGACGAATATTATTCATACGACTATCCGGACGACTAGCCACTGCGTTTTTTTTGTTATTCCGCTAAACTGGGATCATAAATGAGCCCGATTTTGAAAAATTCATATCTCCGGTAAAATTTGTCGAAGAGAGTCCAACTTGGGCTCATTATTTCCGTTTTTTAATGCAGAATCACTCGACCCTTGGGCAATTTAGTTTGAAGTCAAAAAAATAGTCAAAAGGGCGGTAAAAAGATTTAAAAAAAAGGGGAGAACGGAGGAGAATCGTTTTTGAGCCCGGGCTACCGTTCTGGGGCCAACAATGTCAAAGCTGGTCGTTGGTTCGAGGCGATGTTGTATATTTTGAGGAAAAATTGGTTTTTTTACTTTCGGATGGACCGGGAGGTCGGAGTCGTGTACGCCGTTAGTTAGACAGTGCCTCACGAGATCGTTGATACTTTGTTGGATCTTCGTAATTTATCGAAAAAAATTCAATTTCATTGAAAAGAATTTTTCGATCGTTTAACTTGTTGCTGGAAAATTGAATATTTCCAACAATCGCTTCGATTTTGATTTGCCTGACGGGTTTTTCCTTGTCCACAGATAATCGTAATCGTCAAGTGTATTTTCCAATTTGAGATCATCCTCTGGAATCAAATGGCTTCACCGAATCATCCACTTTTCCCTCCTAGAATTTTGGGCATTGAGAAAAAAGCCAACTACGCTCTGTGGGATCTGTGGCTACTCCTCATGATTTTCTTCCACAGGTAATCATCGATTCGATGCAACCGAACCTTACGACTCTTTCCCGGGTCTGACAGACCCAGCAAACGAGCCATTTCAAAGCGAACTCACTCGTCAATTTCATTTCGCAACTATTCAGGTTCATGCTCAAGTCTCTTGGACAATGGACTGCGCCTGTGAAACCCAGAAAAATCATACCCTCGAGTCTGACGATGATGACGAGAAACGGCGATGGACACGAAGGCGGAGGCGAGCCAGCTCGATTCCATTGGCAAAACGAAGAGACCAAGTGAGTTCATTGCTTTTCCATTCAAACTCTGCAGCCAAATATTTACCATTTTTTCGACATTTGAAAAAAAAAAAAAAAAAAAAAAANNNAAAAAAAAAAACAAAACAGCAACCGAACGGAAAACGAGGCCACGAGCACGAAGCCAGCAGAAAGTTCGAACGCAGAGGACGAGAGCGAGGTCCCGAAGAACGAGCAAACCACGGACTCGAACGAGAGGCTCGTCGTGGTCCAGGCTACCGAGACGAATCCTTGCGACCAGGATTTCAAAAAAACTGTAAACATGACGTAAGCTTTGCCACTTTATATTACATCCGGAGACGACTGACACCAAATAAATCCATTCGCTTCGTTTTTCCGCAATTTTAATATTTCTTTCTTTTTTCCAGAGCCATGAAATATTGGGAACCAGCTAAAATATTCTTCGACAATATCCTCAGCTCCGAGGGCAAAGAAAAAACTAACGTTTACGCTTACATGTTCCTTTGCGACTTTTTCAACTTCATTCTCTTGATTTTTGGCTTCTCGGCTTTCGGAGTAAGTCTAAAATCGCAACGCAACAGTTTTCGAACGGGATATTTTAATGAATGCTCGAAAAATCGATGATTTCGTGAAATTGATTTTAAAAAAATTCGATTATCCTAAAACAATTATTTCCCAATGAGAAAAAACAATTTTTATTGTGCTTCCTCATAGAGAAAGCGATTCAACGAATAAATTGAATTTTAAAATGAAAAAAATTGCAGACTCAGCAGGGAGACGGCGGTGTGACTGCATATTTGTCGGAAAATCGTGTACCGATGCCTTTTCTACTGATGTTGTTGCTGCAATTTGGTCTGATCGTGATCGATCGTGCGTTATTTTTGCGCAAGTCGATTTTGGGCAAACTCGTATTCCAATATCTTCTTGTATTCGGCGTCCACATCTGCATGTTCTTCATTTTGCCAAGCGTGACAGAAAGGTCAGAGAAAAATAGTCCGGGATTTAACGGGAAAATGCAAATTTTTGAAAAATTCGATAAACTGACTTTGTTTTTTATTTTGCAGACGATTCAACGAGAAATTGCCGCCACAGATTTGGTACATGGTCAAGTGTTTCTACCTCTTGCTCGCTGCCTATCAATTGAGACTCGGATATCCTACTCGAATATTGGGCAATTTCTTGTGCAAAAATTACAGCATCATAAATATGTATCTCTTCAAAGGGTGAGTCTCGCTTCCAACTATTTTAACATCCAAACAATTTCCCACACTTTTCGGACGAAAAAAAACAAAATTCACTTTTTTTTCCTCGCCATTTTTCAAGTTTCATGTTCGTGCCGTTCCTTTTCGAGCTTCGGGCCGTTATGGACTGGATCTGGACCGACACTTCCATGACCATCATGGACTGGTTCAAAATGGAAGACATTTTCGCCAGCATCTACCAAATTAGAGTAAATTTTCATTTTTTTTTCTGCCTTTTTAAGGAGGTTGGCTACACGCGACCATATGATAAGAATTTCATAAAATTTGGTGATAACATTCTTTAGAATCAAATACGATGACACAATTTTTTTTTTAATTTTTCGTCTTCATAGTTGTCGAATAATTGGAGTTTACATGATGCAAAAAATATATATATGTATATATCTGATTCCTATGCTTATGCGTGTAAACTCTAGTTTGCAATTGCTCGAAAAGTATGTAGAAGAAAAATCTCAAAAAATTTGTATATCCATATTTTTAATACTCAAGAATATGCTCACGAAATTTCATTAAATTCTAATCGCTTCGAATTTTCCTATGCTTTACGAAAAGAAACTTTTTTCTCTGTAGAAAAATAACAATTTGTGACAAAAATGAAATTTTCAAATTCTCACTCTTGTTTTTAATAGAAAACGATATTTTTGGGATAAAAATGGAATTTTCGAGTGTAAACGATTGTTCCGCGGGATAGAAATGGACTGAGAAAGCTCGCGATTTGTTTTAGTGCACTCGAGGCGTCGAAACGGATTTCCCGCAGCCAAGGGGAGTGAAGAAAACACAAATGAGTAAATACATGGTCGGAGGAGGCGCGCTCTTCCTCATGATCGCTTTGATTTGGTTCCCTCTGCTGCTGTTCGCGCTCGGAGGAACCGTCGGCGACTCGAATCCACCGACCGAAGTTTCCATGAAAATAAGGATCGGGCCTTACGAACCGATCTACGCCATGTCCGCACAGACGAGCTCGATCATTCAATATTCCGAGGACAATTATCGCTCCTTCAAGGACATTTACGCCCGTGACAAATCGGCTGTTACGTTTTTGGAAAATTATGCCAATACCGATGTCACTGCCATCACGTTGAGCGGCTCGTCGAGGAAACTCTGGGGAATTTCACCCCCCGACAGAGAAAGGTTACTACGATGCTGGAGTTTGCAGCGTTGGAATGCAACGAAAAATATTTCATTTTACTGATAATTTTTTTTTTTTTTCAATTTTTCCAAAGACAAAAAATAATTTCGTTGCATTCCAGCGATGCAAACCTCAGAGTCATAAGGTTACTACGAATTGAGAAAAATTCAACAGGAAAAATTCAATTTTTTGCAAAATTCAATTTTTTTCGCTTTCAATTTCATTTCGGCCAAAAAGGAATCAATTTTTTTTTCTTTTCGAAGCATTCTCGCGTCCGCATTCACAGCAATGTGCAGCTATTTTTTTTTTTTACGAAAAATTTGAGCGAAACTGCGAAAACGGAGTTTAGGGAGAATCTCATGAAACAAATGATTGGCAGATTGCGGACGGAGCTGGAATCCAACAGCACAGTAATTGTCCACGTCGAATGGACGGTGACGAGAAAAACGGATGTCAAAGATTTCAATGGGATTAGCACGCAGGAAAGGAAAATACCATTGGTGGCTTGGGAAAATGGTCAATTCAATCCAGTGAGAAAAAGTCTTGCCGATTTATTGTCAACGAACGCCGATTCAAATTCGCCGAACGGTACAATTATCATGAGAAATGCTTTTCCCAAGTTTCTCAAAGTTACTAGTCGCACGGTCGAGCCTGTCAAGCAATTGATGAAGTTGTGTAAGTCTAAATACGATTACCAAGTTATATAACGTGTCATACCCACCACGACGATTAATTTATTCATCAGTTTTCAATTTTAAAAATTACAATTAATAAAAAATTTAATTGCCAAATTTTAGTTTGAAAAATAAATTCTTTTAAAAAAATCAATTGAATTAAAAATGTTAATTAATTTGTAAATTTGAAATTTTGATTAATTTATCATTTATAATGAAAATTAAAATTTATTTTTCAAATATTTTTTTTCAATTTCGTCAATTAAGATTTTTATTAAATTTCGATTGAATTTTTTCATGAAATTGAACATGAATTAAATTCAATTCTTCAAGGAGAATGAAGAAAAAAAATTGTGATTATTATTTTTCGTATTATTTTGATGAAATAATGAAAATTTTTTGTTTCGTTGATCGATCACGATTTTCCTTGAATTTGACAGACGGTCAGGATGGCTTGGACGACTTGGACGATTCTTATTTGTTCAGAAACATAAGTCTTCATCTTTCAACGAATTTGGACTGTTGCGCTCACCAACAATGGTGGGTCGTCAAAGAAAACTGCGATGATATTTACGAGAAAAAATTGTTGAGCAAAGTGCCGCTGAATGATTGCCGATACATCATGATGTTCTTGTTCAACGATAAAGCTTTTCCCGAAGGACTCAGTTTCATCAGTGGATTCGGGTGAGAATTTATTCCATATTTCCAAATGCTCGGTCGCTAAAAATCCCCCTATACGTTTTTATTAGAGAGACTGAATATTTCAAGAAAAATTTTAGTTACACGTTGTTCGCATTTTATCAGAAAAGACATTGTAACTTTCATTTTTCTCAAAATACGAACGTTGTTGAAGTTTGCATCGTCGGAATGCAACGAAAACTCATTATTTTCTGTAGCATCGCACAAAGTTTTCTTACAGTGTTTGTTGACAATCACGAGAGAGTCTTCTTTGCCATTCGAACAGTAAATTTACTAGAAAAAATGCAACGAGGCCATTAATTATCNATTTTAGTTCCACGTTGTTCGCATTTCATCAGAGAAGAAATTGTAACTTTCATTTTTCTCAAAATACGAACGATGTTGCATCCTCGGAATGCAACGAAAACTCATTATTTTCTGTAGCATCGCACAAAGTTTTCTTACAGAGTTTGTTGACAATCACGAGAGAGTCTTCTTTGCCATTTGAACAGTAAATTTAGTAGAAAAAATGCAACGAGTTCATTAATTATCTAAATAATAAATGAAAACATTAATTTTTCGTTGCATTGTAACGATGCAAACTTCAATATCGTGAATATGAAGAGTCTCTGAGAAAAACGTGTATCTACTTTTTTGGTTATCTCTCTCGCACTCACGCGACTGCTAGATCACCTTGAGGCGAGCTATCACTTGCTCGCTCCGTAAAAAATCCTCCTACACGTTTTATTTGGAGAGACTTAATAGTTACACGTCGTTCTCATTTCACCAGAGAACAACTTTTAACTTATCTTTTTCTCAATATATGAAGAGTCTCTGAGAAAAACGTGTATCTACTTTTTGGTTGTCTCTCTCGCACTCACGCGACTCTTTGATCACTTTGCGGACTTGGAGAGATTAAAATAATTGATGAATTCACTATTCCGATAATTATTTCGCACCGAATAATCGTTTCAACGAAATTCTCAATTTTCAAGACTTCACCAGCGATCATTTGGCGAATTAGCTAAAATTCATTTAATCTCTCGTTTTAGCATCCTGGGTCTCTACACAACGGCGGTAATCGTCATGAGTCAAATAATAAGACGCGGTGTGAGTGAAATGGCGCCAAAGATTATGTTCGACGATTTGCCTTACGTCGATCGCATCCTGCGGCTTTGTTTGGACATTTATCTAGTGCGCGAGAGCGGCGAGCTCAGTCTCGAAGAGGATCTTTTCGCCAAGCTAATTTTCCTCTACCGATCGCCAGAGACTTTGATAAGATGGACGCGTCCACCGGAGCCAGGCTCCGGTGGCAATCGCGACGAGGACGAGGACGAAGAGGACGACGACGACGACGTCATGGTTCGACGAGGTGAACAGCGAAACGCTTAAAAATCACTGAAACCAAAAAACAAAAGAAAAACTGCAACTTGCTGCAAAATAAGCTTTCGAACTGCCGAGAAAAAAGCCCAAATTTTATCGGCCATTTCAAAATCAAAATTAAACGAAAAAAACCAACTTTTTAAAATTTTAATTTAAAAAAAAAACAAAAAATATTTCATTATACGATCGAGATGCATTTATTCAGAGAATATTTGTCACGCGTGAAACTCGATCGACATCGTCGATGCTAAAAAGAAAAGAAAAACATTCTCTGTTACTCAATGACGTTGAAAAACGTAATTTTTCTTTTTTTACATGCATTTTGTAATTTATTCAAATCGTGTTTTTTGTATTGTGATTATCGTCAGTTATATTTGTTGCTTTATTTAGTACACTGGGTCTGCGAGACCCATTCATGTTCCAAACGCATTTGCTTCGCTCCTCGGAATACTACGACAGTTTTTTGCATTTTTCGGGTCTCTCGGACCCCGCTACGTGTACTTGGGGCCGAATAATCAGAGTTTTTTTATCATTCAGTCAAACGTTTGTCATTTATTTATATGTTATTAATATTATATTTAAGGCAATCAAATATTCAGCCTGTTGAAATACATATGCATCGATATATTTGTATATATTATTCATTGATCGTTTTTTTACATTTTGTGTTCCATGTTCCATCACCGCATTCGAGTGTGGCGAATAAGAAAATACGTGTATACTATGGAATAATAAAGTTTGAAAATATTTCAATAGACGCCGCGTCGATTATATTTTTGGTTTTTTTGTTTTTCCGATTAAAAAAGTCTGGCCATTTTTTTTTCTTTGCGGTTGCGTTTACGTTGATGGATTCTACGTATTTTGTCATCGCGACTCACGAAAAGCAGCGGGAAGCAACGAGTCAAGTGACACGCAGTGAGGTTCTCGGAATTCTCGAAACCGCACGCCCACGGTCATCGTAATGCGAATTTGTGCAACGCTTTGCTTAATTGCTGCACTGTCATTCTAACGTTCCATGCTATTGGATCAATTATCAGCCTATCAGCGTCGCGACATTCTTGCCGTGGTAATTCAAATTTCGTTCTTGGCACCAAAACTAAAAATTTTCTCCCATGAAGATAAATTTTCTGACGTTTAGAATTTGAGATATTTCATTTCCAATATTTCCCATCTAAACGCGTGTAAATTGCAGTCACGTTTCGTTAAAAAGCGGCAAGAAAAAAAATAAAAGCAACGCGACTGCAATTTGCACGCGTTTAAATGGGAAAAATAAAAAATTGAAAATTAAATATTCCAAATTCTAGAGGTCAGAAAACATTATCCCTTTTTTTCATACTTGCATGTTCACAGGCTCTCAAAAAGTATGCAAACTATAAGAATTTATCAAGTTCGCAGATGGAGAAAAAAATCTATAGAGAATGCGTAGATTATGAAAATAGCGTGTCCGACTGTCCGCACTATCCGTCCATCTCGGAAATCGAAGCGGAATATCGACCAGATGGAGCGAATCGATTAGGAAAATGTCGAATTTAACCTCGTTGTGTTTACATCGAAACTACGCCGCTGGCTGAGTGTTTACATTTTTTGGCTGGTCATCGCGTCCGGCTGCGGCCTTATCTCGTAGATTATTGTCTTATCGGCAAGTTTATCGACTAAACAAAAGTTCACCTCCGGACCTTTGGACTTTGGTGGCACGAACTTTGCGAGACATATAGTGAGGATATTGATGCAACGAGCAGTCCCAAAAATCTAACGCGCTGAGCGCAGTGATTTTTTTTCTCAAGTCCTTGAAAACCCATCGGAAAAAATGATTTTCCAATCGAAATTTTTACTCGCTTTCGTCCTTGCGAGCTTCGCGATCTTTTGCCAACATTCCCAGGCGTTCACCAACGTTTATCCCAAGTTGAAAAAATTCCCTTTGACCGAAAAAGACGCTAAAGATGCGGGCAATCCTCTTTTCCTTACCCCGTTGATAGAAAACGGAAACATCGAGGATGCAAGGAAACAAGCCACCGTACAACACGAAGAAATGAAAGATGTCAATAGTTACGCCGGATATCTCACCGTCAACAAGAATTACAACTCCAACATGTTTTTCTGGTTTTTCCCAGCTCAGGTAAAGATTCAATATACTTTTTTTTATTGGAACGTTTCCGTGCTGCTTTCTCCCAGGGAATGACAAATCGATCGTTTCGATAAAATGGAATAGTTTTTTCGACCTGCCGCCTAAACTATCGTAGATAGAGCAAAAGTCGATAGGACCAATTTTGAAGATCTCAAAATTTCCTACGAAAAAGCTCCCGACAGGATTCCTCTAAATTGAGCCATTTGGCTGTGAGGGCTGATGTAACGAAGCCGTCGCGGCGTGTAGCAGTTTGCCAGGATCTGAGTTGAAAACCATTGCAGATAGAAAAATACTGTCAGGAGCTTTTTCGTAGGGAATGAAAAAAGCTGCAAGATTGATTCCATTAACTTTTTCGCCATCTAGCACCGTTTGGCCGGTAAATGCGATAAAAGATCGGCCATCCTCAAACTTGAAAAATACACAATTCAGCATGACACAAATCAATACATTACCGAGTTTTGCCCCCGGAAATCCAGTCCTGAACTCCAGAATTTAAAAATGTTTGTTGCGGCTTGAAGAAAATATTGATATTTGGTCAAACGCTTGTCAGGTTGATCCGAAACGTGCTCCCGTGGTCCTCTGGCTGCAAGGTGGTCCGGGAGCCTCTTCTCTCTTTGGCCTCTTCACAGAGAACGGGCCGTTCTTTGTGACGAGCAACAAAACGCTGCAAATGAGAAAATACACATGGAGCGCGCATCACAACTTGATTTACATAGACAATCCAGTGGGAACGGGTTACAGTTTCACAGAGAAAGACGCCGGGTACGCGAGAAACGAGACGCAGGTGGGTCTCGATTTGCACAGCGCGTTGATGCAATTTTTCCAGCTATTTCCGGAGCTGCGTCAAAACGATTTCTTTGTCACGGGAGAATCGTACGCAGGGAAATACGTGCCGGCGCTCTCGCTGACGATCCACGAGCTCAACCCGAGCGCAAAATTCAAAATCAACCTCAAGGGCTTGGCGATGGGCAACGGCTTAACAGATCCGGTGAACCAAATGCTTTACGGTGATTATTTGTACCAATTGGGCCTGCTGGATACCAACGGCAGGGACCAATTCCAAGCGATGGAAAAGCAGGCACAAGATTTCATAAAGAAGCAAAAGTACGACGAGGCATTTGAGGTTTTCAACAAACTCATTGACGGCGATCTCAACGACGCTCCTTCTCTCTTCAAGAATTTGACCGGCTACAATTTTTATTTCAATTATTTACACACCGACGACAGCGACGACATGAACTCCATGGCCGAGTGGATCCAACGCGTTGACGTTCGACGCGCCATCCACGTAGGCAACTGCTCCTTCGATGTCGAGGCCCAAAAGGTCGAGGAGTTCTTGAAAAACGATATTGCGCGTTCTCAAGCAAGCTCCGTCGTCGAATTACTCAAACATTACAAAGTCCTCGTTTACAACGGGCAGCTGGACATAATCGTCGCTTATCCATTGACTGAAAATTATTTGAAAAATTTGGCGTGGTCAGGAGCCGAACAATATCGCAAAGCTGCCAGGAAAAAATGGCACGTCGGGGAGGTTCTCGCCGGATACTCGAAAACCGTCCAAAACTTGACCGAAGTTCTCGTGCGAAATGCCGGACACATGGTCCCGTCCGATCAACCGCAATGGGCCCTCGATCTCATCACGAGATTCACTTATGGCAAAACTTTCTAAAACGCTTATTTCAACATTTTTTATTCTTGAAACTCTGAAAATTACTTGTTCACAGTTTCGCCCAAAATTTCGATACAAATTTCATCGAAAAACTTGGAATTAACGATTTCCAAAAAAGCTCAAAATTCTTAGAGAGTTTTGTAAACGGCAAAGTATCGAAATTTTGAAAATACCAACTTTTTTGGCGACCGCGTAATTAGCAGAATTTCTGGAGATCCAATTCCATGACTTGCAGCCAAATGAACTTAAAACATGTAAATCGTTCGAAACGCCTTAATATTCTAATAAATTCTGATTATATTTGTATTCGCAAATTGCCTCTTTGTTTCAAAACATAAAAATATGTTATCCTTGAGACAGATCGATAGAGAATACGAGACAATCGTGCAGAGATCAATGATCGACGATGACTGGGGAATATTTTATCGTAATCAACGCGCGAGCTCCATATTATTCCAGAGTCGAGATCGCGATAGATAAACAATGGCGCGATCATAAATTTGATGGTAGGAATTTATTGGACACCTCAGCCACTACTTTGGCATTTTATTATCGAAAAACAAAAAGAAAGAGACTTTTAGGTGGTTGGTCTCATTAGCTCGTTCAAACGTATCAAGCTCATTTGTTATTGAAATTGTTAAGAAGAAAAAGATAAGGAAACTGGTGGAATTTTATGGCCGATAAATTTCCGCTAATACTCAATTTAACATTTTAAACGAGTTACAATTATTTGAAGAATTAATTGAAACAACGCAAAGTTGTATATTTTAGGCCAACAATTTATTAATTTGTTTTCAACGAGCTCGGACGATATCTATTCAAATGTTTTCAGGAGAAAAAGCGCGAACGCCTTGGGAAATGCCGAGGATATAGTCGGCGAATTCGTTGAAACGTTTCAGGGATTTCCAACTCGTTGCTTTCAATTATATCTATGTATGTGCTCTGCTTCTACAGAGCTCTAATTTATTGTGTGCGTTGGTGAGCAACGGGTTATTAATACAAAAGGAAAGATTTATGCTCGTCGAATGACTTCTCTCTCTCTCTCTCTCTCTCTCTCTCTCTCTCTCTCTCTCTTTACATTGGCACTCATTTCCGCGTTGCATATAAGCTTGGCAGGCTGCACCGATGGCTCATAGGCAACTAGATCCTCGGAGGAAGAGGATCGGTGAGGAAAGCATCGCGCAAAGTACCAAAGCAAAGAAGAGATGAATCTACGAAGCAGCAAGTTTGGGGTGGACTTGATCATCATCCTCATCGTAGTCTGCACTCTCGAGAATGCAGCGAGCGATTCGAAAGAGAGCGCCGAACCGGACAACGACCTGACCGCCGGAGACGCTCTTTATCTTACGCCTCTCCTGGAGGCTGGACAGTTTGACGTCGCCAAAAACAAAGCCAAAGTTACTCATCTCCAGTTCCTGACCACCGAGAGCTACGCCGGCTACTTTACCGTCAACAAAATCGCCAACTCCAATTTATTCTTCTGGTATTTCCCTGCCCAGGTAACAATCTTCGCTTTTTATTCACTTTTCATCCAAATTGCTTTAGAATGCCCAAATTGCAATCGTTCCAATGCAACGAAAACTTATTATTTTTCATGCCGGAGCGCGACATTTTCGTGCAGTATTTTTATCAACAATATAGCCTCCTTTGCTATTTGAAAACTTAATTCACGAGGAAAATTCCAACGCGTGCATTCATTAGAAAAATAATTAATAAGAAATATACTTTACGTTGCTTTTTGTATCCAATTTGTTCGTCTGGTATTTCCCTGCCCAGGTAACAATCTTCGCTGTTTATTCACTTTTCATCCAAATTTCTTTAGAATGCCCAAGTTGCAATCGTTGCAACGCAACGAAAACTGATTATTTTTCATGCCGGAGCATGACATTTTCGTGCAGTATTTTTATCAACAATATAGCCTCCTTTGCTATTTGAAAACTTAATTCACGAGGAAAATTCCAACGCGTGCATTCATTAGAAAAATAATTAATAAGAAATATACTTTACGTTGCTTTTTGTATCCAATTTGTTCGTCTGGTATTTCCCTGCCCAGGTAACAATCTTCGCTGTTTATTCACTTTTCATCCAAATTTCTTTAGAATGCCCAAGTTGCAATCGTTGCAACGCAACGAAAACTGATTATTTTTCATGCCGGAGCATGACATTTTCGTGCAGTATTTTTATCAACAATATAGCCTCCTTTGCTATTTGAAAACTTAATTCACGAGGAAAATTCCAACGAGTGCATTCGTTAGAAAAATAATGAATAGAAAATATACTTTACGTTGCTTTTTGTAAATTCTTTATTTCAAAGTTAAAACTTGGTCCGTTATATTTATATTTTTTTTTCTTTTGACTAAATAAAAATAAATTCATAAATTATTTATTTATATTGATTATTCAAACATTTTCTTAATTGATTAATAAATAGAAAAATAATAAAATGTTTCTTTTCGTGCCGGACGAAAAACAATTCGTTCGATTTGATCGAGTTCGAAAATAGAAATAAACAAACGTTGAGATCAGAGTGTCAATGTGAAAACTATAATTCAGCTCGTTGGTTGGTTCAGCACGCAAGGAGAACAGAAACATTGAAATCGCGTGTTCGAAAATGAGTTTTTTATATTTGATGTTATTTTATTTTTGTTTTTGTACGTTGTGTGAAAAATGAATGAATTCTCTGGGTTTTGATGAGGAGTAATGGCACTGTTATGATGATTAATCGTCGCCTGGGACTCCGGGGTAGCAAACTGTACTCAGGTGTAAATTTTAACACGCGGAAATAAAGTTTCAAGTGTTGCTTCGCGGCTGTTTCAACACACGGAACGTTCTACCAATAGGAATGCGAACCGGAGAGGTCGCAAATATTAAAAAAAAAAAAGTGGAATTTTCCAGAAATGGAGTGTTTTTTGTTTTTTTTTTTGGGAGGAGATCGAGGCTCTTGAGAAATGAGTTTTTGTTGAGTCGCCGCGAGGATCGAGAGTCGAATAAAACGAGCGAATTTTTTTGCAGGTCAACTCGGAGAAGGCTCCGGTAGTGCTGTTCCTCGAGGGTGGACCTGGGGCGACCTCGATGTTCAGTTTGTTCTTGCAAAACGGTCCATTCTCGGTGATATCGCCTTTGAGACTGGAAAGACGAGTAGAGTCTTGGACGAGGGATCACAACGTCATTTACATTGACAACCCGGTGGGCACGGGTTACAGTTTTACGGGCAGCGACGCGGCTTACCCGACGACGCAGATCCAAATAGGCGACGAATTGCGCATGGCGTTGCAACAGTTTTTCCTGCTTTTCCCGGCGCTCCGCGAAAACGATTTCTTCGTGACTGGTGAGTCCTACGCCGGTAAATACGTTCCATCTGCCGCGTACTCGATCCACTTGTACAACGCGGATGCCGAGGAGGACAAGAGAATCAATTTGAAGGGAATCGCGATCGCGAACGGTTATACGGACCCGGTCAACCAACTGCAGTACGGCGAATATCTTTACAAGATTGGCCTCGTCGACGCTAACGGTAGAGACGAGTTTTTGGCCTTGGAGAAACAAGCCAGAGACTTGATACTCGTGCATCAACACACTGCGGCTTACGATGTCGCGAGCAAGTTGGTCGAGGGTGAAAAATCACTTTTCAAGAATTTAACCGGTTACAACGGCGCGTTCAACATCCTAGAGACCGAGGAAGGAATCAACTTGGATCCAGCCTTCACTTGGGTCCAGCGTGTCGACGTACGTCGCGCCCTCCACGTCGGCAACAACCCGTTTGTGCCCTATGCCGAAAAAGTAGCGAATCGCTTGAAGGACGACGTCACGCAATCACAAGCGAACCTCGTGGCGGCCCTGCTCGATCACTACCGCGTTCTCATCTACACCGGACACCTCGACATCGTCTGTTCTTACTCCTCCGTCCAAAATTACCTCCAAAACTTGAAGTGGTCAGGCGCCGACCAATTGAAAACCGCCAAGAGGCAACAATGGCGTGCAGCCAGTGGCGAGCTCGCTGGTTACGTCAAAAAAGTAGGAAACCTCACAGAAGTTCTCGTGAGAAAAGCTGGACATTTGTCCTCCCGCGATCAGCCTAAATGGACCCTCGAACTATTGACCGCATTCACTCGTGGATCTTTCTAAAAAGACAAACAAACACTTCCGTTATCTTCGCTTATCCCACGCTCACAGCAATTTACTCCAAAATAATCTAAGCATGAGTTTTTCTATTTTTTTCAACCTAGCGATACGATCAAGATTAATAAATACTTTATCAAGCATCGTACTCCGTCTTGGAGCTTCCAGCACTTTTTTACATTTATTTTTAGCATCTTAGCCGATCTGAGTGACCGAGGCTTTTTTCTTTAATTTCACTCCATAACGTTGTAACCATTGACGATGACGGACTTTCGATCAAGCAGCGAGGATCTTTGTTACACGATACCGAAGGCCAGTCACGAACGATCGGCCAGAGATGAGAAAATTTGGAAAATTCCTTTGGGAAATGCTCAAGAAAGTGTTATTTTTTGTTTCTCATCGAAAAATGAGATTTTTCTTGGCGTTGCAGTTAAATATTTGAGCATTGCGGGGATAGCACTCCGTGCTGAAGCACCTGAAGGTGGTGGGACCAACGGATTCAATGGGAACTTTTCATTCGACGAATTTACGCGCAATTAAACTCGTTCTCATTTTTTTTTCACATCTGTCGCGTGAATTATCTTTTCAGCAATGTCAATGATAGAAAAAAAAAGCGAAAGAAATTGAATTGCTTGTCTAAAAACAGCGGTTCAGTTAACGTTCCGTGTCGCGTCGATATCGACCCAATTTCGTTTTTTTCCGCCGAGTCACTTCGTCATACCCTATTTTTTTATTTTCTCAACATTTTTGAAACTTGTTCCGCATAAATCGGAGCCAGTACCGAGGCGGCCTTGTTACAGGTGGTTCTCGTGTTTGGTAAACTCGCCAAAAGTCGCAGGACCGCGAGGAGAAAAATATGAATTTGCAGAGAAAACTCTGGGTCGAATTAATTCTCGTTATTCTCGTTGCCACTTTCGAGAATGTCTCGAGCTTTCTTTTCGCTCATACGAAGGCAAAACGCTCTGCGAAAACGTTGAATGACTCGCTCGACTCTGCAGGGGATCCGCTTTTCTTGACGCCTCTCTTGGAGGCCGGGGAGACTGATTCTGCGAGAAAGCAAGCCAAAGTTACTCATCCAGAGTTCTTGGATGTCGAGAGTTATGCCGGCTACTTAACCGTCGACAAAATTTTCAATTCCAATTTATTTTTCTGGTATTTTCCTGCCAAGGTAAGAATTCTCATTCTTTCGTTTCGACGTTGCCATTTTTTTCCAACAAGTCCAGTCACTTTTCATGTTTTTATGCGTTTTTTTTCTTCAGGAGGATTCGAAGAATGCTCCGGTCGTTTTGTTCCTCGAGGGCGGGCCCGGGATGACCTCGCTCTTCAGTTTATTTCGGCAGAACGGTCCGTTCTCCGTGACGGACGATAATCATCTCGAGATCCGCGCCACGTCGTGGAGCAACAAGCAAAACATGATTTACATAGACAGCCCGGTCGGCTCGGGTTTCAGTTTCACTGATTTTTATTACGCTTACCCCTCGACGCAGGAGCAAATTGGCAACGAGTTACTCATTGCGTTGACCCAATTTTTCGAGCTTTTTCCGGCGCTCCGAAAAAATGATTTCTTCGTGACTGGCGAGTCTTACGCCGGTAAATTCGTTCCATCTGTTTGCCACTCGATCCACCGATACAACGCGAAGGTGAAGAACCACAAGAAGATCAATTTGAAGGGGATGGCGATCGCGAACGGTCTGACAGACCCGGTGAACCAGCTCGTCTACGGAAATTATCTCTACAGCCTCGGCTTCATCGACGCCGATGGTAGAGATCGCTTCCTCGCTTTGGAGGAGAAAATCCGACAATTTATACTCCGCGACGAACACGCTGCTGCTTACAGCGTCGGAGGCCAACTCATTCTCTTCACGCCCAACAGTCTTTTCAACAATTTGACCGGGTATGTGGGATTTTAACCCTTTATAAGATTTTCTATCCCACCTCGAATCACATACGAATTTTTTTTCGTCCTGCCACTTGTATCTCACATATTTGGTATAAAAAAAATTTGAAAAAATTCTCCAAGACTCTCGATTGATTTTTCTTCAAGGCATTACTATCGCGAAATGGGTTGAGTTTGGATTTTCTTCAAATTTTTCTGTAAATGTTCTTGACATGAAGACAAACAATTTTCTATGAGAAGGAATATTTTCTGACCTCTAGAATTCGAAATATTCAATTTCCAATTTTTTATTTTTCCCATGTAAACGCGTGTAAATTGCAGTTGCTCTTGTTTTTTTTTTCTTGCCGCTTTTAACGAAACGTGACTGTAATTTACACGCGTTTGGATGTGAAAAATTGTAAATTAAATATCTCGAATTCTAAACGTCAGAAAATTTATCTTCATAGGAGAAAATTGTTAGTTTTGGTGCCAAGAACGTTTATACGTAATTTTTAAGATTTCATAGTTGTCATAGTCGTTGCATTTGTTTTATTTGGAAATAAAACGATTTAGCCCACCGTAGAGACACGTGGGTCTGGCGTGTCCAGCCCATTCAGCGAATGGCGTAAATTTCTCGATTTTCGTATCGATTGCCATTAAATAACAAGGATAAAAATGAATTTTTATCCATCGCCCAGTGCAGCCTTTCTTTCTGTAGATCCAACACTACTTTCCTGCATTTTTACAGACTTTTTAAACGAGTCCCCTAGCACAGTGAAGAAAGGTAGGACGCCCCAGACCCATGTGTGTCTAGGGAGGTGCGTTAATCGTATTGTGTTTACGCGGAGGGTAAAAAAACATTGCAAAAAAATGTGAAAAAATTCCCAAATACTCTCTATTGAGTCTACTGTTGAGTTTCATAATTATCAGAGTCGTTGCATTTATTTTATTCGAAAACGGAACGTTCAAGGTTTTCAATTTGTTGAATAAAAAAAATGTCCATTCAGTGAGAAAGAAATAATGAAAATTTGATCGAAATGTATAAATTTTCCAGGTACATCACTCCCTACAACATCCTCCGGCCGAATTCCTCGGAAAACATCGATGATCCTTGTCCATGGATCCAACGCGTTGACCTGCGCCGCGCTCTGCACGTCGGCAACAAAACCTTCACTCCCGTTTCTGAAAAAGTATCGAATCGCCTGACGGACGATGTTACCAAATCCCAGGCGCATCTGATCGCCGCTCTCCTCGATCACTATCGAGTCCTCGTCTACACCGGAAACCTCGACATGCTCTGCTCTTACTTCGCCGTCCAAAATTACCTCGGAAACTTGGCCTGGTCTCGCGCCGAGCAATTCAAAACCGCCCCGAGACGACAATGGCGATCAGCCGATGGCGAACTCGCTGGGTACGTTAAAAAAGCCGGAAACCTCTTCGAGGTTCTCGTCAGAAACGCTGGACATTTTTCCTCCATCGACCAACCCCAATGGACTCTCGAACTCTTGGAAAAATTCACTCGGGGATTGCTCTAAAGAGAATCCGCTACAAATACCGCAATATAGTTTCTCAGTTGAAAAATTCTTTTTTTTTCTCTTCCCTCGAAATAGTTGGATAGTTCGAAGGAGTAATGCAAAATTCTTGAAAATTTTAATCAACTGGAACAACAAAATGTTCCAAAAATATAAAAAAAAAAAACGTTTTTGCGGAGTAGCTTTTTAAAATTTCGTTTGACTGAAACAAATGACAAACTCCTTTCGTTCGAACGTCATGTCTGAACGGAAGAAAAAATCTCGTGCAACCAGCGACGACATAACCCAAAACCCAGGCACGTAATCGATCAGTTACTTGAAAATAATTATTTTACGCAGTGGCTAGTCGTCCGGATAGTCGGATGAATAAATATTCGTCCGGACACGCTTTATCCGGACGAGCAAGGGTTGCTTATTCGTCCAGATGTGCTCTTAGTGTACGAAATATCCGGACGAGTAGCCACAGCCTATTTTTTTTACCAGAAAATTATTTTTTCTCCGAAAATTTTGTAGAAACAGAAGAGACGACGAGATCTTTTGCAGACAATTTCAACAATTTTTTTCTCGCCCTCTGTGAGGAATACGATGTCAGTCCACGCCCCAAGCTTTTGGTAATTGAGCAATTTTTTAAAATTCCCATTACGCTTTATTCTCATCGCACAAATTGATCGATTTTTTTCAAGCTCGATTCGAATGTTCCTGCGGAATTATCGCAGAAGCAGAGAAAAGATTCCAAAGAAAGGCGTGCGTCAAAGTCTCGAAGGTCGCATCAAGTAATTATTTGATTGTGCAATCAATTTTTTGTTGATCGTTCACTAATTATTCCCCAAAAATTCCTCTTAATTATTGGCAAACATTTTAAATGCAAAATCATCGAAAACCTTTCTCGCGGATTTTGGGGAATGCACATCCTTCGGAAAATCTAGTCAGCGAACGAATTTTTTGCTCCGCCTTTGATTTACGTGACGTACGAAAAATCGAAGGAATTTTTGAATCCCGAAAAAATCGAGTGCAGAGGACACGTTGTGTCGGTTTGCATGCTGGATGCTTTGAGTCTGAGTGTCGAAAAATTTCGCACACTAACGACCATAAGGTAAAAAATTGAAGAAACAAACAAAGTCCATTACGATCGAGGAAAAAAAACAGTCCAAGTCGCGATTGATCCATTGAAACGATTATTTCCGTGGCAGATTTCCAAATTGTCGTATAAATGCTTACGGCATATCGCAGATCGGCCAAATGCTCAAAGACGTTGGCTGTGTGAGGGATTTGAATCTGGACATGAATCCGAATATTCAGGAAAATTATAACTTGTTGTGTGCATCGAGTGGAAAGTGCGACCAAAACTTTTTCTCCATTTCTTCGCTAAAACGTTTTTTCCCAATTTCCCATAAAAAATGATCGAAAACCCAGAATTCGTAAAAAACCAACAAACAATAAACTTGATAAATCGTTAAATTTTGCTTTTCAGGCTTGAATTTATTTCCTTGAAATATTGCAACATAAGTGACGCGGGTATTGAGAAAATATCAAACGAATTAAAATACAAAAGCGATGAATTGCCAAAATTGATTGGTTTGAACATTGCAAATAATTGTATCACCGACCGGGGAGCTCAAAAAATCGGTGAAATGTTGCACACGAACAGGTTTCATCTCCAAGTTTGAAGTATTCACGAAAATTTAAATAGAAACTCCGCAATGAATTCTTTATCATTTCTCGTGTTCTCTACAGATCGCTGCAAAGCCTCGTGTTGTCCGGCAATAGAATAACTGATTTGGGTGCAGGATTCATAATCCAGGAGTTATGCATGTAAATAAATAAATAAGACGATATAACGAGACAATGATTGAATGATTAAGGAAATAATAGTATGTATGAAAATGACTCTGAAGTTAGCATGATCGTTGGAATGCAACGAATTTCTTTTTTATCTTTGGAAAAAATAATTATTTAAACGCAATGTCTAATTCCGATGATAAAATAATCGATCTTTAGAAACCGAAAATCAAATCGACTCGGAAAATTTCGATGAGATTAAAAATTCAACGAATTATCAGTAAAATGAAATATTTTTCGTTGCATTCCAACGTTGCAAACTTCAGCATCGTTGTATGAAATCATGAATATGGAAATTACTGGATCAATTAGTTGATGAATGGATGGATGAATGAATGAATGAATTAATTATTAATTTTATTATTAAATAATTAAAAATCAATTATTAATTAATTGATTATCAATGATTAATTAATGAATAAACAAATAAAAAACCAATTGCAAACTTCAGCATCATTGTATGAAATCATGAATATAGGAATTAGTGGATCAATGAGTTTATGAATGGACGGATGAATGGATGGATTAATTAATTTATTTATTTATTAATTATTAATTTTATTATCAATTATTTATTAAATAATTAATAATAAATTATTAATTTATTATTAATTAATTAATAATTAATAATTAATTAATTAATAATTAAATAATTAATTAATAATTAATTATTAATTAATTATTAATAATTAATAATTAATTATTAATCATCAATCATTAATAAATGAATAAATAAGAAAAAAATAATTCATGGACGAATTATTTGATTTCACAATCAATTGAAAAAAAAAAACATATATGTATATATATATTCATCCATTCTAGGTATCCGTTAACTCACGAAGAAATCGTCGATCTACGTCGTTCCAATTTCGCCAGATTATTGTTGAATCCTAAGAAAAAGTCGCAAGAAACAATAAGCAGTAATTCCAGAATTTCCATAGCTTCCAGTAGAATTTCATCAGCAAAGAAAGCTGGAAAAGGATCAAAAATAAAAAGGAACGGTAGTAAAAAGCAGCTGACGGACGAAAAAGAAGAAAATTCATCGATCGAGAAAAACCTGATCGACTCAACGCTTCTTCATCCTTTCGCTACTGAAACTCGTCAGACAAAAGGACTCATTGTTGCGAGCGGGAATTTCCAGTTGCAACATTTAAATCTCAGCTGTAAGAGTGGAAAAAAAATCATCGATTTTTATGGACAAATCAGTAAAAAAAATTATTTCTAGATAATCATCTGACCGATGAGAGCTTGAAAAAAATTGTCAAATGCTTGTTTTATCAGAACTATGCTCTGATGGACGACACGAGCAAAGGACTGCTTTATGTCGTTTTAGAGGTACTTGAAATATTCGATTCCAAAACTCTTTTATAGAAAAAAAAGTTAACAAGCTAATTACCAACAATTAAGGAGGTTGGCTACATACGACCATATGATAAGACTTTCTAAAAATTTGGTGATAACATTTTTCTCAGGGTAACGACTACAAATCCGAAGGCAACGAGAACATGGAACAGATCCGTGAATATCTTCGTAATCGAAGGTCACCACCGCGTAACGAAAAACACGACGATTCAGATTCAATTCAGAATAGAAATTTATGAAAAAAACCGATAGACTATATTTTTATCGTTATTCAAAGAAAAATACATTAATAATAAAGAATTTTGAGGAGCACGGTGTCTCCGAGGTAGAACGTTCGTAAGCGTTTTTCTGTTTGGCACTTGAGAATTTTTTCTTCGAAATATTATTGCATTCCTGCAGACCAACGGGATTCTTGAAAGAAATCGACGTTCTCCAAGCCTTCTGGCAAATAGTTCAATCCTGATGCGTCCTTGTGTCTCATGTTGTAGCCTTGACCGTATCCTAGAGAGAAAATCAAAAAATTCATGAAATCTTCGGTGACGTTACGTTTTTAATAAAAAAATTTCAAAGTTCATTCAAGTTTCAGTTTTTCTTTTTTTTTCAATTTTATGTGGAACAGCTTTTCTCTTTGCTTTTGCAGTTTATCGAAATTTATACATTTTCAATTATAAGTTTTGTGAATGAGTAAATTCATAGTGCAAAGTAATAACAATCGATAATGAAGGAAATAAATTCAATCGATTTACAAATGAATTATTTATTTTATCAAATTATTTATTAATAAATTTATCTTAATAATAATAATAATAATAAATTTTAATTGACAAATTGTTGAATTTTGGAAGGCGAACTTACCCAAATTTTTCATGAGCTTTGTCGGAGCGTTTCTCAGGTGCAAAGGTACTCCTGGTTGCGGACCTTTGTGCTCAGCGATCAATCTTTGTGCAGCTCTCAAAGCATCTTCCATCAATCTGGATTTTGGTGCTCTGGCCAAGTACGTGGCGCACTGCGCCAAGAGAACATCGCATTCGGGCATCCCTAACATTTTGCAGCCATGCATCGTGTCGACTGCCAAGCCTGGCAATCAAGAAGAAATTAAAAATCAATCAGGCAGAAGGAAATGCCAAAAAAACGAGAAGAAACGTTGATTAATGGGAAAAAATGAGAAAAAGGCAGAGATTGGGGGAAAACGAAGAAATGAGGAGGAGAAAAAAGGAAGAAATTTGCTTACAGAGAGCTTTCGGGTCTTCCAAGCCAATGTCTTCAGACGCGAACCTGACAAGACGTCTGGCTATGTAAACTGGATCTTCTCCTCCAGCGATCATCCTCGTCAGCCAATACAGCGAAGCATTTTCGTCGCTCGCGCGAAGCGATTTGTGGAGAGCAGAAATAGTATCGTAATGCTGCTCGCCTTTGCGGTCGTACAGCATGTGAGTTTTCTTCAGACTTTCTTTGACGTCTTCCAGTCCGATGGTCGCCGGGCCTTTGAGGAAAAATTCTTCGTCCGAGGGAACGATGGATTGAACCGCAAGCTCCAAACCACCAAGAGCGATTCGCGCATCCCCGTCACACGTTTCAGAGAGCCATTCGATGGTCCTGGAGTCGATGAGGAACTTTGGGACTTTAGTCTCTCCGTCCAGTTCCCATTCAGGAAGATCCAAAATATTTTTTTTTACTGCGCTTGTTCCTGGGAGATTTTTTGAATCTGAGGAAACGTGAATTTTGCCTTCCAAGCAACCAATCGCCCTGGACAAAATATCTATCAGGTTAACGCTGCTCAATTTTTCCAAGACAATGACACGACAGCGACTCAACAGTGCAGAGTTCAAACTGAAAGATGGATTTTCGGTGGTTGCTCCAATCAGAATCACCGTTCCGCTTTCCACGTGTGGCAGGAAAATGTCCTGCTGCGATTTATTGAAGCGATGGATCTCGTCCATGAACATTACCGTTCGACGTCCAAATTTCAACTCGTTTGTTGCTATTTTCACAAACTCTTTGACTTCTGCGACTCCGCACATGGCTGCGGATAGCTTCACATACCGCAGCGTACCGTTGGGACTTTTCTTGCAAATGTTGGCTATCACGTTTGCCAGCGACGTCTGGAGACAGAAAGTCAAATAAAAAAATCAAATCCTGGCTCGCAAGACTTTGCTTAGCAGCAAAAAAGTAAATGAGCACGATTTTGGCTGCGGCTTTATTGAATTTGTTGAAAATTCGAGAAGAAACATACCTTGCCACAGCCTGGTGGACCCCACAAAATGATATTGGGTATTTCTCCTTTTTCCAAAAGCTGCAAAAGCATACTGCGCTTTCCCATTATGTGGGACTGACCGACGTAGCCCAAGAGAGACGTCGGCCTCATTTTTTCAGCCAGCGGAATGTGATTGGTTTTTTTGGCCTGTTGCTTAGGAATTTCTGGAGCGGATTGCAGCTGAGAGTTGGTTTGCTGCTTAGGTGAAAATGAAATTAAGTAGAAGAAAAAAAGTCTGCACGGTCTTTTTTGGTCGCCATACAAAAACGGAAGTTATCGACCAACATTTATCTCCTTTATTTATTTTTATTAACTTGGAGAACACTAATCGTTATCTTCATTGATAATCATATTTTCAGCTCCTCGCGACGTCCGTAATAATGAACGATATTAAAAAAATATGCTTTCTAAAGAAAGTTGATGAGACTCACGACATCGATTGTTTCTGCCCATTTTTCCGGACTCTTCTCTCGATTCTCGGGAACCGAAGAAGCGGCCTTTGCGGTTGTTGTCTTGGTGTTACTTTTATTTACAGTTTTATGAGGTCGTTTAACTCCGGGACTTTTAGCGCTCGACGTTTGGGCATTTGTAGAATTGGATCTTTTCAAAAAATTCTGGTTTTCTTTCTTTTTCGAAGATTCATTGAGAAAGAGACACTTTGAAGCATGAGCTTCAATCACCGAGGGAAGAAATTCTTTCGAACATATCGGACACTGGACACACGTCGCTGATGCCATTTCTGCCATTGTTCAAGCTTTCTCCTTTGTCCTTCGTATTTATCACTGCAAATAATATCAGAGCTATTATTGTCGAGTGCACGTAATCGCGTACAAACTTATCTATTTTTTCTGCCATGCATTTTTCTTCAAGAATTCAAAAATTCAAATGAAAATTTTCTGTTACCGACCGTCGGTACAAACGATCTCGCCATTAACTACAGAGAGAGAGTTGCAGCTCGTGACATGCAACGTCGCTGCGATACGCAATTGTGAATGAAACTTTACACCTAGTTATTCACATATCGTCATTGTGCCAAAAACAAATAACAAATGGCCTAGCACGTCGTAACAAAATCATCGATTCAAATTGCCTGCCGCAATGAATTGCGGGGCGGGGGGAATCGGACGCGGGACTTAGAAGTTGATCTTTTCTTTTCCATTCATTCGCGCATAAACAAAAGAAACCGGACGCGTTACAGGGAATCCGCAAAAACACGTGGGATATCTTGAATTTTCACGACAAAAAAATGTTTATATGACAGAACTTAATTCTACGCAGCACGATGCCGAAAATCCGGGGACAGAGCCTTTTTTTGATTTTTGTCAAACGACATCGAAGGGTTTTAATTTTGCAGTAAGGGCATTTTTAAAGCTGCGATTCCTCCAGAGGTTTCACACAATCACACACATACATATATGCAGTACACAACCAACGAGTTTGTAAACACTTGTTGAGCGAAATAAAACAAATTACAACGCATTTAGGGGCGTGCGAGGCACCGGCAATCAGTTTTTTTTTCCTGGAATGGAAATATTTTCAACGCGAAATTGGTTTCTATCGTAACAATTTCTCGTACAAGGGGAACTTCGATCGAGGATGTTGTGTTAGCGAGAAAAAGGAAAACACGTGAGAAAGGGAGGGGGAAGAAAAAAAGAAGAAAAAAATCGTCCATAAAGGGTCAAGCGCAACAGTCGGCAACGGAATTTCCTAAGCTTCGTACACAAAACACAGACGCACACAATGACGTAAAGACGTGTACAAACACGTAGAAAATCTGAGTAAAATCGAGACGCACACACACACACATTGAAAAGTACGGAGACGAGACAGTTAGCGATGAGAGGAGAGAGAAAGATCTTGAAATAACTGTATCTCAAGCCGCGTCACCAACCTTGGTTCATTTCACGAAACGAACATGTGAATCCTCTATCCTCCGTGTTTAACGTCACTTTTATTAAAACCACCGGTGTTTTTTTTTTTTTAATTACTTTTTTTTTGTAACATTTACGCGAGACACCGCAAGCGCGAGCGATGGATGTGAGACGCAGAAAAAATCGTTCGACCAACACTAATAACAAGGAAAGTAGACGTCAAAGCGGCAACTTTGATTGCGAACACGCGGACGCTACTCCCGATGGAAAAACAGCGGAAAACCAGGTTTTTACAAATTCATTATTTGATTTCGTGCTTTTTCATGGTTTATCGATTTTTCTATAATTCTTATGAATAATTGTTTTTGTTGAGGGACTCTGTCGGGCGTTTGTCGGTAACAATCCTGCTAAAAAGTTTATTTTCCTGGGAGATATATATATTTGAGATTTCTCGAGATAACTCAAGTTCTTTTCTTTTTTTTTTCTCCTCTGACGCACAACTTTTCGTTCTCTCGGATTGTCAAACGTTTACATCAAATGCGAATCTGCCTCGAATATTTCTTTCTCGTACTCGTGCTAATGCATCGCTCAAAAAAAAATAATAGTCCGATCCAAAAAAGGTTATAAATCGTGTCGTTATTATTGCTCAACGCGATCTGAATAATTCGAAGCTTTTTCGATAAAATAGAAACCCGGCATTTTCGAAAAATTAACAATTACGTTTGTCATAATTTTATCGTTTGAAAATGTTTCTCAATTTCTTTGGTATCATTGGTTCTCATAATTGCTGTGTTGGTTCTCTGTATTGTTACACTGGGGTCGATTTGACCCGCACAGCAATGCTCCCTTTTAATTGACCGTAAAATTCTTTTGGAAAATCTCAAGTTTTGCAAATGTGAATAAATTTTTCAATTTTTCTGCAACGTTAGGCGCCTGCTGTTTTTCAAGAACGGGTTTTGAACTTTGAATATTTTTGCAATCAGCAAACTTGCTACTTCCAAAGAAACAGTGAAAAATTTGTTCGGGTCATTTTGACCCGAGTGCGGTCGACTGGTTAATCTTGATAGCCGATGCTCAATTGATATTTTTCAATTTTGAAGCTCTCCGAACGAATACCCGCTTCTCGCAACGAGGAAAATGGAAAATTATCCAAATCGGATGATGAAGCGACGTGGAAAGAATATCTGGACTCGACGATACCACAAAATGCACAAAAACGATTTACCATCAATTTGGAATTCGACGTTGTGGCGATGTTCCTCATGATCACTGGACTCTTGACGAGACTCTACAAATTGGGAGAACCCAGGAGTATAGTGTAAAGTATACATTTACCATTTGCCTCTCCCTCAGAAGTCCTGGAATGAGATTCTCAAAGTTTTTTTTAAATCCTCGACAATGAAATGATAAAATGAAAAAATACGCAACCCAAAACACTAGGAATGACTAACTTTTCTTTTAATTGAAAAAAAAATTTAATAAAAATTCGAATTTTTTACGAAATCGTCGTGACTGACAAAGCTCAGGCATTTTCGAAACATGTAAAACATTAATTTCATAGTAATGCAATTATTAATGAATTATTTGACAATTTTTCGATTTACCATTTTCCTCTCCCTCAGAAATCCTGGAATGAGATTCTCAAAGTTTTTCTTTTAATACTCGACAATGAAATGACCAAAATGAAAAAATACGCAACCCAAAACACTTGGAATGACTAACTTTTCTTTTAATTAAAAGAAAATTTAATAAAAATTCGAATTTTTTACGAAATCGTCGTGACTGACAAAGCTCAGGCATTTTCGAAACACGTAAAACATTAATTTCATAGTAATGCAATTATTAATGAATTATTTGAGAATTTTTCGATTTACCGTTTTCCTCTCCCTCTGAAGTCCTGGAATGAGATTCTCAGAGTTTTTTTTAAATCCTCGACAATGAAATGACTAAAATGAAAAAATACGCAACCCAAAACACTAGGAATGACTAACTTTTCTTTTAATTGAAAGAAAATTTAATGAAAATTCGAATTTTTTACGAAATCGGCGTGACTGACAAAGCCCAGGCATTTTCGAAACACGTAAAACATTAATTTCATAGTAATGCAATTATTAATGAATTATTTGACAATTTTTCGATTTACCATTTTCCTCTCCCTCAGAAATCCTGGAATGAGATTCTCAGAGTTTTTTTTTAATACTCGACAATGAAATGACCAAAAAGAAAAAATACGCAACCCAAAACACTTGGAATGACTAACTTTTCTTTTAATTAAAAGAAAATTCAATAAAAATTCGATTTTTTTACGAAATCGTCGTGACTGACAAAGCTCAGGCATTTTCCAAACATTTAAAACATCAATTTCACAGTAAAGCGATTATCAACGAATAATTAGAGAATTTTTGGAGAAAAAAGAAAAACTGAAGATTTTTTCTCTTTTTTTTCCGAATTTTTCGGATTTACGAAGTAAAATTTTCGTTTTTTTTTTATGACGATGACATACCAATACGTTAAAAATTATAATTATGAAACAATTTCTTAATAAGCGTTTAATAGCGAAATGAATATTGGATTTTATCGAGAAATATTTGGATTTATCAATTGCCACAGTTTCGACGAGCTGCATTATGGCAAATACGTCGGCCACTACATGTCGAGAACTTTTTTCTTCGACTCACATCCCCCGTTGGGCAAACAATTGGTCGCAGCGGCTGCTTATTTGGCTGGATTTGACGGTCGATTCAAATTCGACCGAATCGGGAGTCCCTATCCCGAGCAGGTTCCTCTTTTCGCTCTGCGGATTGTTCCGGCACTTTTTGGGAGTTTCATCCTCCCGACCGCGTACTATTTGGTCCTGGAACTCGGGCTCAAGCCCGGGAGCGCAGCGATCGCTGGGTTGCTGCTTCTCTTGGGTATTTACCAGAAATTCTAGGAAACTCCTGATCCCTCCATTTTTTTTTCCTTTTCAGTTTTAATCGGACGATTTTTTGCTCAGATAACGCTTTGCTCACGCAATCTCGATTCATCCTGATGGAAAGTATTCTCATTCAATTCTCACTCTTCGGTCTGCTCTGCATTCTGAAGTTTCGTCGCGTCATGGACAAACCGACAACCGTATGGTGGTGGGTATGGCTTACCATGGGAATCGCTAGTCTCACTTGTGCATTGTGGTAAGCAAATACGAGAAAATCGTAGGATTTCAAATTCCAAATCGTTTTCTTTTTATTGTTAAAAATTTTTTTCTTCTAAATTCTCCCATTTTTCTATTTCTCCGAATTTGTATTTTTATGAATATCGTTTCCCCCTGATTTCATTTATTATAATTAACGAACGCATTTCTCCGTTCCTAGCGATTGGAATATTTGGTTTTTAATCAAATTTTCAATTTGCACGAAAAACATGATATTCAAGTTCGTAAAGTTCGAATTTCATTTAAAATATTTCTTTTCATTGAGGATTTGTTGAATTTTCAATAATCATCCGGATTTCTCGAGCCGATACAGTTTTCCGGTGGCAAAAACCGAGCCTTTCAGCATCGTAATGAAATTCTGCATTTGACTAATGAGCTCTGATCGGATTAGAATCCGCAAGGTCGAAATTTGACGAAAAATATTTATTTTTATTGAGGATTTTTTGAATTTTTAAAAATCATCCGGATTTCTCGAGCCGATATAGTTTTCCGGTGGCAAAAACTGAGCCTTTCAGCATCGTAATGAAATTCTGCATTTGAATACTTAGCACTGATCGGATTGGAATCCGCAAGGTCGAAATTTGACGAGAAATATTTATTTTTATTGAGGATTTGTTGAATTTTTAAAAATCATTCGGATTTCTCGAGCCGATATAGTTTTCCGGTGGCAAAAACCGAGCCTTTCAGCATCGTAACGAAATTCTGCATTCGAATAATGAGCTCTGATCGGATTGGAATCCACAAGCTCGGGATTTGACGAAAAATATTTATTTTTATTGAGGATTTGTTGAATTTTTAAAAATCATTCGGATTTCTCGAGCCGATACAGTTTTCCGGTGGCAAAAACCGAGCCTTTCAGCATCGTAATGAAATTCTGCATTTGAATAATTAGCACTGATCGGATTGGAATCCGCAAGGTCGGAATTTGACGAAAAATTTATTTTTATTGAGGATTTGTTGAATTTTCACAATCATCCAGATTTCTCGATTTATTTTTATTGAGGATTTGTTGAATTTTCACAATCATCCAGATTTCTCGAGCGAAAATATTTATTTGTGTAGCAAAAAGCGATCGTTTTAGGATCGTAATTAAATTCTGCATAGAAAAACGGAACTTTGCCAGAGAAAAAAAGAAATTTGGTTGGATTTCGCGTTGGGAAGTTGAGCGTGACGGAAAACCCGGTTTAATTTCAGTGTCAAATACGTCGGATTCTATTCGTTGGTTCTGGGTGTCTTTCTCATGACCAGAGACTACTGGGCGTTGTTATCTCGAAGGAGTTTATCGAGCGGAATCCTCTGGATGCATTTGGTGCTGCGGTTGCTCGTAGTTGTGCTGGTTTTTGGATTTGTCTATCTGAGTGTGTTTTACGTGCATTTGTCGGTGTTGACAAAAGCAGGGCCTCACGATGCCGTGATGACGAGCGCGTTCCAGGCGAGTTTGGAGGGTGGCCTGGCGAGCATAACGAAAGGTCAACCGCTGGAAGTGACTCACGGCTCGCAAATAACTTTGAGGCACACGCACGGACGAGCCTGTTGGTTGCACAGCCACAACCACGTTTACCCTTTGCGATACGCCGACTCTCGAGGAAGTTCCCATCAGCAGCAAGTGACTTGTTACTCGTTCAAGGACGTGAACAATTGGTGGATCGTAAAGCTGCCGGAAGTGAAAGATTTGGTGGTTTCGCGACCGATCGTCGGCTTAAAACACGGAGACGTCATTCAGCTGGTGCACGGGATCACGAGTCGTGCTCTAAATTCTCACGACGTAGCTGCCCCGATGACGCCGCAGAGTCAAGAAGTTTCTTGTTACGTCGATTACAACGTTTCGATGCCGGCGCAGAATCTGTGGCGCATCGAAATCGTCAATCGAGAAAGCGACGGCGACCTTTGGTACGCGATCCAGAGCCAAATTCGCTTGATCCACGTTGGCACTGAATACGCTCTGAAATTCAGCGGCCGACAACTTCCCGATTGGGGATTCAATCAGCACGAAGTCGTGGCCGATCGCTTGCTCGATCAGAGCAACGCCGTCTGGAACGTCGAAGAACATCGATACACCAAGAGCGAAGATCAAAAACAACGAGAGAGGGAACTCATCAACGCTGAAATGATTCCTCTCACGCCTACCAGCCTCAGCTTCTTTGAAAAATTCATCGAACTCCAAACGAAAATGCTTTTCGGAGGACAGGAGGGACAAAACAGCCATATGTACTCGAGCGGCCCGATCGAATGGCCCCTCATGACCAGGGGGATCGCCTATTGGGTCGCTGGAGACAGTAACGTTAGTTTTTCTTTTTTCTTTTTTATTTCCCTCATAAATAGTGATTTTTCCAACATTTTCCGTCGCTACTCTCTACGAGAACATGAAAAACCGGACGGGGCGGTCGCCAGCGACGGAAACTAATGGAGCGTTTTTTTTTTTACTTTTCAATGGTCGTCGCTGATCTTGACGTTGGCTTTCGATTTTTTTCCCTTCAAAAAGAATTTTCTGAGAAAGAAAATTTAGTTTTCTTAGTTTTTCGGAGCGAAAACGATATTTTGCGAATTTCGCACACTTGACGATCTCAGAGCGAAACGATTAACAGTTTTTCAACCGCCCAAGAAGCTGAATTCGTCATGAAAATGTTGGGAAAATAGAGATAAATTAAAATTTTGTTTTTCGTTTATTTAAGATTATGAAAATTTCTTTCTTTTTTTATTTTAATTGATTTCGTTTGTTTAATCTCAGGCACAAGTTCATCTGCTGGGAAATATCGCAGTTTGGTATTCCGGGACGATTGGACTCGTGGTTTACGTCGGTTTGCTCATATTTTACCTGCTCAGACGTCGCAGAATGTGTTACGATATTCCTGAAATCGAATGGAACCGTTTCATCAATTACGGACTAGTTTTATTCGCCGGATACGCTCTCCACTTCTTACCTTTCGTTTTTGTCGAGAGAACGCTCTTTCTTCATCATTATTTGCCGGCATTTATTTTCAAGGTTCTGTTGACTGCGGCGACGATCGATCACATTCATTATTTGCTCAGGTAACATTTATTCTCGATCCTAATTCTCGTTATTAAGAAAAAAAAACATTTTTCAAAAAGTTTATCTTCGTTTAGATTGTTTTTGAGGAACGAACCCATCTCTTTGGCTCAACATCGAAAAGCGCTCGTTTTTCTTGGGGTCTTGTTTTCTAAATCGATAAGATTTCATTCTGAAAAACGTCGTTCGTCTCTTTTCCTTATTTCACAATTTTTTAAGTTTTGAAAAAATCGGAAAAAATTCATGAGTCCTACTTGGGACCTTGACTGAATGGTAGTAATTTGTCCCACGCGATAAAACAAATTTTTAATAACATTTCATGCAAAACTCATTCAACTTGTGTTTTTTTTTCTTTTTTTCAATTTTATTCAATTAATTTCTATAAATAAATTGTGAATTTAATGAATTCAATGATTTAATTAATTAAACAATTGAATTTAATTGAAAAATCTTGTTTGCTCCATTTTTACGACAAACCTCATCGTTTCTTTTGTTTATTTACTGTTTTCAGGACGAGTAGCCGATGGAATTTCGTAATTTCGCCAGCAAGTTTGTGTTTGATCGTGTGGGTGGTCTCGATCTTCATAACATTCCGTAAATTCGCAGTTTTCAGTTACGGCACGACGCCGTTGACGGCAAACGAAGTCGTTAAATTGCGTTGGAGCGATACGTGGGACTTTATCATCCACAAAACGTGAAAACAACGAGAAAACGTGGAAAATGATGGTTTGATTATAATCTTCGAGTTTGATAATCGAGGATGACGGAAAAATACTCAATCGTAACGAAGTATTCAATTGACTGATACGCAGCATCACATTTTAGGGAGATCTACGCTCGAGTTTCCTGCCAGAAATTTCATTCGTAATACGAGAAATGAAAAATCCGGTCGCCACGAACTCACTCGTCTCGAAACATGAGCGCAAAAATCCTTAAAAACAAAACCCAAGCCTGAGCGAACAAAATTTAATTTTTAAATTCATTTAAAATTTAAAAAGTCATTTTTCTCGTATCTATCGAGTTATCAATTTTTTATACAACATTTTCGCACGATCCATCGACAAAGACTTGCAAGTTGCAAAAAATCATTTTCCATTTCCCTTCATTTTGTGACTGAAAAATTGATTTTTTATTGGAGAAAATGATTTAATGAGTATGAATATTTATTTGAGTTGCGAAACCAGTGATCGGGCGTCTTGACATATCAAAAATGACGAGAGAGGAAGAAAAAATTAGACAAAGATATTTTTTCAACCTTTTTCTAACGATTATTATAAAGAGCACAATTATACACAATTTTTAAGTTTATTACCAATTTCTATGGCATACATACCATGACTTTTAGTTTATACATTAAAGTTTCGTTTTTAAGAAATTTGTATTTTCATTTTTTATGCCTACGATCGTTAATCGTTGAATTTTACACTTACAAGAAATTTTACAAAAGGTTGAATCTCCATACAGAACAACGAATTTATTGTTATTTTTTAATTCTTTTTTTTTTTACTTATTTTATGAATTATGATGAAAATTTGTAGTTTTCGTTATTTCGATTTCGAATGCGCACGATCGTTTATCACTGTGTATTATAATTACAACAAATTTTACAAAAAGTTGAATCTTCAAAGAGAAAAACGAAGAATGTTTCTCAAAGGATTCGTCCTTAATTATTAATCAATAGAAAATAATAAACGTATTTTTATTTTATCAATCAAATTATCGTTACTTGTTTTTTTTTTTTTTTATTTTCGTTTTTTTACTTATTTTAGGAATTACCATAAAAATTTGTACACTCGATTTCGGTTTTTCTCCAAAATTCGCATTTTTCAGCGATCGCTGAGTATTTCTTCATTTCTTGAATATTATTCCTCTTATCAGACTGTCCCGAATACTGTCGGTACTCGGACCAACGCAGAACGAAAAATTCACCCCCACGCAGTTTATGGCGCTGTCGCTTTCGCCCAAGGGATATGTTCCGGGTTTGTTGAAAACTACGCCGATCCGATATGTCTGTAACGAGAAAACGCGCGTTTCAACGATCGAAGCTTCGCGCGGCATCGAGCAGCTTCGGGAAAATCAATTTTATCACGTGACACGAGCTCGCAACGTTGAACGCAAAAACTATAAATTTCGCAGCGATTTTCAGCTGGAATGATTCGAAAAAAATCGTTTTCTTGTTTTGACTAAATAGTGAATAAGAATCTTGCGATCTGCTGGAGAAAAAAATGAGAATTTCGTCGCATTCCAACGATGCAAACTTCAACGTCGTATTTTGCCGAACGTTTGACGTTTCGAATTATTTTTTGGACCAACTTCTTTTAACGCGGCATTATTTTCCAGCAAATACGTCGATCAAGATTCTCGTGACATGGAAAAACAATCACGAAACTCTTGGAGCTTTTTTTTATCGAAAATTAAAACGATAATTTTGAAAAAAATCCTGGATGGATTAAAATTTTATAATTCGTAGACTACCAACACAAAGATTCAACATTTCGGATGGAAAGTTAAAAAATCTTCAAGGGTTCGATCGAGCAAAAGAAATCACGAGTTTTCCTTGGTTTTTTTTTAACGAAAAGTTTTTTCGCATTTCTTGGAAACTTTATTTCGTTTCATGGAGTTTTCTTCGTCTCATTTTCACCGAATTGATTTTTATCATGGACCGTTCTCTTCGTTATTGAAAGACGAAGAGAATGACATTCGTTTAAAATTTTTGTCGGTACTGGGGAACGTTTTATGACAAAAAGAACAGAATGCAGTCGTTTTTGACGTAGTTGCGCGTTCGGAATGATTGATTGCGGGGTCTCGGTCCATTTATATACTTTTCGAAACGTTCCCTTGCAACAATAAATCATTTCTTGGATATTTCATGAAACAATTATTGGGAATAAGTGGGTTTATCGAGATTTAGAAATTGAATCTTTCACCTTGTTGCTGGCGATGTCGGCGGGACGGTTGAAGCGGATTTTTACAGTGCTGTCGCAGTTTGCTTCGGCAGTAAAGTGCGTGTCGGTGGCTCGTGTACCCTCAGGATCAAGCAGATAAGCGTACAACACTTCGTTGTAAGAAGGAGCTACTAATGGGCTCTGAGACAAAGTGAGTTTTGTTTCTTTAATTACAATATTCCGGAGAAAAAATGGAAAAAAGCATCAAAGCTTTTTTTTTCATCACGAAAACAGAAAAATAAACAATTGGCAGTTGAATGATTCTTGCTTCTGGAAATTCAAACTCTTCGCTTTGTAATTGTTTCGTATTAATCGAATTATCGGGTAAACTGTTAATTTAAAAAATGACAACTTACGCCAAGCACTTGCGTTGATACGAGGAGCCCGAGCATTTTGATGCTCGTGTTGACTCTGAAGGCCAGATAACAATCGAGGTTGCCGTTGTTTCGGCAAACGGAATTGCGCGAAATGATTCGGCGGCAATAAAATTTCTGGCCTTTCTGCGTTGGCAGTCTCGGGTAATTCATCTGGAAATTTAGTCCGTACTATAAAAAAAAATCAGAATTTTGGATTTTCGAAAAAACTGCGGTTTTTTTTTGTCGCTTCCAACAGAATGTGGAAATAAAATAGAAAAATCGTTAGAATTCGAGAAGGAAGTGTTGTGAAAATTCGTGGAATAGGAACCTGCGAGTTGAGCGAAAGATGGAAACGCTGATTCTTTTCACAGGAAAAGCCTAGAGGCATGAGAATGCTGCTGTTGACCGATGAGATATTCATGATGATCGCAAAGGCTTCGTCCTTGTCGAGGATGTCGGCCTTGCCGGGTCCGTCGGCGAATTGTTTAGGAGTCAGAGTGAGGAATCGTATTTTAGTGAGAAGATCGCCGGTGACCGTCCGCATGGATTTCTGGTCGCAAGGCAAAGCTTTTCTTTCGCATTCCGCTTTGGCCCAGACAAAGAGAGCGTCGTACAGTTCGATTTCCGAGTCAACGGCAAGAACGTTTTGCTGGAAGAGAACGGAGACGGTGGTCAGCTGCGCATCTTCCCAGCTGGTATCGGTGAGAATTTTTTTCGTTTCCGTTTGCATCATTTTCAAGCATTGTTCTTTGAGTTCTGCCTCCTCAAAGAATTCTGAGAATTCGTAGACTTTGCAGACTCTCTCGGGGGACAAATTGTTCTGTATGTAAATCTTGCATTTTGCTGCGAGCTCCGGCAGCATGTATTTCTTGGCGCAATAATAAAGATCGGGAGCGACTTCGAATCGAGTCAGCGCCAATTCGTCAGTGTAAATAAATTTGAGTAAAGCTTTGAAAGCTTCGGCTTGAACTTCTGGGATTCTTATCGAGTCGTTTTCTTCCGGCATGCTCCCAAAAAACATGGTTTCAAAAACAGGACTGGACATGGCCAAAAAGAGTTTGTGAGCCCCAACGATTTCCTGGTTGGGCGGGACGCCCACCATGAATTGGCAGTCGCTCCATTGGCCGCTTTCCAGGACATATTGTCCTCTCGCTGCAATTCCTTGCTTCGTTATTTGCCAATTACACGGCGAGCCCATCTCTAAAACGATTTCCTAGATCCCTTTGCGTTTTTCTGCTTCCGGAGATCGAATATCGATCGTCGCTGAAATCAATGATTTATGAAAAAACAAAAAATCCCAAGATCTTGTGAGAATTATTGTGGGTCTGTGAGAACCGGGGAGCTAAAAAGTGTTCACGAGCGTTATGATCAGAATTGAGAAAATGTTTTCCTTTGTGAAAAGTCAATATTTCAGGGTTTCGGGTCAAATTGACCCGACCGTGGTAACCATGGTTCCAGGACATTCCAGGTTATTGACGAGTAGTTTCTAAATGACACGGACGAACTTGGAATGTTTGAGACTCGAAAAAATCGACATTTCAGGCTCGGGTCAAATTGACCCCACCATAGAAATTATGGTTCCAGGGTGTCCCGGGTTATAAACACGTACATTGTAAATTGTTAGATAATCAAAAATCTCAAATTTGTAGTGGAAATCTGTCACGAATTGAGAAACGATACATTTATTATTTTTTTATGTATCACGTCGTCCATGATGTTTATACCAACGTCGTTTACGTAAATATAACCCCGATGGGTTCACAAAGTTACCGGAGAGCGAGTAGCCAATGAGATTTAATCGAATGAATTAATTGTCACTAATAATATCGATAATTGTTTACTATTCACAGTGTTTTCACATTCACAACAATTACCTTGCAACCTTCTTTTTTTACATTTCTTAAGAAAAAAAACAGACTATCGTTCCGGCTTCGGGAGAGAGTATCATCTCGCGTGTTGACACTTTCAACTGCTAGATGTCACTAGACGCTCGTTCCCGCGAGCCCTAGTGGAGAGTTCGTAAACGGCACGACTCGCGGGCTATAGTAAGGCCATCTGGCGTCGTCAATGCGTAGCTTGTTTAACCGGCGGGTCGTGGCGCCGAAAAGGACGCGCAAGTTGCGCAATAAGTGCGCAATAACAAAAAGTTTTTTAACGACTTAAAAATCGTATATTTTACGTATTTGATGCAATTTATCATACTCCAAGCTGTCGTTAGTAAAGAAATATTAATTTACGACCGAAACTACTAAAAATAAAATAAAACCAAGTGAACATAACAATTGCTAAATTTCCTAACCTAGAAAAAAGTTGTTTTGATTTACGAAATCGCAGTGCATCTCAACGAAAAATTAAAACAACCGGAAAACTAATGAAAACGTTCTGTAATCTCAATTTCCGAAGTCTCCCCGAAATAAAATCTTTCGGAATAAATTCCAAATGCAGTCGCGTTTGAAAATCATTAAAAAATCGTTGGATCATCGATTTTCGATGTTTTTCGATTGCCCGGAACCGCAGCGGTCAAAACTCTAAGATCTGTGCGAAAGTTGCATTCCAAAATGCAGAGCAGAACAACGCCGACCGGATTATGCTTGTCCGTAGCGGAGGAAACTTCCATTTGTTTGGTCTGTGACAATTCTCTGAGGGTTTCGGCGTCCCTGAATATATTTTACTCTTCAATGCCTCGGAACGGAGAATCCCTGGCGAATTTTGTACTAGGAGTGTTGCGGCTCTGTTCCAGCGAACTGAGAAGCTCCCACATTTGTTTGCAATGTTACGAGCTCTTCAGAACATTGGAACAAGCTCAATGGACGGCCCACAATGTGAAATGCCAAATTTTCCAAGTTTTTCGATCTAAAAACTGTGACGCTTCAAAAATACTTGGCGGGGAATCGCAGAACGCGATTCTAATGAACAGAAACGAGAAAGCTTTTAGCGTCGAATCGCAGGCTTCGATTTTGACGAACGACGTTGAAGAAGCGCTTGACGAGCCGGTGGATAGTTCAATGTTGCCAAATTACGGTCAAAATGTACTTGACAAGGAATTGCAAGCGTCAATCTCCGTCAATGCAAGTCAAAAAACAGTCAAAGAGGAGTTGCATCCGTCAATTTTCACCCGTCAAACCCAAGAAATTGTTCCCAACGATTTTTTCCCAAAAAATGCCAAAGCGGAGTTGTCACAGGACAAAATCTCGGCAGAAAATATTCTTCCACTGAGAAATGACGAGAAAACTTATCGCACCCACGACTATGTCAAGATTCATGAACCGTCAAGCAGAATTGACACAACATTTGACGGGGAGACAGATTCCAGAATCAACTCGGACTGTTCCAGCCAAAAACTAGGCCATCGACGCTCCGATGACGATTCCGCTATAAATCCCAATCCAATTCTTCCTCCCAAGCACCTCGACGACTCAGAAAGAATCGAATCAGTTGACGGCACTGGGAAATCTTTCAGAAATTCCAGATCGACCCAAAAATCTCTCAAATACAATTGCGCGACATGCAACAAGAAGTGGAGAACCGCAGCCGAATTGAAAACTCACATCAAATCGCATTCCAACTTGCGGCCTTACATGTGCGAAAAATGTGGACAGGCTTATAAACACAAAAACGCTCTTGAAATCCACATCGGCATGCACAATGGAATCAGTCCATTCAAATGCAACATTTGCGACAAACTTTTTACCCAGAAAGGCGCGTTGATGAGACACTTGCCAATGCACACCGGAGAAACTCCTTATCAGTGCGAACTCTGCGGCAAACGCTTTGTTCATCACACTTCTTACAACATGCACGCCCTCTCACACACGGGCAAAAAATCTTATCAATGTCATGTAAGTTTATGATGAAAAAATATTGAAAAAAAAAATCAGCGACACTGGAGCTCCCGAGCTTGGGATCTAACCAGAAATACTTTTTTATCTCAATTGTTTGTTCAATATAAAAAACCATACAAATTTTCGTACCCAATTTTTCTTTCCATTCGAAAAAAATATCTTTTTATTACCCTGAACAAATATTGAATAAGAATCACGAGCTCTGCTCAAGAAAAAACAGAATTTCGTTGCATTCGAACCATCCAAACTTCAACATTGTTTTTTTTTTACTCATTTTTTGTTCAATTTCGAAATGCAGAGTCTGCACGCAGTATTGGATGAGAATTTAGAGGTTTCCTCAAGAAAAAACAAAATTTCATTACTTTCCAACGATCGAAACTTCAACATCGTAGAACTGCGGCTGCAGCCGATCTGATTTTTTCGTCACAAAGTCAATGTTACATTTTGTTCACAGGTTTGCGACTTGTCTCTGCTCTCGACTTCCCATTTGAAACGTCACATGCGAGTGCACACCGGAGAGAAACCCTACACTTGTTCTCTCTGTGGGAAAAGCTTTGCAGAACGATACAATTTGTTCGCGCATCAAAAGATTCACGACCCGGTGGAGATTATGGCTCGGGCGGCTAAGAAAGTGTCTTTCACGTGAGTTTTCCAAAGATTTCCTTTCCCTTGTCGCTCCATCAAGCTCAACGAGTAGCTGTTGGACGATTTTCTACAAANTCGAAACTTCAACATCGTAGAACTGCGGCTGCAGCCGATCTGATTTTTTCGTCACAAAGTCAATGTTACATTTTGTTCACAGGTTTGCGACTTGTCTCTGCTCTCGACTTCCCATTTGAAACGTCACATGCGAGTGCACACCGGAGAGAAACCCTACACTTGTTCTCTCTGTGGGAAAAGCTTTGCAGAACGATACAATTTGTTCGCGCATCAAAAGATTCACGACCCGGTGGAGATCATGGCTCGGGCGGCTAAGAAAGTGTCTTTCACGTGAGTTTTCCAAAGTTTTCCTTTCCCTTGTCGCTCCATCAAGCTCAACGAGTAGCTGTTGGACGATTTTCTACAAATTGCCATTTTTTCAATAATCCCAAAGGTGCGAACATTGCGATGAGCATTTCGACAAAAAACAAAAGTTGGAGGAGCACAAAATTAAACATGAAAAAGGCGAAACATTGGGCAACGAAAAAAAATGGATTGGCCACACAATCGATGTCCATCCAACAACGAATATCGTCCAAGAATTCACCAACCTCCGAGACAGCAATCACCTCGAGCAATCCTGGCGAAACATCAATTACGAAAAATTCGCTTGTCCCCAAGTCGAGATGAAAATGCAGGAGGCGGATAACCGAATGACTGAAGAATCCTTTGACATTCTCATGGCACAGGGTAATCACAACAGAGCACTTTTTAATTCATCCACAAACACTGATCAAATAGCAATTGTTGATCAAACACAAATTTGACATTTTTTCACTGGCTATTTTTCCGTATCGACTCTTCTTTTTTTTACGATTAAAATTGGACTGGATGATACTGGAAAATGTTGATTTATTATTTAATTAGGAAATTTGCGATTTTAATAGCATAATTAATTAATTATCACAACAACGTTCACGTCAGCATCTTTTCAATGAGCTAGCGATTGAAAAAATCCTCTTCGAAAGTTCCTTATCGACCTGAGAGCGTTGAATACTGCCAACTTTTTTTTTACCTCCTTTTTATCGATTTCTCTGCTGAGAAATTTCATGCATTTGCACGATCAAGTTTTCCTAGAGAGTGAAAGACTTCTATCAATAAGTAGAGTTAATTTTATAAATTTATATTTATCGATAGCTGGGCGCGTGTACTGATTTAATAAAAAATCGTCGATCCTCGTACAGCTATTTTCGAAATTCTCCTCAATTTCATTTTTATTCATTTTTTGTTTTTTTTTTGTTTTTTTTTTACTCCATCAAATTGACCAGATCCTTTGGATCCTGGGACATTTGACTTGGCATTGCTTCCTTCCACGATGTCAATCCATGCGCCCTTAAGAGAGTTTTCCTCTGAATTTTCGCGGTTGACAAACTTCTGGAAAGTCAAGGAAATCTTTGTTTTTTTTTTTCATTTACTCCGAAAATCCGTTCGGAGAATTGGGAAGATTTCAGGCATTGAAAAAAATTGTTGAAGCGTTTTGGGAGAAACTCACTCGCGCAATTCCTTTACGATCGCTTGAACTTTTTTTGGGACAATGTGTTTTTCGAGATATTCAATTTCCGGTATTGGCGTTGGTTTTCTTTCGGATTCGTTGACGTAGATTTCGTGGATTATTTCGATCAGTCTCTTCTTCGCAACGTCGAAATCGTCCGTGAATATCTGGGAATTCGGAACCGAGAGTTTGAGAATAAAAAGAAACGAGGGAAACGAATTTCCAGGCGAAAACGTTTCTTACCACGTGGCAGAAAAATCCAGGCTTTTTTTGGTGTTGCTTGACGTAAATGTTTCTCGATTTCAGAGTAAACTCGATGTACGTGTTTTTTAAATCTTCAGGATCGATCGCACGTCTCATAGGCTTTTTATCAATCAGGACAATCAACGTTTCAAAATCGCTCTAAAATAATTATTGTCGGAGCTATTTTACAGCTGGAAATAATGATTTTTCGCTCTTACAAATGCCTGAATCGATTGCCCGCTCGATAAAGACTCAGCGAGTTCGTCCTCCTTCTCGTTTTCGTCATTTCCCTCGCTACGAAGCTTCAGGACGCTGTGTCTGTAAAGAGCTCGAGCTTTTCTTCTTTCGAGCTTAGCCTCTTTGTCGTTGACGATTACGTTTGAATATTCATCCAAAATTACCTGCCCAAGTGCCAAAATGAATCAATTTCATGCCCGGAAACGAAAAAATATTTTCAATGCCCAAAAAAAATGTTGCAACGACTCAATTATTTCGTTTATTCATTCGTAAAAAAAAAAATCATTGTTACCCGGAGATCCGAAGGTTTTGGCAAAATCTCCTCCACCGTCTTTCCCGACGATCTCGCTTCCACGTCGCTTTCTGACTTGAAAGTTATGTGCTTCTTTTTTTCCTCCATTTCGAACTCGCTCCGAGTTATTACGGTTTTTGGCAAATACGTTTTGCTCTGTTCCATCAAATCCTCCGGTGTTTTGCTGGCACTGTGAGGCCTCGAGTACGCGCTGTACTCGGCCAATTCCAACTTATTCAGGACCTGGTTGATCGAAGGAAATAAAAGTATAAAAGTTTCTCAAAATTCGATTATTATTTTCTAAACTTTTTTATTATTTTATTATTTTTCACCTCGCCAATTATTTCGGAAATAAATGCGAGTCTACTGTCCGAAGTTTCGGGACTCTCGGTTATTATGTTACGACCAATTTTCACTGCCAAAAGATTTTCAACGCTGTCTTTTATCCACGTGAAAATATGAAACTTTTCACTTATCCATTCGCGATGAATTTTCTCGCATTTCGTCATCACAAGGATCGGCTTTACGTTCTCATAATTTTTCATCATTTGCATCGTCGCGTTGAGATCCATTTGCGTTATTCCAACTTTATTCTCTGTCCTCATCGCGGCTATTTCGCTCGTATCTTGAAAATCGAAAAATAAATATTAAATAAATTCAACAATTGTCTTGTTCGCTGTGTTGCTGGGCTTAAAAAATTCTGGAAAAATTCATGCCGCTCCTCTGAACATTCAATTTGATACTTCAATCATAAAATTCTAGAAAAATATTTTTTTTCATATATTTGTTGCTTAACAAATGAAGCAACTCGGTTGGCAAGCATGTGATTCAGCAATAAATTTGTAATATTTAGGGAAATGATGAAAACTTAATTTAGCAAACGGCTAATCGGAGCTTGAGAGTGTGGCTTTGAGAAAAAAAATATTTACTCGGGCCCCACAGACCCAGGTTTACTCGGCAAGGCTCGAAAGATCGTTTTTGTGATTTCCGGGTTAAAAATCCAAGTTTTTATTCGCCTCATTGTTTTTTCAACTCACGAAATCCATAACTGTTGCCCAAGAGCTCTTGGATCGATAAAAATTCTCCTCTTCTTGCCATTTCGTTGAATTCTTCTCTCGTTACGAAATAATAAGCTTCCGATTCGTCCTCTTCCTCCGTAACTTCTCTCGTCGTGTGACTACGACAGTATCTGACCTTGAGACGAAACAATCAGGATTTCCATTAGTTTAGAATATTTTTAACTGGCCAGAGATTGTTTTTTTCGTAAAAATGAATAATTCCATTAGTTTTACCCTTTGCTCCAATTTTTTGGCGACCCTGATGCCCAACGTGACTTTTTTGACAGCCGAAGGGCCGCTCAGAATGATAAGAGCCGGGCTGGCGAGGTCGTAGGGTGGGACGGTGGCATCGATTTTCGGGACACTCAATTGTTCCAAAAATAACAATTTTGAGATGCTCCTTGCTGCGAGAAGTTCGACCGGAGGATCGAACAGAGTCGCCGACGAAACCTGTTTTTCGATAAGTTTTCAGAACTGTGAAAAAATCACAAAAATCAATGGCTCGTTCGTTTCTTTCGCTCATTTTCAAACTTTTAAACGTGAAAAAAAAAATCTTAAAAAATTCATGGACCTTTTTTCAACGCTGAATAAAAATAACAAATTGTCCGATTCGAAAAAACAATTAATAACAATTTCATGCGAAATATAGAGACGTGCAGACATTTTTGTGCATTTATTACGATTCTTAATGAATTTTCAAACAAACAAACAAAAAATGGAAAATGAACCTTTTCGGAAACTGTGACTTCCGAGCCATCGAGGTATTTCACACTTGGCATCGAAAACAATAAAACGTCTTTATAATTAGGCCATTGCGTGCACGGATTGCCACGTAGATCGACTTCGTAGACGCGACTTTTGAGATTCGAGACTTCCAGCAGGTCGGCTATTTTGTTGAACCTCAAGTCGATCAATCGCAGGCCATATGCGTCCTTAATAAATCCCCAAGAATCTCATTAAATATTTTATTCATTGGTCGTCTAATTACGCCCCTTAAAGCCACCGGGTCAATGAGGCCCAGTGTGTCTTCGAGGGGAGTAATTTCGTAATTAAACGAGCAATAATTCACACTGGGTCTCATTGACCCAGCCGAGCAAACTGAGAGCAAATAATCGAATAAAACGATATCTCAACTCGAAAAAACTCGAGAGTGCTTAATCTGTTGTGTCCCATAATCAGAGTACGAAGATTGGCCAAAGTGTTGATACCGGAATCAGGATTCGCTGATTTGAAAGACGTTATGTAATTGTACTCCAAGTTCAATTCTTGGATGCTCAACAAATCGTCGAGATTCGCCACTGTTTCGATCAAATTGTACGACAAATTAAGGTACTTCAGGTATCTGCAAAAATTCACAAATTCCTTCGCACCAAAAACTCCAGTCCCAATCGATCGAATGAGCAAAAAAACAAATTTTTTCCTCATTTTCAAAACGTATAGAAAAAATCCTGATCAATATTCTTCATTTTTTGCAAAAAAAAAAAGAAAAAATCAAATACCAAAAGGAAAACAGAAATTACCTCAAATTCTGCAAACCTGTGATCGTTTCTATCGCGTTGTGCGACAGATCCAGCCTAACGATACTCCAAAATTGTGTCAAATCTTTCATCACTGTGATTTCGTTGTGGGAAAAATTGACGTAAGTCAAAAACCAGGGGGATGTTAAATTCAAGAGATCCTTTATTTTATTGTGCGAGGCATTTAAATAAATTAGGTGAGGAATTCCACTCAGAGGTGCCAAGTCCATCAGAAAATTGTGCGATAAATCGAGATACTGGAGATAACGATGGTAACGAAGAATCGAAATGTCTTTGAGTTTCTGCAGGAAAATAAAAGCCCAAATTTTAAATCTGGCTCAAAATCACCCGGACGAAGCCTCAAGCAATATTTATTCACCAAGCCATTGAGGTCGCACTTGCTCAAGACGTATCCTCCGTTCTCAGGATTCATTGTCAAAAATGACGAGCACGCACCGATCATCCGGTCAGACAAAATGCCACAATACTCGGAATTATCGAGTATCAATTCGTCGCGTTTACGAATTTTTGTCACTGGCGCATTGTCCTCGTTCCACAAGCGAAAATGGAGACCGTAACCGCCCCATTTACTTTGCATTATTTTTTGTCTCTTTTCTTCATCGACGTCGAACGTTCTTTTGCCATAAAATTCTGACGAGCCGCAAGACTTTTTCCGAAATATTTATTAATTGAATTTTGACAAAAAAATTCCTCCATGTCAATTATCGATTATTTTTATTTCAAGTGACAACGTGATTCCAAAATTACTCGAGCCACAAAAAAGTGATGAGAATTTTTCATAAAAATCAGTAAAAAAAAAAACAAAATTTATTGTTATTGAAAAAAATCGATTACGTGAAAGCTAAAAGCTTGCGAACTCGAAGAAACCGAATCTTCCGAAACGCTCGAGATTTCTTGGTTAGAAAAATGCTCCGGCTCGCTTTCCCAAGCCATTTGATCGTGTGGAATTTTCTCATCGGAATTGACGTTGTACAAACGTGATTTTCGTTCGCGACGTTTCCGACGATTTTCTTCGTGAGGCTCATAGGGCATGGGATTTTCCGATGGAAAGAGGAATGACTGTCCCGAGAAAAAAGGCAAATACAAAAAAGCTACAAAGTCGAATCGACGCTCGAATATTTATTCGATGAAAATATTTTTACTCGACTCATTTTTCCAAAATCCATAAAATCTCGCTCATTATTTTTATTTTCCCATACATCTGACATTTTCAAGCGCAGCTCCTTTCACGCGACTTGTTTGGAAAAATACACAGTGACCTTTGCGACCCAAAAGGAAAAAAAAAATGAAAAAATGTTGTTTTTTTTTTTTACCAACGAAATTCAAGGGGCACTGTTGTTTTTTTTTTCGAATCATTTGTTCACGTTCTTTTGGGATACATTTTCAAGGCGTCTCCGGAAATACGAAAATGATGCCAAGCCTCGGACTCTGTTATATCGACAGCTCCTCTTTTTGCGTAAAAATCCTTCGCTGGATTCCAACTCAAAACCGAAAATTCCAATCTTTGACAATTCTCGTCCACAGCTTTCTATTGAAAATGACAAAAAAAGCTGCAATTAATTTTCCAAAAATCTATTTGATTTCGGAATACATCGGAAATATTCGGTAATGTGTAGAAAAAGCGACATGAAAAAAATTAAGGTACTTCATTAAGCAGCCAGGATCATTTTCAAAAGTTAACACTTTAGTGAATTTTCAAAAATACCCTCACAGAATTTTCCGGATAATTAATCAACAGTTTAGCGATGCATCACCTTAACGACAGTGTCGAAAAGTTTACTCCCAATTCCTTTACTCCGATAGTCAGGCCTGACGTAAAGCTCATCGAGAAACATTGATTTCCCTTCCCAAGAGCAATAAGAATAGTAATAAAGTGCGTGTCCAATTATGCTTCCCTTGTCAATAGCAACCAAGTCCTTAAAAAGTGGTGGACAAGTTTCAAAACCGTCTCTTTCAAGATCTGTAAATAAAAGATAAAAAAAAAAATTAATAGAACAATTAAGGCCTCAGTCTATTTTTAAACTTTCAAAAAAATTGACTGAATTCTTTTTTTTTCATTTCTTGAAAAAGGCAAAGGAATTATGTATGGTCCAGGCATTGCTGATTAAGCGAAATCAGATTTATTTTTACGATTTTTAATCAATTGAAACTTTAAACGCGTTTTCCTTGAAACAACGTTTGTGAACCGTTGTAGAAAAAATGTCAGAATATTCTCCACACTTATCGCTACTTCCCAGAATTATTGCAAATTTTTCATTTAAATTATTTCTTTTTTGCAAAAAATCACGTTTTCAAATTTTTTTCTGTTGCTCCGCCATTTTGTTAGTTTTGTATATAAATTCATATTCGAGGTACGGAATATAGCCACTGTCACACTAAATATAAAACCATTCAATTTTTTTCTCTCCGATCGGCCGTTCTTCAGATTTTTTCAACAGGACACACTAATTTTTAGCAGGACTCGTGCTTACCTGAAATTTTCAAACCGAAAAACTGGTTGAAATGCGTATTTTTTCAATTATTCGTAATTCATGAATGAAAAACAATTTTTGTTTGTTTTTTATTTTGATAAATACAACAGTTTTCTTTGAGTAAAAAAATAGCGATTTTTCGTCATGCATCCAAAGTAGACTTGAGGAAAAAATGAAACACGAGGGAATGTTAAGTGTCACCTTTGCAATCGGTTTTGGGTCCATTTGGCATTTTTTCAAAATCTGCCAATTCTTGAACCAAATCGTGTATTGCTTTGCAATCGTCTTTCCTTGCTTCGCGAATTTCAATGTCCATTTCGGTCGCTCGGGAGTCGTTGCTTCGATATTAAAAAATAATTTAAATAATTAAAATCCGATATTTAAAAAATTAAAAAAAAAAAATTGGAATAGCAACAAACAAACAAAAAGGAAAAATGTAACAATCCACTGCTCATTTGCCGAGCACCTTTGCTAAAATGGACCAGAGTTCTGCTATCGGTGCTGCAAATGATAAAAAATCAATTATATTGACTAAAAATAACGGTGAACGTTGCTCGCTTGTGTACGATAAGAGGAGGCTCGAAATCCGACGATAAGTATCCAATGTCAAACAAACATTTCCACGTGCAGTTCTGCCATCTGGCAATCGAGCCAGCAACTTTTATTTCACGAGTTAAAGAGAGCAGGAGCTGTTGCTTCATTATAAATTCAAAGTAGATACATCGATCGAAGAACTGGAATCTGGTCGGTGAAGAGGTGAGCTACGTGCTCTGCGACCAGTCGAGCAAATAGCGCGATGTTAATGAGTCAAAAATAAATCCCGAGCACAATTATCTTACGAACAAATTGAATGCTATTGTTAGTAACAATTACGTTTGAATGATTTTCGCGTACTCAATTTTTTCGAAAGATAAATTAAAAAAAAAAAAATCAGTAGTGCAAACACGGATTTGGTCAGACAGGGGACATTCAATTCCGATTTGCGATTCGGATAGAATTTGCAGCTCGAGGAAATTGAATACGAACCCTGTGTGTTTTTTTCTTTTTAGAATTTTCACTTTTATTTTCGCTTACGATAAATTAATTTTTATGTTAATTAACGGCTCGTGGAATCCTGTAAATAAATTTCCAGCTCTCGCGCTCTCATTTCCAATCGTTAAACAATAATCGGCCAGAAAATTCGACCGGGCAGATCGCAGGAATTTTAAAAATATTAAAATATTTTGTTTCCAAGTAGTAAAAACGAGTTTGGTCAGACACGGGGGTTGATTTGGTATTGGGGCCACGGGCGGCGCCACAGAGCTTGCCGAGCTTGCGGGCTCGTCAGTATTTATTCGTGTGGTGGGGTCGCGAGCGCCGGTATCCAAGTGCGCATGAGCGTCGAGTGGAACGAGAGAGCACAGCGCCGCGACGACTCGCCAGTCGGAATCATGCCACCACCCTGACACGCGCGGTTTCCGTACGATGAAACGCAAAGCGACAAAAAAAGGAAAATAAAGATAAACGTATACACATTACGAACGACAAGCTTTCCGAAACGGGCGAGAAAAATAACGGTGAAAGAAAAAAAAACGCACAAAGTTTCACGTGTGTTTACTGCTGAGCGTTCTGTAATCCGTGACGTTCGCGTTGACAGAAAATAAGTGTGTAAGCTCGCGGCCAAGTCGTAAACAAAAAGACTAAATTTCGACAGATATATCTATACTACATCGAGGGCAAAATCACGACGAAATAAAAATCGAATAAAATTTATTAAAATACCAAGAAAATAAATATAAATTAAACGAGTGGCGAATTAATGAAAAAGCGAGGGCCAATTTAATCGAATGTTTTTTTCCCTCATTTCGCCCTTTTTCTGACAAATGCTACGGAGGCCCAAAGAGAAAGAGAGAAAAAGGGGTCAGCGACAGGGAGTTCGAGTGACCGACTTACCGACGAGATTCTCTTAGGGGTAAAAAAAAAAAAACAACGTGCATTATATTTTTTCATTAAAAAATATACATGCACATATCTTTTTTATCGATTTTCGAGCTTTTTTTAACGCGGTGACAAAAAATTACAGCTCGAAGACACAATTTCATGAGCTTTTTATAAATTCGATTAAATAATAAATCCTCGTTAATAACGTTGTTCGTAATAACTTTACGAGTTTGTCTTTAACGGCTTTCAAACCTCGACTCTCTTCATCGAAAGCTTTTGTTTATTTTCTTACAAATTTACTTGCCCTTTTCATCGAGGCTTTCGCGAGTGTCTACCGGCGAAATAAATCCATGTGTTTACCTGGTGAATCAAATAGTGCTTTCGCGAGTTTTTACCTGGCTAAACTTCCACGTCCATTCAACTCCCCCCCACCAGTGGATTATTTTCAATAAAACGATTTTTTAAACCACTTTTCATCATGCTAATCATATTTACCAAATGAAATTTTCACGTTCGGTGCTTTAGTCGTTAATCCAAGAATTTCTAATTAAAAACTATTTAATTACTCAATTATTTAGTCTTGAAAATTAAATATTTAAAAAAGCAAGTGAACTCCATTGTTTTTGGGATGTAACTCGATAAAAAGAAAGCCTTCGCGAGTTTGCTTCGTCGCACCTGGACACATTTATGGTCTGTTGCAAATCCTCATATTCGTTTTTTCTTTATTCATTATTTATTGCCTTCAATACATTGACCCTTGACAATTTACAACATTTTTGGTTAATTATCTGATTCGGTTTATTGGTTCTTGTCATTATGGCAGAATTTCAGTTTTTTTTTTTTTTTACTTGTTCGTAATATTTTCGTGAATTTTCTACGATTTATGAATATTTCAAAAATCTATTTAACGATTTGTCGAGAACATGTTCTTTGTACAACGAGAACAGTGTTGCTAATGAAAGAATAATTTATAACTAAATAATTCGTAATGATAGTCATTAAAATAGAACTCGATTTTTTTCGATCGCTTGCAATTTACAATAAGTTTACAATTTTGCAGAAATAAATATTTGAAAGAATGCATGAATGAGTAATAATAGTACGAAAGTATGCACACGTATGAAAAGCGAGGAATTTATGACCAAGTGCGTGTTTTTGTTTCGGATACGTCATCGAGACTGCGTTCTATGGGATTATAACTAATCCGCGTGTTCGTCCTGGTCGTGCATAAATATATGAGAACAAAAGTGCATGGTTTGCACCACCACACATGGCCATATATGTGAACTGAAGTTCAGGACCAAATTCCACGTCGAAAAGTCCCTTCACGTTTTTTCATCAGACTTGCTCGTCAAGAGTTATCAATTATTCAAGTTGGCGGATGGACGTCCTTTTATCGCGTATACTGCCGAAACGGTTGGAGATAGAGCAAAAGTTTATAGGGCTAATCTTGTAGAGCGTTAAATTTCCTAAGAAAAAGTTATGGATGATAGTTTTCTATTTTTGAGTCGTTTACTGCTGAGTGCTGATCAAAGAAATGTCTGGTTTTCCGGCTCGTCGACCGCACCAGTCGGCGGTATTTTTTCAATGTAACCTCAGGACTAAACTTTTGAGAATAGAAAAAAACGGTCGGGAGCTTTTTTGTAGGAAACTTTATGCTCTCTAAAATTAGTCCTATGGGTTTTTGCTCTATTTTCAATAGTTTAGTCACGAAAACCAACCGAAGAAATACTTCCTTTCCGCAGGTAGAAAAGTTAACAATTTTCGAGTATTATTTCAATCAGCTTTCGGAACTAAACTACTCAAGATACAGAATCGCTGTCAGGAGCTTTTTTGTTGGAGATTTCTTGCTCCACAAAAAGAGTCCTATTGACTTTTTGCCTATTTCCACGCCCTCTCCCATTATACGCGATAAAAGAGTCCACACTTTTCAACTTTAGCAAATTATCTCATCGGGAGAATCTCATCGAAAAAAATGACTCGACGACTTGCAGTTAAATCGTAAAGTCGAGTCAACGGGGTTGACCATCCATAGTGACGCCTCTATATCCATATTCCAATTCATACACTCGGATAAAAAATAATACGCCAGCGCACTAGAACACGAATTGCACGTGTCGCGCAATTCCTGTTGATCGATCCTTTCAAAGAGTAAGAGACGCGTGCGAATACATTGCGTATACACTCGATTGCATGTTCAGCCTCATGTATGCAAATAGGCCAACTAATGTGGGCCATAAAAAAAGCAAACAGGCTTGAAAAATGCCTCCGAGGGTGAAACATAAAAAAAAAAGAAAAAGTAGTACGAAATTAGGGATGAAACGTAACACGGTAAATGTTAACGCTATTAGAACAAAAGGAAGTCTATTTTTACGACCCCTGATTCGATTGAATATTTAGTCATCTGACGAAGAAATTTCATCGACGAGGAAATTTCCATTCCAACGATCAATTCCGCGGAGTTGGGCAAATTTTGGTAATTCGTTCCCCAATAAACAAATTAATTTTATATCAATAAATCGTGAACAAAAAAAATAAATTTCCTCATATTTGAGTGAATCGTGTATTTGCTGAGTTTTTGATTGAATGGAAATATAAATTTGGTAATTAATCGAGCAATTAACGACAAGGCTTAATTGCCAAATATCCGTTCGATCTTTTCTCTCGTCCGTTTAATCTCCAAATCACGATAAATTTGGGGAAATTTGGTAAATGGCAAGATCGAGGTACAATAATCTTGGAAAGCTCGCGTGTCACCATAATGTCCGGTGACAATAAGGGAGCTCGGGGGTTATAAGGGTGAGAAATTCTTGAGGGAAGTCTCTTCGGAGCCAAAGGGCTATCTTGGGCAGAAAACGAGTGAGCTCATAGACAAAATACCAAGACGCACAGACAAGCACGCGAGTACATAAATTGATAGCCGGAAATTGGAGCTTTGGATTCGAGTCACGTAAGGAAAATTCCAGAGTGAGAAATTTGCCGTTCGTACGGTTGTTGGACTCGTTTTTTTACTCTTTTTCACCAAACGAGATATTTATATTACGAGAGATTGGTCGAAATGACAATGACTTTAGTTGCGCAATTGGAATTTCAATTATTTCGCTTTTTATTTATTTTTTTATCTCTCATTATTATTATGATTATGTTGCACGAGAATTAACGACTCGATAACTTGCAACGATTCATTCATGGAGTAAGAATTTATTGAACAAAATGACCGACCCATTTTTTTTTTTTTTTCGAAATTTTTATTCTGTGGTGGAAAAATGTGTGTCTGTGTGTTTAAAAAAAATATAATTATTAGAAATTAGCGTCTCGTTTTCTACTCGAATGTGGTCCTCTTTTGCTCTCTCTTTCGCTGGTTTTCTCTTTCTCTCGTATTTCTAACTATTTATAAATGGTTTGAACCCGGTCGTCACATTGACGAGAGCACGGCTGCTTGCCGTACTCTTACTGGCTGTTACTACTGGCTTTGCTCCCCGACTACTAATGTTGATCCTATACCTCGCTCCGCTCTCTCTCTCTCTCTCTCTCTCTTACTCTGGCTGCGATGCCCGCCTCGTGGAACAATTCGCTACCCCATGATAAAAATAGAAGCCCTAGCGAGCTCTAGAGAGGTGTAGCCTCACTGCCTACCTCGGTTTTACCCGCGCTAACCTCCTCTCCGTTTTCCTACAACTATGTACCCTCTCGACTTTCTTGCATATCTGCAAATTACCATATCCCTGATGAAAATCTAAAGAAATTATATTTTTTCAATTTTTTTCTGTCAAAATGATTTTTTTTCGATATTTTTGTCATTTTCATTGTTTTTTTTTTTCACGACTTTTTGGGAGATTAAATTTTTTTTTCGGCATTTCTGTCGTTCAGAATTTTATCAGGGGCTAGGGCAATGGTGCGGTAATTTTTGAATTTCATTTTTTCCATACGAGAATTGGGTTTCGATGAAAAGAATTTTAAAGTTGAAAATTTTGATGTTTAGTGTGCAGGAATGTTTTTTTGCAACTCCGATCTGACATCTCTCGAATAAAGTTTTTTGTGTCAATGGGAATTCGTAATTAATTGAAATAAATGTTACGAGTAGTTGGTGCGTCTGACCAAATGAGGGATTATCTACTGGAACATCCACTTTGTCGAAATTCTGCGACATTTTTCGATCACAGTTGAAGTAATTGATGGATTTTTTTGACCTCGAAACATGTCGCAATTAACAAACTGGAAAATTATCGTGGAATCTTAATTAAGATGCAATTTCTATCAAAATTAATGAATTGTGGAAAACGGAGTACGTGGAAAAAAAAGGGGATACAGTGAAGGCCACGTGACAGGTTGGTGATGATTGGTCGTTGGGAAGAACGCCGGGAAAGCCCCTTGCCAATGACGCTTTTACTCATGCCCACAAGGTTGGCAGACCTGCCGAGAGTGAAATTGACCGATACGCTCTATCGAGTGAGAGCGGGACGTATATTTTTTGTCCTTTTGTTTTTTTATTGCTGTCAAGAACGGGTAATTGATTCGTTTTGTCGTATCGAGCTTTCCGTATAACCCGCAAGTTGTCAGCTAACTACCCCTTCGTGTGTATGTGTGTCGGAGAGTGTACGCGACGCCTTTCGGTGGTGGTGCCACATTCCGAGCAGATCACGGATGCTTATAGAAGCGTTGCGTAAGCGACCGCAGCGCGTCGTTCGTTGCCGGTCGTTCTACGAACGATGCTAAACGACATATAGTAAAAGCTCTCGTAGAGCATTCATCGATAAAAGCTCCAATTTCTATGTCACATTAATTTTATTTCCCAATGAAATTGTCACAATTGAAAAGTCGGAAGCAAACAGTGACAAAATATGCTTCGAATTGTCAAAGTGTCAAAAACGAGTCGATTTCGCATGAAATGTCCTGTCAAATGAGAATTTTCAAAAATTTATTATTCAAAAAGTTATCAATACAATGAGCTGAAAATTGGTCTCTAGACTCCTGGGGCTGGAATGATTGTGTGAAAAAATCGGCAACGTTATTGAAGCCCCCAAAATTATTGGTCCATTCCGCATGGAACGCCTCGTCAAAGTAGATTTTTAAAAAAATCCCATCTCCGAAAGTAATTGAGATAAAAATCTAAAAAAAAATCTGTAGCTTCCCCGGAGTCTCAACAACTCGGAAAAAAATTGCCAATCAGATGAGCCGATTTTTATTTTCGAAGCTCCCTTCGCAGTGAACGCCTTGTAAAAGTCGAGTTTTTTAAAATTCAAATCTCTCAAAGCGCTTGAGTTAAAAATCCGAGAAAAAAACTGTAGCTCGTGGCGGATCTGGGGAAGGTGTAAAAAAATGAGCGTCAAGATCGAATGGTCGAAAGCTCGAATCCCGGTCGATTTAGCGCGGCTGATATATAATTATGTATATATCGCGAGCAACTGGCACATAATCGGCATGTACCGTTCCTCCACCTACACGAAACTCGGGGAGGGGGGAATATTCGCGTTTTTCGGGGCGCGGATGAGGGACGAGGAGAAGGG
>JBAJMU010000011.1:2155530-2197627 GCA_037952995.1 Hyposoter didymator
GGAAGTAACGCGTGCGAGGAGCTCTCGGCGAAGAGTCGTCGACGATGACGACGAACGACGAGTTAAACGCGAACGGGTAGAGCTTTTTTCGCGTCAGGGCCGTGGCGTGGCACGGACGCGCCCCGAGAACTCTCGTCACCAATCTCGGGGGACAATTTTACATCGACACACGCAAACACTCATATATATATATGTAATTTAGTGTATATATAAAAAATGGAATACGTATGAAAATGTAGTGAATGTTAATTTGTTTTAAAAATTCATTAAACCGAATAAACAATTAAAATAATTGGTGAATTTTGTTATCCTTCCAAAATCGTACAAATATTTTTTCTTTTTTTTTTTTTCTTCTATCAAGTGTGTAAATATATATATATTTACGTGACGCGATGTTTATATATATATTTATGAGGTGACTCGTGCTTAGCAAAAATCCCGGGGATCTCGATTATAAAATACAAAGATGCCTCGAGTGCCGTGAAATTTACCAATTATTCTTACCGAATTTTTCATTTATTGGCCATTCAACTTTTGTTTTGTTTTCGTTTCTTTTTTTTTCTCTGTTTCTGTTCATTTACAAGTTTTGGCTCGTTAGTGTTTTTAAAATTGTGGAAAATTGGAAAACAGAAAGTTATCAGCTCTCGAACCCGGTCCGCGAGATTCCGGATCTGTCTCTCTCTCTTTCTCGCGCGCCGGTCGTCGACGTCTATTTTTAAGGGTGTTCGAAAGTAGATCGCGTCCCGCAGGACGCTCGGGAATCTCTCGTCTGACGTGTGTGTGTATCCGTGTATCCGTAGATCAACGATTTATCGATGCTCATCCGCCTTGCCAATTGAAAGCCGTTTTTTTTTCTTCACATTTTGTTTTTTTTTTTTTTCATTTTTTATTTTTTTCAAAAGTTTCGTTTATGCGATTGAATTTTTTTTTTCATATTGTAGCCACGTGATCACGTTTCCAAATTTTGTGGCAATACGATGAATAATCCGCTTTCTCGTGATTTTCAACCGTTGCTAACGCAGCCTGCCAATTTCTCTTTTCTGCAATAATTTTTTCTTCTGCATAGTTTCTTTCGAGTGTTTTTTTTTTTTGTATTCTGATCCGCCCTCGTACTCCAATTTTCACTTGAGATTTTCTCATTCTTCCTCCTCCTCCGATTTCTGAAATCTCTCTCTCTCTCTCTCTCTNCGCTTTCTCCTGATTTTCAACCGTTGCTAACGCAGCCTGCCAATTTCTCTTTTCTGCAATAATTTTTTCTTCTGCATAGTTTCTTTCGAGTGTTTTTTTTTTTTCGTATTCTGATCCGCCCTCGTACTCCAATTTTCACTTGAGATTTTCTCATTCTTCCTCCTCCTCCGATTTCTGAAATCTCTCTCTCTCTCTCTCTCTCACGTTATATCTTTCACGAGGGCGAAGGCCGGTTATTTCGGAACGTCGCTCACGGTGGAAAAACGAACGAGGAATCGCGCTTCGTGCGATCGTCTGTGTTTCTCTGTTTTCATATGTACGTGTGTGTACGATTGTGTCTGTCTGTGAGGGCGCGTGTGTATTTTCGTGCGTGTGTGTGTGTGTGTTGGTATTATAACTAAGATTTATATACGAGAAGAAGCTTCGCGAGCCACGTCGACACGCGGGCGAGAAAATGAGCAGACGATACGAGAAAAAAAAATCATGTCGAATTTTTCGCCAAATAATTACTTTGCATGGGAAAAAAGGGTTGAATTCCTCAAATTTCACGACTTCGAGAGCCGTCATTTTCATTTTTCGCAAAAATAATTAAAATCTGCGGCCAAAAGGAAAAAATAAATTTCATTGAATTTTATTAGGAAATAACGAATATGAGAAATATAATGGAGGTTTATCAATCAAGTTTGTCCGAGATTAACGCGGATTATTAGTTACGAATGTAAAAAAATGAAAAAGTCGATAAAAAATGTTGTATTTTTGTTTTGTTTTGTTTCCAAAGGCGCCGGAAATGAGTGGAAAAAGGAGAAACGAAAATATCCTGAAAAAGTTGGAGCATTCGAGAGGCCCGTGACCCGAGATCTCGTCACCGTGCTGGCCTCTTCGTTAAAAGTGCGTGTGTGCGTGTTTGTGCGCGTGTGACAGTGGTGGAAAAAAAGGTCTTGAGAGATAAAATTGAAAGGAAAAGAAATTAAATGAAAACTATGGAGCAATGGGCCGAAGAGGAAAAATTTCAAGAGCTCCGTCGGTGCTGACCCCGGCGAATAATTATTATTTTTTTAAATAAATAAATGAATTAATCAGGAATTAAAATCAAAGTGAAATCGTGAGGTTGGGGGCGGGGGAAAGGGGCGAGAGGGGAAAGAATAGTTACGATATGCAACAACAAGGACAGACGGGCCAACAGAGCACGTCAGGTGCTCCAAATGGTATTGCAGGCGGTGGACAATCGAGTACGGGTCCCGGACAACCGGGAGCTGCGACCGGAACTACCAACGCTACCGGCCCAAATCGGCCTCAGGTTAATGGCGGCAGATTCGACTTTGACGACGGTGGCACTTACTGCGGTGGCTGGGAGGATGGCAAAGCTCATGGACACGGTGTGTGCACCGGGCCAAAGGGTCAGGGCGCCTATTCCGGCAGCTGGCACTACGGATTCGAGGTTTCCGGCGTTTACACGTGGCCCAGGTCAGTCTCTCGATCCTTTTCATTTTTTCAACATTCCCATCATTTTCTTGCTTCAACGATTTTTCCAATTTTTTTATTTCGATCCACGTCTCAACTTTTTTTGTTTTTTCTTATAAATTATCATTTTTTTTTTTTTTACAAAATCGAAATAAAAAAATATAAATGGAACCCAAATTTGCTCCCGCGAGCAATTCTGGGGATTTTGATTTCCTTGAGAATTCATTTTAGTCAGAGATTTCCACCAATATGTCATCTGGCCAGTAAATTTTCTCCCATTTTCCATTTCCTAATAATCGTCGTCACTCGTTTTCAATTTTTATCCATTTACTACACATTTTTCGCTTTTTCCCAATTTCCCAACGTTTTTTCTCCCAAATTGTCATTTTTTTTTTACAAAATGGACATAAAAAAAAACGAAATACCCAAATTTGCCCCTAAGCAATTTTAGGGATTTAACCGGCCAGTAGATTTTCTTCCATTTTCTCATCATCATCGTTTTCCCTTTTTCCCAATAACTCAACGTTTTTTTCTCCCAAATTTACATTTTTTTACAAAATGGCAATAAAAAAAGAGAAAAACGAAAAAATTCAATTGAAATTTGCGCCATCCTGGGAATTTAAATTTCAATGAAAATTCATTTTAGTCAAAGATTTCGATCAATGTGTCATCTGTCCAGTAGATTCTCTTCCATTTTTCGTTTTAGTTCGCAACATTTCCGCGAATAATAATTCGAGGGATTATATTCCACTGGTCGCTCTGAATTTTATTCGCACTTTGGCGTTTTTTGTTGCAAGTTTAACTTTGGTAAAAAAAAAGAAAAAAAAACTATCCTTGAAAAGCCTTGACACTCGAAAAACCTTGAATCATCGAGCCAGGAATAATGCGAAGGTCAAAATATTGATTTCTCATGCACGCGGATTCATAGAAATTAAAATGAAGGTGTATGCATGGATACCAAAAGAGCGAGAGTAATATACAGGGAGGCTGGCGAAGCTGGAATCCCGATAGGGGAGGCTGCGATCCTGAATGTAGGTCAGCGAGTGCAAGGACAACGTTAGAGAGAGAGAGCAAGATTGAATTTGAGAGAGTCCGGGTTACTGGGACTTTCCTCGCGTCGCCCAAGACCATTAAAACGATAAAATATACATACGCGTCCATTAAACACGAAAATTCATCGCTGCATCTCTACTTTTCCATTCAGTAGCTTTACGGCGATGCGAAAAAAATGGAGCAAGAAAAATAAAATTATTCGCTGACACTTTTTTTTTTCATTTCTTTTTAAAATTAATTTCCATTGCATTTCGAGCGAAAAAATTGACGTTTTGGTTTTCTTTGTCCATTGAAACTTATTCCCGTCGGTTCGTTGACTCTTTATTCACATTTTCCAATTTTTTTCTTCCATTTTTTTATTTTATTGAAAAATTTTGTACAAATGAACAAAAAAAAATGTTTTTGAGAGATAAATGTTTGGATGAATTTCTTAGTGGCTCGGCTTACGAGGGACAGTGGCAAAATGGTAAACGCCATGGCCTCGGTATGGAGACGAGGGGTCGGTGGTTGTATCGAGGCGAATGGACACAGGGCTTCAAGGGTCGTTACGGGGTAAGACAATCGACCACCTCGACAGCAAGGTACGAGGGCACTTGGGCGAGCGGTCTCCAGGACGGTTACGGTTCCGAAACTTACGCCGACAGTGGTGAGTCTATATTTATTATTCAATCGATCGAATCATCACAGCCCCAGACCCTGCCCAATGCTTGATCGTAGGAGGAAAAAAAATCGTTAAAATTTTTTTCTTCCTTTATCACACGATGAAGAATTTACCATAAATTTGGAAAAAGGCATTTTGTGCCCAAAAGATCGAGGTTTTGAACAGAAAAATTGAAGATAATTTGAAAAAAGAAAAAAAAAAAATTGTCGACTGCGAAATGATTGCTGGAAAACATTGATTTCATTGGCGACGATGACTACAATATTCGGAAACTCTTGGAATAGGCTGGAAAAAAAAATTACAATCCCAACGATGAAAAAAAAATTTTTTTTTTTAAATCTGGGGCTGTTTTTTTATTTCTCATGTTATTTCTATATTTTTTCCCATAAGCCACATGATTTACTCTCACTCGGACGAGCTTTCATCCCTCCAAGTCCCTCCTGCCTCTCTCATTGACCTTGATCTAAAAAAATGTGTGTGCGTGTGCGCGCGAGTGCGTAATAAATATTGCCTCTCTTTATACCCCGTTCTCGTCGCGGCCGGAGGAAATGTGGGAGGGCCGGGAGCAGGACGTCAAGGGGTTGATGGAAATATGCTCTTTTTTCTCCCCATTGAAATTTATTCATTCCATGAGGAGGAATTGATTTGCAAATAAGAATTTCTCGTTCGTCAATGTGAGAAATTTATTGAATCTCAAAGTGCAGAAACCAAGAAAGGATAGAGAGAGAGAGAGAAAGAGAGAGAGAGACAGGTACCGAGGGAAAATGCATTTAAAGCCTGCGGCTAATGACCTCGCCATCAAGGTCTTCGGAGGCTATTTTCTTCCTTTCTTTTTATTCCTCTCTCTCTCTCTCTTTTATTTATTTTAACATTTTATAATTTCATATTAATTTCTTTGTCTTCTCTTTTCTTTTAATTTTTCTTTTTCTCTTTGAGGTTATTTCTATTTGAATTAAACAATTCCTATGGATTATTTCCATGATTATTCTGTTACTATTATTATTACTATATATTTATTAATTTTCAATATTTTATAATATTATATTAATTTTTCACTTTTATATTTTCTTTGAATTTTTCTTATTCTTTTTAAATTTATTTCTATTTGAATTAAAATATTCCTATGGTTTATAATAATAATTATGATTATTATTGATTATTATTATTAATCATAATTATTGATTATTAATGGATATTGCTGTTATTTTTTGTCTCTATATTGTAAATTGTAGATGTACTGTGTATTTTTTATTTGCATTTATTTCTATTTTTTTTTTATTATTTGTTTTGTCATTCCATTATTATTTTGATTATATAAATGTCTCTCTAAATTGTATTTTCTCACGGTTAGAGTAAAAATGAATTTTGTAATTCGTCGTTTTCGACTTTTGTTTTCGTTGATTTTCGTCCAACGCATAATTAAACCAATCAATTAATCAATCAATCTTTCTCTCTCTCTCTTTATCTCTCTTGATGTTTTTCTTCGTTCGATCTCTACGATATCCTCGTGTTTTTTTCCTTTTTTTCGTCCCTCACCATTTGAGCAATCCTCGAAGGGTTTCTCGGACTCGCGAAGAATGACGAAGAATTTCGTAACGCCCGTTCCGTCGTTACGCCTCTCCCCCTTGCTCCAGATATAGAGCGAGAAAAATAAAGATACTGAGTAAAGGAGAGCGAGGGACAGAAGACGAAAGAGAGAGAGAGAGAGAGAGAGAGAGAGAGAGAGAGAGACAGGGGAGAGACGAATGAAGCCAGGGTTGTCAAAATAATAGGATGCGAATAATTCACTGCTCATCCGACACGGTGTTGAAAAAAAAACTGTTGAATGTTTTTTTTTTTCTTTCGCCATGTTTTTAGAGTAATTGATGCCACATAAAAATATTCAAGTACAGGCCGCTCTGCAATAAAATTCCGTTTACGAGTTTCGCTATTTGCGAGCAAAACGAATGAAATTTATTCGGAGAAAAAAAATGAATACACGCTCCAAATCGAGTTTTAATGCGACTCGGTCATGCCCGGTACACGGAGACGAAATTATGATGAAAAATTCGAGGAAAAAATACTATGACATGGTTCCCTGGTACCTCATTGTCTCTCTGAGAGATTTTATCAAATTCATGATTATTTTACATCTGAAATTCGGCCAAGTGTCAAAATTTGACGAAAAACTCGTTTTTGCATCAAGTTTTCACCGATTTCTATACAATATTTATGAAAAATTAGCATTTCTTTGGTCGAATCCTTCAGAGGACGACGAGGGACTAGCTAAACATGATTTCTTCGTTATTTTTCATATTATTTCCTCGAGGCGTTAACAATCATTCGCAGAACGGTATTGAAACCGAAATTCCCTCGAGTACACGTACTCGAGGCAAGCATGAATGAAAATACACGTGCCTGCAACTTGTATTATTCGTGTGTTGGTGCGGTCGAGGCACAAAATACATTGACTCGAGATATTCGCGGGGAAAAAAGAGGAAAATACGTTTTTCGAGTTTCATTCCAAAATTTTTTCGACCAAAATTTGGACGGCGATAAATAGTTGAAAAATCGTTAAAAAAAAATAAAACAAAAATACTGCAACGTATTTTCAAGCCTTGAGTAACGACCATGATGATTGTATTCAATTGGTGCAATTTTTAATATTTAAAAAATGTCGAAAAAAAAAATTCTGCAAAAATGAATTTTTTTTACAAAAAATGATGCAAAAATTGGAATTTTCAATGAAAAAAAAAAAAACCGTTTCACAAGTCTCAAATAGCATGCTTTAAAGTTTGACTCGTCAAATTAGCGACCGTTTCAAAAAGTATACCCCAGCGACGAGGCTCCCTAGCAAAAGCTCCAAACTTCCGATAGAGCGAGTCAAAAGTCCCATTTCCTGAAAATTTCTATTACGTATCGTCGGTCGAAAGCAGCTGGGGTAAAATGGACCCCATGTGACCATTAAGGGTTAATCGCATTTAGTTATTAATAAATGGTGCGAAAACAAACCAACAGCATGAGGATCAGCACAGCAGAGTCTGAGGAAGAGCGGAGAGCGAGAGAGAAATAAAAAGAAGGAGAGCTTCCGTCAAAGTTGTTCTTAGTATTGACGTCAAACGTTGAACCGGCTCCGAACTCTCGCGCAAAACCATTCTCAATTCCGGGAGCACCCGAAACGCCCACGATATTCTCGTTTTTTCTTCCTCACCCGCTTCGCTCCCCCTCGAGCACCTCCATCTCGTCCACTACCGCGAGCCTTTCCTTTCTGCATTTTAATGTGCATCCAAATCGGGAACGTACACTCATCGATTCATTGCCCATCACACGATATGTATATACTTTATCGACATTTTTTTACAACTTGGAATCGATGCTGAGGCTGAAAAAAAATGTTGAATCTAATTTACAGCCCCGAATGAATTTTCTCTTTTTTTACGATTATCATTCCGATGATCCGAAGGATTCGCACGAGTCAAAATCTTTGAAGACTCGGTAGATGGAATTTGGGAACCTAAACAAACGTAAACAGTGTCAAAAAGTTGAAATGTTCGCGCCATTCCCTTTGGATCCATTGACCACGATTGATTTTTCATGAAAATTCATTTTTTCTTCCACTTGAAACGCTGGCAATTTGAGTTTTTACGAGATGAGTCAAAAAACAAAACGATTTTTTCGATTTTTTTAATAATCGTATGGATTTTGGAAAATTCGAATGTCGAGGAGCTTTGATTCATCCTCCAAGTTCCGCGGTCACTTCGAACACATTCTGGTGAATAAGAAATTTCGTTTTGTGTTTTTTTTTACGATGGAAAAAATCGATTTTGTCGAGGAAAAATATAGACGACATCTCCGGAAATATATTTGGGATGAAGTCTGGGTCACACGAATTCCCGATGGTGATGAAAGGGACCTTGACCCAAAAAGCGCAGAGGGAGGTCGTCATCCAGTCGACGAAACATCGATTAATTGTCGCCCCTCCACGCGCGATCATCCTCTATTCTACAAATGTCTGAACCTCCTACCTTTAGGAAATCAATTGGCATTTTTCTTCTTTTTTTTTCCCCACCTTTCCAATCCATTTATCGACATTTCCGGTTGGAAAAGAAATTGACACTGCTGGGAGAGAAAGGTCAGAGTGGCTTGAATTATTCTGCAGGCTTCAAAAGTCCAAATACTTTTAAAATTGAATTTCGTCTCCCTTCGTTCTGCTCTCTCGTTCCATCTTTTCGCGATTGCCATAAATATTCAAAATTCCGAGACGAGAGGATCGATTTTTTTTCTTCACCAATTCGCCGCTCCATCTTAATTGCTCGAGGGAATAATGACCTCGAGGGAATTCGTGGGAGGCCCGAAATAAATAGCTCGAGCCATGAATTCTTCAAGAATTCTTTCCTGCACAATCTCAGCCTCATCACAAATCCGAATCCCTTTGAATATTTATCAATAAAACCAAAATCTCATTTCCAAAATCCCATCATTTTCCAACTTGCTAAAAATTCATTTTTCTTTCAACTAATCGAAACAAATTACATCGGAGCAGCTTTTCCAATTTTTCAAAAAACAATTCGTCCACTGAGAAATATTGATCGACCAAATTTTTCAAAAATTCCCACAATTCGAAAACATCGAAAATACAAGCTTTAGAAACAAAAACAAAAGAAGCAAGTTTCCAAAATAAGAAGCTCTTCGAAAAAACAGCATCGAACGAATCGCCACGAAAATTAAATCTCACCAAAGTTTTCAAAAAATTAATCAACTGTTAAAACGGCGGAGCGCGCACCTTTCAACGGTGTTGAGGACGTTCGGTAGCTTTTTTCGCCTGCTGTAGCTTGAGAACTTGGAAGCTGGCGGACGGAAATACACTCACGTAGCGACTAATTCTCACTAACGTGCGAGAGTGGAAAAATATTTTCTGATTGTGAGATGAGTTTTGTCTATACCCATGGCACATACATACCCGTGAATACATAAATAATACGCGAATAAAACAATTCCTAAATGTCCTAATAAAAAAATATATCGATAAACCGCAACGACCAAGTATCGAAACAGAAAAATATATATAAATATCAATTCGAAAATATGTCATAAAATTATCATATAAATAAATATTTCCAAACATTTGTAAAAATACAAATAAATCGGATAAATCGATTTAAAAAAAATTTATCTCTACAACAAATACATCGAGAATGCGAATGGGTATATATTGATATATAGAAATATATAATAAGGTGCAATCGGACGAGCATCAGCGAGAAAATTGTGAGACGTGGTCCGTCTATTTCAAGCTGACCAGCCACAGCCAATCATCGACAAGTGCCCCGTGTGTGTGTTGCTAGAACGATTTCAGGGCCGTACACACAATATACATATATGAACATATATATATATATATAAACGTATAGATATGATCGGGACAAGTAGTGAAACCGACACAAGGCGCCAGAGAGTTGTAAAAGCTTGTCGAGTGTTTCGACTATAAAATATATTTGTGCGTGTGTGTGTGTGATATTGAATATATATTGGATGAGGTACATTACTCCGAATCTCTTATGACCAATCTGGCATTCCTTTCCTTTAATCTATGCCGCTCTTATATTTGCTTGATGCTCGAGAGATCGAGTGTAAAATTTCACTCGTTTTATCGAGAAACATATTCATTCCTCGTTTCCTGCTAATTCGGGGCTGCCGCGGCGCGGATGAGATTTTGCCGAGAGGAAAAAAAAAATGAAAGTAGTAGAAAGGGACAATAGTCAGACGGGGGGATGGTTCTAGTAGTCGAGAGCCATTTAAGTCGGACGTGACCGTTCTCGCCCCGTTATCAGCCTCTCGCCGGCCAGTTAGTCACTCTTTCCTCTTTTTCCTTGCGTCTCGATCGTCAGCCACTGTGTGCTGGCTGCTAAGAGTCTCTCAAGCTTTTTCAACTTTGCTGCCTGCTTCGTTTTTTTTTCTCTCGTGTTCATGAAAAAAAAATATTAAAAAAACGAAAAAAAAAAAACAAACGAAGCTGCAGCTGATGGCAATTGTAGGGAAACATCGAGAGCCGGGTTGACCTCGATATAAACACGTGACCAGAGCTTGCGAACGTATTAAAGTAGCAGCAGCCGGTAAAAAGATAGAAGAATTAAAAGCGGAATATTGCGGGAGAAAGAAAATGGGAAAGTAAACAGGCGCGGGGAGGAAAGCTCGAGCGGAGTAGCGACAGAGTGGGGGGAAAGCTCGAGCGAGCCTTGCACGGTGGGGGAAGAGCGCCGGGAAGGGAGCTTCCCGGCGAAGGAAGACGCAGCGAGCAGGCATACAGAGACGAGTGGGAGCTCGTCGGACACGGAGCTTTTCTGCGACAACTTTCGCACCTCCATGTTTCCCAATCTCCCATTTCTCTCGTCAGTAAATCGGAAACATTTTGAGGAAAATAATGAAATACTATTTTTTTCAAATGACGTTGTTTTTTAATAAATGCGAGGGACAGAAAAGCTTGGAGATATTTTTTTCTCATTGTCATTCATCGAACGTTGCTATTATTTTGTGCAAATCTTTCGACATCTTTTTTGGCAATCCGAATGCTATTTTTCCGATTGCAATTATTTCCCTTCCACATATTACATCGCAGCCCTTAACTCACAGGCTTGCATGTGTTTACACTTTTTATTTATAAATAACCACCGGATATTGCGTCATTATAATTATAACAGAGAGAAGGTTTAAATAAATGATCGATCAAGGGATATTTTTGATACCATCCGATTCTACACAGTCCTTCGACAAGCACAGCTGATCATCATTGCCTTCAATAGTTTCACATTCGTTTGATAATCATCGTAACTGTCACGTACTTACAGGAAATTAATTTCCTACATAAATACGGATGATACTGTAGCAAATGAATGGGAACAGAAATAATTGATCCGATTAAGTAATCATAATAATCCAATGAATATTTGAATAATTACAGAAAAATAATATTCAATATAAAAAATAATTTTCATATTAATGTTTAAATGTTGAAATAAATATCGATATAAATATTGGGATATCTAGGGACTCGGTAGCGGGTCTGGGGATGTGGATTTTTTAGAGGCTTATCAGGAGAATTTTTCCTGTTGGCTAACTCGCTACCAGATTAACTTCCTTAATGTATTTTTATAGAAATCAACATTTATTATGATTATTAATATATCGTGATAAAGTAATATCGTACACGGAGAGAAATGCGGGGAAATTTACATCACAAATTACTATGCTCCATAGTTTTCTGGATCGATCGATCCAGAAAACGATCGATTATCGATCGTTAGTTCTCGATCGGTGAGTCCACCGTGAGAATAATTTAATCGCTGGAGACGCACGCATTCGATATTTGCATATAGTGTTCGATGTTAATGTTTAAACAAAACGTAGTTGAGTAACGTTGACTAATAATCTAATGAATAAATAATCACAAAAACGATACGAGTTTGAGAATAAAACGGTTTCCTAATATTCCGCGACATTCATTGGCATTGGAAAATTTTCTTTGCTTCAAATTTCGTCTCGAATATTAAATTCCAAAGAAAAATCATTAAACAACGAATTATGAAAAACAANAGAATAATTTAATCGCTGGAGACGCACGCATTCGATATTTGCATATAGTGTTCGATGTTAATGTTTAAACAAAACGTAGTTGAGTAACGTTGACTAATAATCTAATGAATAAATAATCACAAAAACGATACGAGTTTGAGAATAAAACGGTTTCCTAATATTCCGCGACATTCATTGGCATTGGAACATTTTCTTTGCTTCAAATTTCGTCTCGAATATTAAATTCCAAAGAAAAATCATTAAACAACGAATTATGAAAAACAAAAGAAAGAAATTCAATTATAAATTCGTCCATTTTTCGTTCACGATGATAATTCCGGTAAAACTGACGTAATCATTATTTTGCAACAAAAAAATTAAGTCCAGTTAAAAAATTTCAAAAAAAACTATGTTTTTGCTAAAATTTGTCAGAGGGTACGACACTGTCACCAGAAAACTATGGTGGCATTGTAATGCGTGATATTAATTTCCCGGCATTTCTCTCCGTGTATATGAATATATTAATACTTGCATATTAATGATATGAAATTTTGTACATCAATAATAATGTTTATATTTATCGTAACTATTGCAATATATATATATATATTTATTTTCCGAAATGAGAGTATAAAATTGAAAAAATTGACAGGTACTTATCAGGGGCAATGGCTCCGAGGTATGCGTCACGGATACGGGGTAAGGGCGAGTGCACCTTTTGGTTTGGCAAGCCATTACAAACCACCGAAACAAGCGGCTATTCGTGCCTCATTAACGTCCTTAAGAAGCGCCGACGGTGCACCCGCAGCTGCTCCAACACCCGAGCCCACCGATCGACGAGATCGTCGGGTCGACGACAGCAGGGGTGGATTCGTTCTCAAAGCCCGCAGCGACGATCCACCTGCGAGGCGAAAAAGCCTCACTGAAAAATCCCTCAAAAAAGGCATTCTCTCAGTGAGTTTAGTGATTTCTCGTTTTTTTTTTTACAATTTTTCACAAATTCTGCGAAAAACAAAAATTAACCCTGCGATGTTTTTTTTTTTTATTTCTCAAGGGTCTCAAGATACGAAAGCAAAGGAGCACCGGAGATCTCGAGAAACGTGGTACGGGCGGCAGTATTAGGAGCAATGCAAGCTCCGCTTCCTGGATGTCGACCGAAAGCTCGCAGAGTCAAGCCTCGGCCTCGGTTCATACGGACAGTAACGCCTCGTTCGTAATTGAGGTACTTTTGACTCATTATTTTCTCGTAGAAATTGCACGTTTCGCCGGCGTCAGAAAAATTTAAATTCTCATTATATTTCAAAGCTTTGACAAAACATTTGCATAATTTCTGTGCTAATTCCTTTTTTTTTTATTATTTTACAATTCTTCATTTTGAAACTTGAATAAATTCTAAAATGGAGTTTTCTGTTGTTGTTGTTGTTGTTGTTGTTGTTGTTGTTGTTCAGAGAAGGAAATTAATGGTTCGCGTTCGTTTCGGTATTCGCAGGACGAACAAATGGACGCGTCGGTGACGGAGACGTATTTGGGTGAATGGAAAAACGACAAGCGAACGGGTTTCGGAATATCGGAACGTTCGGACGGTCTGCGCTACGAAGGTGAATGGTTCAACAATCGAAAATACGGCTACGGAGTAACGACCTTCCGGGACGGTAGTAAAGAAGAAGGAAAGTACAAGAACAACGTGTTGATAACGAGTCAGAAAAAGAAACATTTGTTCCTGATAAGATCAGCGAAATTTCGGGAGAGAATCGACGCTGCGGTGAGCGCTGCCCAACGAGCTAGTAAAATAGCGCTTCAGAAGGCTGACATAGCGATATCGAGGACCGCGACAGCGCGGGGCAAAGCGGAACTAGCCGATATGTCGGCGGAACATGCACGTGCTGATTCGGAACTTGCGCAGCAGACTGCCCGCCAGTTTGCTCCCGATTTCCGGCAACCAGGCCTCGAGAGGCTAAGAAACCGCGAAATACCAAAATACGTTCCTCCGCCGCCGCAGGAGACTTTGCGCGGCAAGAACCTTCTGCAAAAAAGTGGCATTGGCAGCCACGCCAACACGACCACCGGCATTGCCGAACAATCCGCAACTTCCAGTCCCCTCAAAGCCGCCAACAATCCGGATCCAATGGCCAACAGTCCATCGCAAACCATCGCACAATCCATCAATCAATCGTTGAGACGAGCCAGCATGAAACCCGCACAGAATCAAATGCCAACCAACAGTCAAAACTCTAACGCTACGATGCAGAATCAAGTGGCCAATCAAAACATCAACCAGACATCCCTTTCTAGCCAATTGTCTCCTGCCGAATTGAATCAGAATTCCTATGGACAAAATCCTTATGGAAATCAACAAGGACCTCCCAATCAGTTTGGCAACAGTTTGCCTGGACAATATGCACAAATGGGATGGCTTCCTGGCGCTGCTCCTGGCCCTTATGGCCCTCCGGGAGGCCCCAACCAATTCGTTGTCCAAGGTGGACAGTACGCACAGTTTCAAACTCCTAATAATCAGCAACCACCGCAGGACCATTATCCTGGCTATCCACAAAATTCTAACCCTCAAGGATTCCAGAATCAGTACCCAGCCGCTTACTCCAGTCAGCAGGTGAGCAAAAATATATTCCAAACCATTGTTTCGCTTCCCACATCAGGCCTGACAAACTTTGTTTCACTTTTTTATCGAAAATTTGGCTGGAAAACAGGTTTATCTTGCGAATTCGTCGTTAAGATTGGACGAGTGGCTCAATCGTGAGATTTTAGAGAGAAAAGTCCTTTGGTGTTTGTCTTTAGGACCCAGCGTTCCCGAGATATCGTAAGATTTTGTCTGTGACCAATCGCGTGCAACTGGATGCCCCGCCCCCAAGCTCGTTATTGGTCAACAATTCGTCGACTCGTATCTCGGCAACCGTGCCTCCCCGAACGAAGTACCAAAGGACTTTTCTCTGCAGAATTTCACCATCTATTCGCTCTGCAATTTTCAAACGCGTAGTAACTTTTTCTAAGGGTTACTCTTCGTTTTTCGTTTCTTTATGATTCTAGATGTTGTTTCCAATGACACCGACAATGTACGGTCCAATGACCATGGCCCAAATGAATCAATTTGGAACACAGCTTTACGGTGTAAGCGAGCACGAAACTTTCGTGATTTTTCGCTCCCCCTTTAGATGTTCCATTTTCAAATTCTTCATTGTGTTTACTTTTCATCTCCCGTTGTTGTTTTCTTAATCAACATTCATTCTCGATATATCCTAACCGTTGAAACATTGTCGCGATGACGAATCGACACGGAAATATTCATCCCCATGCAATCGAAGCGATTTTTCTGTCTGTTTTTTCCCCTCACTTTCCTTACTTACCAACAGTCGGTAAAATAACAACGTTTTGCAGGCCCCAGTTGTACCGAATCAGTATGGAAGTGGACCAAATCAATACAATCAACAATCCGTCTACGGCCAAACACAAATTCAATCCCAGCAGCAGCAGCAGCAGCAGCAACAATCGATCTACCAAAATGATTCGAACGCGACGACGAACATCGATGGCCAAAGGCCACCGAGCTCAACGAGCATACGAAGAAACTCACGGGTACTCAACCCTCAGGATCGTCCCTCTACCGGTGGAGCTGCCAATCAGTCTCTAAACGACAGGTCCATTAATTACTCCACTTCGCGTTATTAAAGAGAGAAAAAAAACGTTGTCCTTGGTTACCACACTGGGTCAAATTGACCCGGTGGTAATATCCTCGGAAAATGAACGTTTTTTTTTCATTTCTTTGGTTTCATGCACAAGATATTTTCGTGCAATCGATGAAAAATCGTTTTATTTAGTTTTTCATGATTCGGGTCGATTTTTCAAACAGGCTGGACCATTACAAAAGGCCACCAAGTCGAGACAGTTCGGTGGATCGTTACGCACGCGCCCATTCACGATTAATTGGCTCGAGACAACCGTCCGTTGACAAAAGCATACCTACCAATCAAGACCCCAACGAAAGGTAATGATCCAAAAAATTGAAACAAATTTTCTTGAGCACGTAATAACGTGAAATCATGGATTCGTTGATATTTGAATAATTAATGCTGACTACGAAATTTACGCAGTTTCATCAAACAGTCAGTAAGCAAATAATTCATTGTTGCTATATTTTTTTAATAAGTAATTGTTTATTTATTCGAAATTACTTGACTATCGACATTTTTTCTTAACTTTCGGCTTAAAAAATGGATGAAAATTCAAATTGTGCATGGAATTATCGTTTCGTATAACACGCTCAACGTTAATGACGGACATCAAAATTGTTTATGCATTTTAAACCACTCGATCGACTATTGATTCAAATTTCGATGAGAATTTTTTTTTTTTCGTCGACAATCGGAAAAAAATTAATTTTTTTTTCTTCCGTTATTCAGAGAATAAATTTAATTCTTTCATCCGTTGATTAGTGACTGATCGCGCTTTCCAGTTGCTTCAAATTTTGATGATGAGGAATTCATTTTTTTATTCGTTGAAAATTGGAAGGAAAATTTGTTTGTTCTTGAAAAAATAAATTCAATTTTTTCATTGATATTAATTAGTGACTGATAAACTTTCGAGAAAATTTTAGAAGCTGCATAATTATTGCGTTTTCCAGTTGCTTCAGATTTTGATGATGAGGAATTCATTTTTTTTTCGTTGAAAATTCGAAGGAAAATTTGTTTGTTCTTGAAAAAAAAAATTAAATTTTTTCATCAATTAATTATTGTCTGGAGAACTTTTGAGAAAATTTTGGAAGCCCCATAATTATTGCGTTTTCCAGTTTCCTCAACTTTATTTGGAAAAGATTGAAATATTTTTCTATTTTTGAATTTCAAGATCGATAAGGGGTCCGAGTCTCGTGAGGTCAGGCACCCCGCTAAACGGTTCGGTGGTCGGTAGCGGAGCTGCAACGCCAACGTACATGCCCCCAACGTCGAGCCAATTCGAAGGCGCTCTCTTAAAAAATCGTAACCTCGGACAAGACATTTTACCGAGTCCTGGACAACCGAAGAGAACGGAGAGTCTTTACGTGCCACCGGGAAGAGGCTCGGTCGCGGCCTCGGGTGGCGCTGGAATTGGAATTCCCAAGGTTGGTCCTCAAATTATCAATTATTTTCACTCGATTTTCATTCGATCGATTTTCCGTTTTATTCCTTCTTCAAATTAATATTTTTCGCCCCTGCACTCTGGCACATACGTTTCTATATTTTTTCATTCCTCCTCGTTCTCTGCTCATTTTTTGCACCTAGATCACGATCCTTAACAAAACCAATTGCAATTTATTCATTTTATGAAATTCATTAATTCGTCTAACTTTCGGGAGTTACCGATCTTCCAATATTTCAAATCGATCATTCCATTTTTAATAGCATTTTCAAACATTTTCACTCTATTTCTCAAAATTCCTTCACTGTCATTGATTTTTTTCCCCAATCATTGAAAAATCGACGTCAACAGTCGTTGAGAACGTTTTATTTCTTCAATTTTCTTCATCTTTCCATCGACCTCTTAGATTTTATGGAAATTCCATTATTTTCCAGTACTTTTTATTTTTAACGTTGTTTTTATTTAATCTGTTCGATTATTTGGTTTTTAGATTCACAGATAATTAGTTACGCTCACTCTTAGTCGATCGGTTGATATTTTGGTCTTTTGGACGATCCTAGGCCTCGAATTTATTTCACCTTTTAGTTGTAAATATAAATTATTTAGAAGGAAAAACCACGACGAGATTTTTCACGCAGTCGTTGAAAATAGTCGCAGGCTCATTTATTTTTCATTTTTTTCAAATTTGATTAATTTTTCGGTTTTTCTATCGATTGTCACATGAAAATTTCTCCAGTTTATTCATTTTTTTCTCATTCAGACTAAAATCCCGATTTGAAGTGATTTTTTGGTTTCGTCTCATTTTTTTTCCTCCCCCCTTTTTTCTGACCCCATGTCCAACGAAAATTTGTCTCTTTTTTATGTCTGTAACTTTGTGGTGTTTTGTGGTGTGTTCTGTGCATGCGAACCCAGGACACGAGCCGGACGGTCCCCGTCTGCTTCGAAGCAACACCAAAGGCCCGCGCTACCCTATGAGTATAAGTACATTTTCAAAAATTTCATTCAAACAAGAAAAAAGCACCCACTTGTCAGGCCCGACACGAAATTATAATGGGAGACGAAAAGTCTATTTTTTTTTTCGACATTATCGACGAATCGTCTTTCTTCTTGGCGAGAGTTTGTTCATGATCGTGAAACTTAAGGAGAAACTAAATTTGCGACCTTCTTTTGTCGATTGCCAAATGTCTAGGGAGAGGAACGAGGAATTTTTGCCACAACTTTGTTAATTATTATCCATTAATCAGCAGGCGATGGGAACAAAAAATAATTGCCACGTCGAATTTTGGCAATTTATTATTTCGAATCATCAGGAGATTTATACTTTTCCACACAAACACCTTCTGTCATTCACTGCAACTGTCCAATAATTTACTCCGAAAAAAAAAAAAACACTCGAAAAACTAAGTTTTTTGTTTTTCGTGCTTTTTTTTTAAAGAAAAACGAATTTCGAGCTGTCGGCGTTGTTGGATTACGGAAGAGTATTTTTCTAGGGAATAGAATTTTGCCAAACGAGCTTGGAGCAGAATTCATTTTAATTCGAAAAAAAAACTTTTTTTCTTCGGAAATAGAGAATTTTATTTCGTGCCCAATTATTTCGAAAATTAAATATGATTCGGCGATTTCGAGTAGGAATCGAAATATAGCAATGAATTATTTCACTCGTTGAAAATATAAATTTTTAGTGTCCATGGAAAAAAAAACGAAAAAGTATTGAAGAAAAAAAAAAGAGAATAATGTGTACCTGGTAGACGTGTGTCGTTGTAATTTCGAGCTACGTCGCAGACGACACGCGTGCCTGTCGAGTGATAATTGCTCGCTCGTATTTATCGATTTTCGTCCAAAAATTGTTGTTTTCAATTGGTCCATTTTTTTTTATTTCCGAGTCCATGGAAAGTGGAGGAAACTCTTTTTTCCTGCGGACATGCTAACAGTGCCTGTCGTAGCGAAAAAAAAGAAATATTTTTTCTAGCGAGATCGAGACCGTCCTTAATAAAAAAAAACAATTATTTATAAATATAATATTTGACCATTATATTTATGAATGAAATCGAATGAGCTAATTCTGTCCGCACGTGGAAAAAAAAAGTTTTCTCCATCTCCATTTTTGATGCGACAAAAAATTATTTTCAAATTAAAAAAAAAAAAAAACGGAATATTCTAATGATAAAAAAATATACGAAATGTTACTGATGTATCGATCGTTAGTTCCCGATCGGTGAGTCCACCGTGAGAATAATTTAATCGCTGGAGACGCACGCGTTCGATATTTGCATATAGTGTTCGATGTTAATGTTTAAACAAAACGTAGTTGAGTAACGTTGACTAATAATCTAATGAATAAATAATCACGAAAACGATACGAGTTCGAGAATAAAACGGATTCCTAATTTTCCGCGACATTCATTGGCATTGGAAAATTTTCTTTGCTTCAAATTTCGTCTCGAATATTAAATTCCAAAGAAAAATCATTAAACAACGAATTATGAAAAACAAAAGAAAGAAACTCAATTATAAATTCGTCCATTTTTCGTTCACGATGATAATTCCGGTAAAACTGACGTAATCATTATTTTGCAACAAAAAAATGAAGTCCAGATAAAAAATTTCAAAAAATAAAAATTATTTTTCGTGAGATTAATCGTGAAAAGTATCCTACGAGAAATTATTGTCAACCGATGGTCATACTCGTCTATTGAAACGATAAATAAAAAGTTGCATATTCTTCGTATCTAAAAATAAATGCATTAAAAAAAAAACAAAAAAAAGGAAACAAAAAAAATCACAGACCACACTCTCAGAACAATAATTCCTAAAGAGACAAGAGAATAAAGAATAAAAAACTTATACACAAATATTATTGCCATCACTATACATGTGTGAGAATAATTGTAGAAAATAGATTTATTGTTACAACAACAACAACAACAACAACAACAAAGCACAGTTCCTTAACTCGCGAGATAACCAACAAAAACGTGCCCTCCAGTCATTAATTTATTTGCCTATTGGCTATTCGAATGCACAGCGAACTTAACCCTTAATAGTCACACCTCCAGATTGTGACGTTGGGAGTCATTGCGGCTGTTTGTCGACCCCGCTCACTTTTTCGTGCAATTTTTAATATTCAAAAAATGTCGAAAAAAAAAAATTCAGCAAAAATTACTTTTTTTTTTACAAAAAAAAATGATTCAGCGTGTCAAAAGTTTCATTTTCGAAAAATTTCTATCACGTCTTGTGGGTCGAAAGCGGCTGGGGTAAAATGAAGCCCATGTGACGATTAAGGGTTATTTACGTGAAAGAGCAGGAAATAATAAAATGTGTTTGAAAATAGCCAGAAAGTACCTTCGATGAAAAATGACTAAAATAAAATTTGAAGCCCGAATTCGAGCCAACCTTGTTGAGAAAAAGAAGAAAATATACACACCCACGATTATTTATATACAAAAAAAATTGTCCAAAGCTGCAGCAATGTGAAGAAAAAAAAAACAAAAAAAAAAACATCGGTTGGAATTGAAAAATTGTTGAGAATCGATTTTTTCGGGTACTCTTATTAAGGGAATGTGTCTTTTAGAATTTTGCCAAAAATCCCCTCTCTCTCTTAGGGTCCTCCGGGAGCGCGAGCTTTGGAGCTATTGAAATAATCATTGATAATAATATTAAACGAATTAACGTCCGATCGATCGATCTCAAATTTAACGCAATTTCAATAAATTTATTAATAAATAAATCAATATGGATATGAATAAATATATATATATATATTGCGTGGAGAACGATGGGGAAGGTAAGGTTTTTGTGATGTCGGTTGTGGAGGCGGGGACCGTAAAACCAAATAAATAACCAAATTCCTTCATTTTTCTAATTATTTCTAATTACAATTATACTTATTAATTATCGATATTTTCCAATTAGTTACTTTTTGCTCATCTATCTCAATCAATCAACACTACAGCATTGACTTTTGTTCGAACTCAAAAATCCAATTTTATTATTCGTTTGAAAAAAGCGACTAAAAAAAAAAATTAAGAAATCGCTCGAACAAAGGTCGATATTAAAATCCTCGACTGCTCGAAGCACCATTTTCATCATTTTCAACTTTCGTCGACCCCGATTACTTTCTCCAATTATCCAGAAAAAAAAAAAATTGCCATTTCGATTAATTTTTTTTCTTCCATTTTCACATTTCCACTCTCAATTTTTAATTGAAAACAAAAAATCTCTATTCTTTCTGAAGCAAACGTTTTTTTCTAATATTGATCGCATTATTGACGAGGGGGACCACCGTAAAGAAAGTTAAAAAATAATGAAATACGTAATTGAATGAATTGACATTGAATTTTCTTATCCTCCACACGAATCCACCATGAATGAAACCAATTGCCTTCCCCACATCTTTCTTCAGAGATACATTATTTTTCTAACGCATGCTTCTGACCGCAACACACACAAAGACGAATAAACACACACACACACACGTAAGACACATATTAAAGAAACTCTAGTATCTAGACAATGAATTGATAAATAATCAATGAATAATAAACGGAATAATAATCTTAGGATTAAGTTTAAACAATGCATATTGTGACTAACATTATTTTTATATAATAATATTTCAATAATTATTATTAATTTTATTATTGTTATTTATTATTGTTATTATTAATATTTTATCGTTATTATAGCGATTGAAATGCATTCGGTGTGTGTATTTGTCCTCGACGATTGTATATTTATCGGGAATCCCATTAATTGATGTGTAAATTGGTAATTTTAGCAGTTGAGCGTTATTATTCATTACATTCGTTCCCTACAGTACGATTTAAAGTGTTGAATTAATAATACATTGTTGAGAGGGAAGGAGAGAGAATGGGCGAGAGAGGGAGCAAGATGTGAGCTTTTCACCAGGTCTAGACAAAATATTGCACAATAAATACGACGGATACGAAAAAAACTGATCAAGATTTTTTATTCCATTTTTTTTGTCGATCTTTTTTGGAACTTGGAGATTTTTGTTGTTGTTGGGAAAACGAAATTTTTTGAGGATTCGGAATTTGATAGGGAAAAAAAATGAAAATGTTAAATGTTAAAAATGTGGGTATTCATTTCGATGACATTTTTGACTTTTATTTTCATTTCTTATTCGTCCTTGAGCTTCCCTTGCCTATGCAATGAAAAAAAAAAAACACGGAAGAAATGTCGATTCAAATATTTTTGGCAACCAGCCAACACACATTTCGTCGGGGCTATTTTTTTCTTTGCTTAGGAATTTGAATTTTGAGCTACAACCATTTACGAATTTATTTATTTATTTATTCGAACGAGAATCGATGAAAAAATGGAATTTTATTGTTTTTGAAATTTTGTTTTTGTTTTTTCCTTGCCGGAACGTTTTTTTTTCACGCAGGCTAAATTTTAATCGGAGCTTTTGACGGGCAGCTATTTTCACCCGATGGTTAAGTCGAGGCTTTTTTGCGCGCCTCTTGAACGGAGGAAAATGAAAATTAGGGGTGGGGGAAAATTCAACCTCGCACGACGGTTTCGCGGCCGCGCGTCTATTTCCACGATATACCGCGGCGCGCAAATTGAGAATTGATCGGAGGTGGGGACAGAAAGAAATGTTTTTTTGGGGAAGAACCTCGAACCGAGCAAATGACGTTCTATTTTAGTTACCAAGACCGGCAGGCCCGCGAACATCAGTTTGTGCTTTCGCCTTCGTCGGGGTCCCTCGGTTCTTCGTCTCTCAATTATTATTATCATCGCGATTGGCTTAATCGTGTAATTAATTATAAAAATCGAATTTTTCGATAAAATATCAATTTCGTATTTTTCTTCGATATCAAGTTATCGAGAATGTGCCAAAAATTACATAATTCCTAAGTCCGAAAACCTCGACTGTGAATGAAAAACAATTTTTCGGTTTGGAGAAATTTTCGAAAACTCGAAATTTTGTTGAAACGGTGAAGAGTTATTATTACGTGGTGCAGGACTTGGTTTGGAAACGATGACGAACTCAAAATTGACGCTTTCCAAAATCGTGTAGTTAGTCGAAATTTTTTAAAATTTTCAAAATAATTTAATTTTTTTATTTTTTTAATAATTCAAAAAAAAAAGATAATCGGCATGAGGCTCATTGTCACGTGGTCAAGGACCTTCGAATAATGGGGGTTCGAGAAGCTCCATTTTGAAAACAGTCGAAAACGTAAAAAAAAGTTGTTTTTTTCGAAATTTTTTATATTGAAAAAATCGGTTAAAATGTTTGGGTGGTCTGAGCCCGACGAGGAGGAGGAGGCGCTTTTGTGCAGTCCTGCTCTAATGGCCAGAAGGGCTTCGGAGTCCTGGATCGTCGCGCCTCCCGTTGAGGTACGATCCCAAAATAGGCAACCCCATCACGTTTACTCTCAAAGTCACCAAAACCAAAAGCATTTTTCGAAGCACAGATTAAAAACATAAAAAACAAAGCGAATAATGCAAAAAAATTGTTGCAGGAAAATGAGAAACTTGAGCTATTTGTTAATAACAATTTCTTTCGCTTATCTCAATGTTCGAGTGTCTTAACCAAATTCGTTTCTAACAACGTGAAATAACATAAAAAATCAAAAACGTCGAAGACGATTCGAGAAAAACCAAGTTTTTTTTTTTTTTTCAAATTGCATTTCAAAGCTGCTGAATAATGCACGTCGATTAATAACGAAGGAAAGGACTGTGAAATGGACAATATCTTGTCCAGTTATTTTTTGACACCGCGTCAAAAACCAAAAAAAAAGCAATTTTTTGTTTTTTTTCATTTTTTTTTTCAATTTTTCACTTTCTCTCTCTGTAAACCGCGTTTTTAGGCGATACCAGTAGCGGCGATGCCACTGCAGAGAAAAAAATCACTGCCGGACGTTGCCCAGCCAATACAGTTGACAGCGACCTCTCCGCTGTCAAGAGAGGAGGTCAGCGTTTTGAGCAGCATGAGGAGGGAGGAAGTACGACGTCAGATCGACGAGAGTGAGAGGCTCAGGGCGAATCCTCTGCTCTATCTAGTCAGTCCTCAGGTTAAAGTGAGTTCCCAAACAGAAAGGATTCACAATTTCACATTCTAACATTTCTCTCTCTCTCTCCTCTCTCTCTCTCTCTCTCTTTCATCGTCTCTCGATCAATCATCATGGAAAACTACCAAGTACTATCGACATGCACGGAAGTCATCGAATGATTTTCCAGAGTATCTGAAAATATTTTTCTCAAATTTTCGAAAATTTCTATTAAAAAAAAAACGGAACGGAATTTTTTTTGAATTTTCTTTAAAAAAAAACCCAAAAAACTCCAAAATGTCAACAATTTGCAAAAAAAAAACCTGACATTTCTAAAATGATTTAAAATTTCTTAAAAAATCGAAAAAAAGTTGTTCCACCACTAGAGCTCTGAAACGTTTATCGATATTTTAGAAAAGAGTGCAACGTTCACTTGGCATTTTCGGAACATTCCTAAAGTCTCTAAAAATAACGATGAACGTTTTTGGAATGGGAAAAATATTGGAACAACGATCGAACGGTTCTACAGGTTTTAGAAATGAACTAAAAACATGACAGCATATCGATAATTAGTGCAGAGGATCCAAAGTGGTTTTGGAACTTTGAAAAATCATTCGAAAATTTGTATAGAAAATGACGGAAATTTCGTACGGCGCGATGTGTAATGTTTCTGGACTGTATTTCCATGATTGTTTGGTTTTAAAATGACAATTGGAAAATTGTTGATTTCAGGACTGGTTCTCGAGGCAGCAGCTCGTTATGATAATACTCTTCATCAACATATCGCTGGGTCTGATGTTCTTTAAGCTGCTGACGTAGCAGCCAGCCGAAAATCGTTACAAACGTCGCGTGCTCGACGTGACTTGAGCAAATGAACGAAACAAATGTTTCGAAACGAATACGCGGAAATGTTGACAAAGTAAGAATTAAATGGACGAGCTAAAAAAGCAAAAATATTCGTCATAATCGAATGTAAAACGAGGAGGAGCGTGGGAGGGTGGATTTTAGAAACGGTGAGAAATCATTCGAATACCGAGCAATGAAAAAATCGCCCAAACGCTTCCAAACGACGACGATGATCGACGAGACGAGACGAGCAACTACAGAAGCAAAATCTTTTTCCTCGTTCCGGAAACGAGGCGCTAAAAGATCGTGAATTTAAAAACGAAAAAAAAAAGAAAAAAAAACACTTTTTTCGCTCTCAAACTTGGCCATTTTTTTCCGATATTGAAAATTTAGAGCAAGGCCAAAGAAATAACGAATGAGGAAAAAAATTTCAAATCAACGCGAAAAATTTGGGGGCGCGCAGAACCGAGGGAAAGAATCAGCGTCCGGGGAAGTCTATTTCCCGATTTATCTCTCCGAGGCTCGACGGAGCGAACCACGAAAATCCGTTTTCCCTTTTTTTCCGAAAAATTAGAAGAAAAAAAAGAAAAAAAAAAAAAACAACCAAATCGATCGCTGGTCGTTGCAGCTTGCTATTTTTACACGAAATTTTTTAAACGAGTCGTGCCGTTTGCGACGAAATATTAGCAAACGTTGGTCGAGTTAGCGAGAAAAAAAATTTGTCGAATTCGTGTAAAAAGAAAAATGAAAGCAAATAAGAGGAGAAAAGAAAAAAAAAAGAATATCGAATTGAACGAATTCACCGGAGGTGTCGTCCTCAAGAATAAATTCTTGAATATCGATTATTAATTAATAGATCTAATTAGCAAATTATTCGTCCACCGATATTATTACGTTTTTCAAATAAACTCAAGACGAATAATAATAATGATGATAATAATAATAACAATATTAATAAAATAAATAATAAAAACAATAATAACAGGATTAATAATAATAAATAAATAAATAATTATTACAATGAAATAGTAATAATTCAAGATCGGACGAAGATTGAAAAACTTGTTTGAAAAAGTATACACGGTTTTGTTTTTGTTGAACCATCGAATGAGCGAACAAAAAAAAAATTAATGTTTCCAGCCGCGAGATGAAATCTGCGACGAAATAATATTTGAGCTTTTTTCTTTATTTTTTGTTGGTCGAAATCCAAAGAGGGACTCGATTTTGAAAAAAAAAAAAACAAAACATGGTTTTTCGAAAAGTAATTGGAGGAGAAAAAAATTTTGAGACAAATATTGCCGCGACTATGCGAGTGTTGCATGAATATTTATAAAATATGAATAATTATTGTGGAATATTGAGAGAAGAAGAAAAGCTTGTTAAATGGGGAATAATCGTACGAGGTACCGCGTGCCTTCTATGCCTTCCAATTCGGGTACCCCGAGGTGAGATACATTTTTTCTATAATATAAACAATTAGTTATAAATTGTTGTAGCATAGAAAGGAGGAAAAAAAATTGACGAGGAGCCTGACGAGAAGGAGAGGAGAAAAATGATAAATTTAAAAACGGGGAGGAACAAAAAAATTTTGACGATTTTGTATCGATTTTTCAACTTCCGGCGTTCTTCCCAACGACGCCCACGAAGTGACGAAAAAAAAATTAAAAATTATTATGTAATTAACCGGCGATGCCCAAACATTGAAAATCGAGCATTAGGAGAAAAAAAACTTTTTCGACGTATTGTATATAATATATATGTATAAATAATATATATTTGAGTTTAAAAGGAAAAAAATCACATAAAGATTAAAAAAATTGTAAACGAATTTGACCATTTTCACGAACAAGATTACGAAGAAACTAAAACGATAAATCATTGACTCAACTTTTCACCTCTAAGAAATGGCTTATTTAATCGCTTGGAATATTTACCATCGAGACTCGGCGCTTATCAGAAACATGTGCAAATTAAACTCTCCCACGAGTCTCGAAGAAAAACGGAGCAAATATTATAGCAAACTTTAATATTCGTTGAATTGTTATTCATTTTATCACGAGCGAGAGGGCGAGCTAGAAGAGAAGGAGAAATTATTTAAAAAAACAAAGAGAGAACGAGAGAGAGAGAGAGAGAGAGTGAGAGAATGCGAGAACCATATCATGAGATATATTGAATTTTATCACACACACATACATGTAAACATAGATGAAAAAAAAGTTAAAAAAAAAAAAAAACGCGAAATGGGGGGAAGGTTAAGTGTATAAAGCTTGAGCGAGGGACTTGTCATTTTTTTCCATTCAGATCGCAGAACGTTGACTCTAGTGAAGGATTCGAGAGCCAGATCGAATTTTACTCGAAATAAAAAAATTCAATTTTTTCGATCTGATGAAATTTCAATCAATAAATTCAATTAATTAGAATTAATAAACTTGACTAAACGGAGTTTAATGAGTTTCACGAAGTTCTCGTTGATTGTTCAATTTTCTTTGATTTTTTTTTAATTCGTCGTCATCACGTTTGTTTTGTTTTTTATTTTTCGCACCACTTGAAACGAAATTTCATTTGGTTCTCGAATTTTTCGTGAGAATCGTTACGTTTTTGTGTGTTGTCTGCAAAAAAATATGAAGCTCGCTCCCACGACTTTTTATTGTTCAGCTACGACTCCCTCCTTTCTAATAGTTTGTCCTTTGCTCCATTTCAATGTGAATATATCGACGAGACAAGGAACAAAGACTCGAACCTCGGACATGGATTCGAAAAAAATGGATTGTTTTTTTTCGTCAAAATTTGTTGTCGATCTGGTGAGACATAATTTTCATTCGTCTCACCATTTCCAAAATCTCGAGTTTCTCGATATTCGGGAACTGTGTAAAAAATTTAATTTAAACTTGAAATTGTTTTTTTTTCTTTGCCTCAATCGAGTTCCGCATCGTTTTTCATGGTTCCTCGCAACTTTTCAACGTCGTGGAATATCGCAAGACATGCAAAAGCCTCGAAACTCATTCTCCAATTTCATTTTACCATTTGCTTACATGTATGTGTGTATGATTCAAATGTATATGTATATTTTAATTGTTATCTCTTGAATATTAATTATTACGAATTAGTAATATCTCGTTATTATATTGTATATCATTACCATTATTATTATTATTATTATCATTATCGTTAAAGATTAATTACGAATTATTATTCTTACTACCATTCACGACGCTCTATTGTCACCTCAATATATACGAAGAAGAAAAAAAATCATGTTTGTTATTGTTATTATTCGCTAAGATTTGTTTTTCCCGACCCTCTGCTCATTTATGGACCCGAATTTGTTGCCAATTTGTTGCTAAACACAAAAAAAAAGCTGTTGGAAAATTCTCCGACTCGCGACTTTGAAGGAATTTTTTTCTTACTCCCTAAACGCCAAACTTTGCTGCTGCGACTGATCGGCGCGCCTCGCGCGACGCCCTCGCGAACTCGCCGCCCAGCGCGGCCACTTCGGCCCCAGAAACTCGTTTTTTATTTTCTTTCAGCAGGCTTTCCATCTCCAAAGATATTTCATCAACCGCCTATCGCTTGGCCCTTTGGTTAGAACACTTTAGCGATCAGATCGGAGCCATGCAAATTATAATTATTCATTATAATCAGGGCGAGTAGAAAAAAAAAGAGTCGACACAGGTGGCGAGTTTGTTGTTTTCTGCGTCTTGTTCGCGCTGCCCTCTCCGCGCGATCTCCGCTTCCCGTGTACTCGCGGCCGTAAGGAGCTACTTTCTCGAATCGTAGATTCGTTTTCAGCTTCTCGTCGAATTAATTCCGCGAAAAAACAGTATTTTTTCAATAAATTACAAGAATTATCGAAAGCGACAGTTTTTTCATTTATTTTGAATATTCAATTTTGAAGAATTGATTTTGGAAACATATTCGAAGGGGAATTCAGTCAGGTATACAAAATGCATAATCGTGGGAAGGGACGAATCTTTACGGGAGAGCCTCAAAGGGTCGACCCTCGACCCCTTCACGCTATTTACAGGGACAGAAATTCCGGCATGATTCGAGGCTTTTTTTTTTCCAACTCTCGACCAAAGCAGGTCTCGGAGATGATGAAACTTTTGGGCGGCATTGCCGGTGAATAACCGCATCGATTTTCGTCGATTTTCGAGATTTTCTCGTGAAAGCAGCAATTCCAAAAGATTTGACATTATTTCTCGAAAATAAAATGGCTCGATTTCGACATTTTTTACAGTCAAAATTATCGGAAAAATGATGAAAATACTTTTCATAATGCAAAATTCATTCGTAGATGCGCTGGCAAAAACAACAACGAAAAAAAACATGAAATGCGCGCATTCGAAAAGTACTGCGCACCTCCGACGCGCATGTTCAATGGCGACGCGTTTCTCTCTCTCTCCCTCCGGCCCCCACCACGCGACGCGACTATTCTCCCTCCGCTTGGAAACAGATGTAACGCACGTGTTTGTATATATATACATATACATGTTTATGTAAATATACATGTATACAAAGTGGTGAGCGTGGTGTTTGTCGTCGTCGGGGTTCTCGGTGAACGGAGAAACATTGGTTGGGGCCAGTAAACAGCTGGCAACGCTATGCGTCAGAGCGAAATGTCGAGCAGCGCAGTTGCCAGCTAGTTTTTCGTTTCCGATTGTTTTTCGTTTGTTTGTTTTTTTCTCTATTCAACGAAGAGGAATAAATAGAAAAGAGACCGAGGCGAAAACAATTGAGAGATACGAACGAAGCGAAAGACGCGAAAATAAATGTATAAAAATCTATAAACTCGAAAAAGGATTAAAAAAGGGGAAAGAAAATCCCGAACGAACGCGCAAGAATAAGTTTACAGCGCTTCGGGAGTCTCGAATCGCGTTTTTTCAAAGAAACTCGAGTCCAGCTGAAAAAAAAGCGACAATTTAAACAGAAAATCCATAATCGGCTAATTATAGTTGGCTAAACGGGGAAAGTGCATCCAAGCGCAAGTGTGTGCGTGTGCTATATGTTTTGCGTTTGCCTCTGTATGCGGGCCGTGGTGGTTCGTGATCGTGCGAGCTTCACGGGCAGTCTCCTTTGTTCCTAAGCCTGCTGTGGCGGCCCCCGAGCACCCGTTCGCGCATTCGTTTCGCGCTACTGCGGCGCAGCTTTGTTTGACGAAGAGCACGCATAGAGACAGACTGAGCGCCTGCTCTATGTTTATATACACATGCATAATAAATTACGTGGAAACTGCTTTTTTTTTCTCAATGGCTCAGTTTCGTGCAGTGAAATAATCGAAATAAGTGCCTAAACTTGAAGGAATTCGATTTTGCACACTCGCAATTCTCCGACATTTCGTACCTAACAAAAACCAAAATCGTCGCATCGAAAAAAACTGGAAAATTGCGCCTAAACATTTGCCAATATCGATTACGACACAAAAATTCTTCAACTTTTCGTTATTTTAAAAAGTCTCTGAAACGTCGTCGCCATTATTTATAAACATAAACGCGTCGAGCGAATCGTCGTTTGGCAAGCTTCCCAGTTCATCGAATATCGCGAGTGCATTTGAAATAAAAATCGAGTCGCTAAGAAATATTGAAGAATAATTCGTCAGTTGGCGGCTCGGCGTTTATCCCACAACGTGTAAATATTGAACGTGGCTATCTCGGTTAATTCGGCTTCGCGCGAAATAAATAAGAGGAGAAGGAAGCGATCCTGCCTGATATATGCAACTGCGCGAAAGAGGCTTCTTTGTTTTGGCCGAGCAGCTGATCGGCCTGCCATCGCGTGAATAAGACGGGAGACGGTCCGTAGTTGGTCTGATCGCCGCAGCGACCCCAGCGCTGCTCGGAGCATTGAGAGAGTGCGCGGCTGCTCGGGCTCGAGTGTGGACTCGCTATTCGTGCGCGTTCAACCGCGAGCGTCTGTCTCTTCTCGCGAATAACAAAAAAACTCTTGTTTTTGTTGTTTTTATTTTGGTTTATAAAAATTTGGACTATTTAATTAAACAAAATAACGGGTTGACGGTTGAGACAGAAGGGAAATAATCGGAGAGAAATTAAGTCTCGAGGCTGCCGAGTGACCGCGGCGGCGGAAGTGATCGACGATTTATTGCTCGCTAGTGTTTTTTTTTCTCGATTTCTGTCAAAAATCAAGCTTGTTTTATCTTTTTCCAAACTTTTCAACTCTTCCTCGAAGTTTCATCGAGTTTCGGAGCGAAAAATTTCGTTTCAAGCCCGAAATCGAGTGGCGCGAGTGACAAAGCCCGAGACATTTGTTTTTCTTTCTTTTCCTCGATCGAAACAAAGGAAATGAGTGAAAATTGACGCGCTGTGACAAGTTTTTCAGGCTTGCAAAAAATACACACTCACGGAAAACACCATTTACTTCGATTCTCGCCTCGCCACTCAGATTTTAAAACTCGTTATCATTTATTTGAGAATCAAGACTTTTAACTTGGGATGAAGGGAACGAGGCAACGTCGAAATCATTGATTACGGAGAAAACATCGTGAAAATTAAAGAATCGAAGATCCATGACGATTCGTAGGCTCGGGGCCGTCCTCGAAAGCGGTGGCAAACCCGGGGTACGGCCCCGTTCTCATTGACTGCGCCAAAACACTCAAAAGTCAACTGCGACGCTTTACATTTGGTTTTTTATGAAAAAACCTCAAAAAATCAGCGTCCCGACTCTAAATTCTCCTTTATTTCCTTCAAATCAACGCCGCTGAACCTGCGAATCGCAAGCCGTCGCTCTTCGTTGGTATCTTGGCTGCGCGGCCCTGGAAAAACTTGAAAATATCATCGGATCTCATACTCGACGCCATTCCAAATAATTCAAATTGCAGCGCTCGTCCGTACCTGATTTCAAAGACGAAGATAAATATTTTAAAACATAAGAATTTCTCTGGCGTCCACTTTTTCACTTCCGGCCCTAAAATGCTTTACATATTTCACGTCGACACCGGCGCTACCCTCACTTTTGACATCAAACTCGCTCTCCAAAGGTAATTATGATTTTTTTATCATTTTTTCATTAATCTTCTGAATCAATTTCTAGCAATTTCCTCTCCAGAGTCAATTTCCAGCTCGGAGAAACAATTTTTCTGAGCTCAATCATTTTGCCAAGGCCCTCGGAGCTTCGATTATCATTTTCCTATTTTTTCTGCAATTTAGAAAGCTTCTTTGGGTCTCTGAGAGATTTTTTCACTCCGGAAACTTTGCAGAGGCCCCAGAAACGTTTTTGTCCGCCGAAAAGCAATCTAGAGTCTAGGAACCATTTTCCCAGATGTAAAAATATTTTTTTTTTATTCTTGGAGATTATTATCAGGTTCTGCAACTTTTTACAGAGTTTGAACATTTGCATTTTCCGATTCAGAGTTTTTTGAATTTTGCTGATGAACGTTTTGAGGCGCGAAAATTGGTATTTAAAAAAAATTAAATGTAGAAAAACTCTGGAGAAAATAACGAGCAACGATCGCGATTCAGTGTGGAAAATTTTTTCATTTTCCTTAAAAATTTTTTAGTTTTTTTGCATTTTCGCATTTTTTCTTCATTTCAGATTTATTTTCAGGTCCACAAACTGTTAACAAACATCCAGCAACATTTGAATTTTCCGAATTAGAGTCTTTGGAGTTTTCGAATTTATTGAAAAACATTTTGAGCCAAAAATTGGCATTAAAAAAAAATGAATTGTAAAAAAGCTCGTGACAGCAATGAGGAAAATTGAAAATAACGAGCAATCAACGTGCAACATTTTTTGTTTTCCGTAATCGATTTATTTTTTGCATTATTGCATTTTTTCTTGATTCCAGAATTATTTTTAGGCCCACAACCTTTTTAGAAACATGAAAAATTTGCATTTTCCGAATTAGAGTCTTTGAAATTTTTGAATATGACTGAAAAACATTTTGAACGAGAAAATTGATAAAAACTCGTGACTGTGCAGTTGAGAAAATTGAAAATAACGAACAACCATTCCATTTATTTGTTGAATTTACTCGGAGATAAAAAATCAAAACCATTTGTCGTTTCTGTTTCGTTGTTGTTTAAGAGATACAAAAATATTAATTACGTTGTAGAAGTTTGGGAATACATGTAGGACGAATAAACTTTACACGTGGCTTCTCGCGTAGACCCAGGGATATTATTAGCAATGTGTGTTCCCTATACATATATGTTGCTTGGAGCATATACATGGCTATATATATAAATAAATACGTATGTATAAGTATAGAAGATAAAATGGATGCCCGATGAGGGGCAAGTACGTAACCGATGTTTCCTGTCGAGAAAAGCCTTGCATCAGCATCATCGTGGACCATATATATGTCGTGCCAAACGTAAACGTCACTCTACACGAGTAGATGAAAAAAAAACAAAAAAAAAAACAACAATTTTTTATTGCACAATAAAATTTGGGGACGAATTTGAATTTTGGGCGAATTTTCATTCCCCGGAACTTGAATATTTATTCGTTAGAAAATACTCGATTTTAATTTTCGGAATATTTACGGGAAATAGAGTCGATGCACGAGCTTGAGATTTTTTGACCATCATCGAAATTCGGAGAACGTAAATCTTCATGAATAATAAATAAAAAATGAATTTTAATATTCGGAATAATAGAAAAATTCAGAGAATCGAAAGACGAGCTTTTGGGAGCAATTTTCTTTTTTAGGAATGTGTGCATATTCGGCAAGAATTGCAATAACGTTGTGAATAGTGCTCGAAACAAGATCGTCAATCAGGAGAGAATTTATTTATAAATTTGACAAGGAGCCAATGAAAAATTAAAAATTTCGAGACAAAAATCGATTAAAAAAATTGTTGAGAATGGAGAAGCAAAATTGAATGTGGGAGTTGATTAAAAAATGAGTTTGGAAAAACAATGACGAAGGAAGAATTTGGTGAAAATGAAAAATTTCATTAATTAGCTGTTGACTTGAAAAATATTTATATTCTCAGTCACCCTCGCGCGAGCCTTTGTCTTTTGCGTTCTTGGCAAAAGGCAAATTTGCAAAGATTCAATCATCGGACTTTAATAGAAAAAATAGAGGTTCGCCAGAACGCGTGGCACGTGGCGATGAAAATAGTTATGGCAATGGATAACAAAAATTTTATTCAATTTTTTAATTGATTTGTTAATGCAATTTTTTATTCATTTTTTTTAAATGTTATTTTTGCTCAATTGTCATCGAGGCGTTTTATTTATTATCAACTGTAAGCACCCAGTGCAAAAACCAGGTCGTACAATCTCCAGGCGACTTTTTACAGTAATTTGCATATATAGACTCTTTGGTATATCTATAGTGTGCATGTACGTGTAACAAGTACCGGTACAATAATAATAACAATAATAACAAGAGGTCTAGTCGATAGTCGTTGTTCCAATAGTCCAAGTCGTGCCTCACCTCCACGAGAGTCTCTACTTTTCTTCCTCTTCCCCTTCTCTCTCCTTCTTTTCCTGCCCCTCCTTCTGTCCTTTTTCCTTTTCTTTAAAACTCTCTCTCGATCGTGTTTGGTCAGCGTCCCGTCACGCCGCGATGAACCCTCCTTACCCGAGATAAATAAAAGAGGCAGAAATCAGTGTAACAGAAAACGAGGACCTTTTCCACCTTCGCCATCAATATAGTACCTCGTGAGAATTTTACTCCGTTTCCTCGAGTCACCATTTTTTCTATTTCTCCGCCTAATGGACCCGAGATTTTGGTCCTAATGGCTTTTCTTACCCAAACTACCATCTTTGCTTTCGGTATTAATCGTTTTTTCAACATTTTTCGTGCTCATTTTTTGTTCCAAATTTATTTATCCTTTTTCAACCATTTTTTTTCCATTTTTTAAGAGAATCAAAAGTTTTCCAGAGAAAATTCATTTTTTTCCTACATTTTGAAGGCTTTTTCGAAAATTAAATTGCCCTTTCTTGGAGATCATTTTCCGTAACGTACGATTGATCGTAATGAAAATCTGTCATAATTTTGTTGCGTCTTTAGGCTCGATATTAATCGCTCTTTCAACATTTTTCCTCTAATTTTTAAGAGAATCAAGTTATTCACAAAATGGCCCGATTTTTTGACGGTTTTTCGAAAATTCAACTGTCAAAATTTGTCATTATATGTTTCGCTAAAAACTGTTGTGATTAGAATAGCTAGAAGGGAGGTGGTGGAGCTGGGCTTGTTATAGACCAATTATCGAAAACAAGATCTCCGTAACTCGGTCCCATCGTGGCCTGAATATGGAAACTTGCGTTGTCCGGCAATTATCTCCCACTTGAGCCGAAGCCGAGTTGTGATAACTCGTTGAAAAGTCGTAACTCGCTTGTGCACTGCAGTTATGATGTATTATCATCATTATTATTATTATTATTGTTGTTATTGATAAATAAAAAGTTTAAACAAGGTATAGGTGAATAATAATGATCAACATATTGCATGTATTTGTTGTGTTTACATGTATATATTATATGACGGTAGTACACACCTCGTAAGAAGCAGGTCATATATTACGAGGTGGTGTTGAGAGAGACCCCGTTCCCGCACTCTTTTCATCTCTGACTCGTATCTTTCTTTTTGTCTTCCCTCTCAAATCCTCTTTTTCGTCTTATTTTTCTTGTCGTAGCTCTTCCGCTCTCGGCTAATTTTCTACCGATTCACCACGCTCTTGTCTTTGATCGTGTGCCCACTAGACAGAGAAGAAGGCGAGAGATGGTTGGATAGGGATCCGCCATTTTAGATTTTTCTCGTGTGGAGGAGCGAGTCTTATCCGTTTGTATATTGCGATACTTTGGCAAACTACCACCGGTAGCGCAACTCGCGACGCAAATAATCTCGGGCTCGTAATCGGCCAGAATACTTATTTTTTTCTCTTTCTCCTTTATTACACCACGTGAATTAGAGCGCGCAGGATATTAGCCTGTGCAACAAAGCAGCTAGAAAAAATGGGGCTTCGAGGGTGAAAAAATGCATGTGGAACACGATTTAATCAGGAGAATTAATCTTGTAGATAAGAATCTTTACAATCCTGCTGGGAAAAAGAGAGATTTCGCGCTGCCCCGTGCCGCGAAACGTTGTAGTACCGCTGACCTCCGCTAGGTGGCGGAGGCGCGCCACGCTGCTCGCAAGCGGTGCTGACGACTCTGGAGTATATAACCAGCCTGGGCTCCTCGGCCCATAAACCTAGTTTTTTTCACTTTTTCCTTTCGTTGTTCATTCTCTCCGATCATTTTCTTATTGGACTCATTTTTCCCCGCCTTTTTCACCATATTTTCGCACTTGAAAAATCTTGAACGAATCTTACGATTTTTTCAGTGTCTCCGAACTGAAGGAAGCGATCGAAAGAAGATGCGGCGTTATGGCTGCCCATCAGGTGTTGCTCATGAGTGGTGGCGAAAGCCTCGAACCCAATGCCCGTGTGTGTTCGTACTCCGCCGGAACCGACACCAATCCCATCTATCTCTTCAGCAAGGCCGCCATCGAGAGTCATGTGCCACCCACGCCACACACCGACTACGGCTCTGGTAATTTTTTCATTATCGCATATTTAACAAATAAAATACTTCTATTTTTTTATTTCCTTCAAATCCCAAATAAAGGAAAAAACCTTGGTTCTCGAAAACCGACCGTCCCGGAAGTCAAAATTCACGGAAATCGTACTAAAAATCAAAAATTCAAAGGAACCGGCTGAATTTATTTTAGCTCCGACCCAAAAATTCGAAAAAAAAAAATTGCTCATGGAAAAGTACAAAAAAAACAATCGTGTCGAAATTATGATTTGAAAATTAACAGAAATGAACGAAATCAACTCGCCATCGTCCAAGTTGAAAATTCCTTGGATAAAAAAAAGAATTCTCGAAAAAAATTTGGTGAAAATAAAAATTGGCGATTCTTTGTTTGTTTGGCTTTTCTACCTGGGACGTTTGACGAGGTCGTTGAGTGCTCGGGCACAGCTGATACAACGTTGCCAGACTGTACGACGCCAAACGGACGACAATCTTTCCTTTAACTTATTTCATCTTCTCTCTCTCTCTTTCTCGAGCACTCTCGTTATGCGTGTGTGTTGCGTAATTCTCGGCTCTCGTCGTTGTTCCCCTCCCGCGACTGAAAATCCTCGCTACTGAAATGCTCGTACAGTCTCTTTCAAAAAACATCAACTATAATTCAGGAAAGGCTAAAAAAATCTTTTAAAATATTAAACTCGAAATTGATTTATCAATAATTATAAATATTCGATATTTTAACATTTTCGTTGGAACAGATATTCAGAATTGCGAAAAAATTGGGAAAACCAGGGGAAAAAAATGAATTTCGAGATTTTTTCGATGTTTTGATAAGCAAATTTTATCGGCATTTTCAGTTTTGAAAATTTCGAGTATCTTGACGAAACCAATAACCGAAAATAATTTCAACCCTTTTTTTTCCATTTTTCAAATAATTTTCAAAATAATTGAAAATAAAAAATGGAAATATTTGAAGAAATTTTGTGGAAAGTGAAAATCCGGTGCTGCTTTGAGAGAATTTTCATGAATTATTAACGTTACAAATTCATACATGGAATTAAATAATATGGTAAAAGTGTTGCATAAACGAAATAGGATATTCGAGTTTGTTTGTATTTTTATTTTCGCGTACGTATAAACATATGACATGTGTAACGATTACGTGCTCTTTGATCGACAATTAATCTAGTTCACGAAAGCGAGACTTCGATCTCGGGGCATACAGACAAGAGCGAAGTATCAGGCTGGCCACTTGCTCCACTTTTTCACTCCTCCTTTTTCTCCTTTTTCCTTTTTTTCCCCTTTTTTTTTATTGTCCTCCAATCAAAGACCTATGACTCGTTGAACCGTCGCTTCGGGTGACCTGAAATATTGTATGTATTTATTCGTCTCGGTTGTCGCGATAATCACAGGGCAAAAGAAGCAAAAAACGTTGATGAAAGAAATGGCGCGACGAACAAACAAAGGAACGCACGAGGATTTACGATTTTTTCAATCCTCTTCATTTTCGCCTCCAATTATTTTTTATTTTTTTTTTTTTCTTCTCTCAACTGCTCATTTGTTAATCTTATTAATTAACCGGCTAATCGGAATTACGAACGCTGTGTATATTCAATTACCCGCGACATCAATTAACTCTCAAAAATGATAATTCATATGTCGCGCGACCAAATTTCAAACTTTTTCATCAACGTTTCATTCATTTCTTTCGTTTCTCTTCGCTAATCAATCTCCCGACTAATTGCCTCACTGTTTTTATTCTTTTTTTCTTTTTTTCTTTTTTTTTCTTTTGGTTCTTTGTTTTCGAGCTTTTGCAATAATTGAGTAAATATTTTTAGTAGGAAATCGATCGCGATTTATGTCGAAGCTTTTATGACGTAGATACGATCGATGACTTATCGCCAGTAACGAGGTGCGTAAACTCGCGACCTCGCACGTATTTATTTTACAGTCGATACCCCCTTTTTTCTGCTTTGTTTTGGTTTGTTCGTTTGTTTGTTTTTTTTTGTTTTTTTAGTATTTCAGCGATACACATACGTGTGGAAAATGTAAAAANTAAAAATCGTTTTCTCGAGTATTCCGAAGTCTCTGACAATTTTCCGTCATCGGGCATTCGTGCTTCTTCAATAAGGTGTTGCGATGTCGTCAGACGACGCAAATAATCGCCAATCCCTCACAGACACACGCGCACACCGGCCACACGCGCTTCTCGACAACTTGCTCAGACTCGCATTTATTTCTGCCATTATTTTCGTCATTCCTCCATTCTTATTTTTCTTTGTCATTCTCCGCCATTACATTTCTTTCGACTAATCCTTCACTTCCGGCTTCAACTTTTAGCCTTCGGGAAAATCAATTTTTCCGCATTTTTCGGCTTACTATTTCGTTGGAATATGAATGAGTAACAATTTCCACATTTTTCCATGTAAAAACGCATCGAAATTAGCCGCTAGAAATGTTTTAGAAATTCGTATTTAGTTTTTTCCACGGACTTATGGCTTTTCAAATTTTTTCAACGATCTTGTAACGTTCGTCGATAGAAGTTGGAAATACCGATCGAGCTATCTTTCTAAGCGCAACGGCATCCTCCGAGTCTACCAAAATCCGCTTCAAAACACTCCCACCAAACGCCTGTAGCATGATTTTTAGGGAAATTTAGAAATTTCAGATTTTCTAAAATCAACTTTTAGGTCTAAAATAGCATCGAAATTCATTTTTCTTCGATTACGACATCCGCGCGCTACATTCGATAGCAAATTTTCCGCTCTCCACGAATATCTAGGAGTTTTTCAAAAAAGCTCAAAAATTCCGTGTCAAAATATCGAAAAAGCATTTTTTTTTCTAAAAAAAATGTTAAAATTTGATAAAAAGGCTTCACACCAGTACGGCGACGCATCCCCGAGGTTAGAGTTTATCGATTTAGCATTAAACGACCCGTGTATGGTGTCTATGCACATATACATCGTTCAGTCTGTACGTATATATTCTCTTTACACCCAGAGTTCATGCACGCGTACGACCCACGCAAGGATGAAACACTGCAGCTGTAAATATATATGCGACCCTCTCCACACAGATATTCACGTACAAAAAGGCACATAAACTCATCCCAGCTGGATTTATGGCCCCGCGGGCGTCGAAAGCTTTTATTCCAAGCTCATTTTTTCGTTGCGTACGAAAAGCTCGCATAATCTTGACCGATTAATTTTTTTTATCTTTTTCCTTATTAATAAATTATCATTTTTATGCGCGACTCCAAAAATCGTGCCAAAACGTTCGTTGACCCCCGCTCGTTATTTTTTTTTCTCTTTCATTCTCTCGTTCGTAAAATAGACGAAAGAATATCTTGCAGTTGCAGAAAAAAATATCAGATTCAAATTATCTTCCCAAATCGTTCGCATTTTTTTTTCTACTTTTTTTTTTTCTTCTCCACGACGCCCCCGAAATTCCGAAAAAAATCCTTGATTCGACGAGGAAAAATCGGACGCTTCGATATTCCATCAGTTATTCCGTGGCAATGAAACTTATGGATCCGCAACCATTATTCCTTCAATGCCACTTTTTTTTTTAACAACCTTTTTTTTCCACTTTCGGTTTCGCACAAATGTTTAAACATCCATATATATCCATTTGTTATGGATTTAATGCTAGGAACTCGCGTGCTCCAATCTGAGAAGCAGACCATTAAATCACTATTGTGCTCAGCCATTTGAAAAATATGCATTATTTATTATTTATTTAATTACCAAGAGTTTTAATCCCCTTTATAGAAATTCGTCTATTTTTTTCATTTATTTTTTTTCTTTCCTACGATAAATGTTGGAACGTTTTAGAAAATCGTTAAGATCGTTGAAAACGTAGGAAAAAAAAAATTTGCTGGCTTCTCAATGGAAAATCACGTTTTTCCTTTCATTGATTAACGACAGCAAAAAATAATTGAAAAAAATTTGCAGAATCAATGCAACTGACACGAAATGCTCGTTGCTTCGTCTCAGAAAAAAAAAAACGTAGAAAATTGAAACTTTTTGTTTAATTTAATTTATGATCGAAAATCGTAATCTTCGCTCGTTGCTCACTCGTCACGACGCAGAAAAATATCTTTTTCCCACATTTTCTCCTCGTCCGAGCAACTGGTAAATAAATGAAAAGAAAAAAAAACAATCGGTATCATTGTTTTCCCTCTTTCGTGTTTTGTGTTTCACGAGATCCCTCGTTGCTGCGTAGTTTTTCAGTGTGTTTTTTTTCGATATTTATACACACTCGGGATTATGTGCGCGTGTGTCGATGCGTAGTAACGTATAAATAATTTATATACGTAGTGAAATTTTGTCGTTATACAGAAGCGTGAGTCATATCAAGGTCCCGCATGGATAATGAACCGAAATTTTAATCGCCTCGATCTAAAGTCAAGGTATTTTTTTTTCTCATTTATTTTACTTATCGACAAAATTCTAAACAGACATTTTCTCCTTTCGTCGGATTAACAAAAATTCTCCCATTCGCGTCGTGCCATCGATGATTTTCTTATTTTTTAAATTTTTAACAATTTTTCGAAAAAATTAAAAAATTCATGTAATTCGTTGATTACGATTTTTGAAGAATTTTTCGAGCTGATAAAATTTCATTTTCAAAGGAAACAAACAAAAAAGTTTGTTATTTCTCTTTGGTAATTAATGAAAATCAACATTAATTTTGCCTTCTCTCCCGCGTGTGTGCTGCGTTATTTTTCTTTAATATGCGATACGCGTTGGCGTCGTTTATTTCTCGAGGTCTTTGAATCGCACTTGAGATTTAACGTTCTCGCCATTCCCTAGATACGCTGTGTCCGTGCAGTATTCGAGCACGTGGCGTTTCCGGATTGTTTTACAAGCTCGCAATTACGCGTTTCGTTATTTCCCGTTAATTCCGTACTTTTCGAATGAATATTCCATTTTTTTCATTCGATTCGAAACTTTCGTTAGTTTTTCATTCGACATTCATTCCTCGAGCCGATGGATTTATTTCGAATGACGCAATTTGTTAAATTGTCACAGAATAAATAAGAAAAACAAATGGCTGGTCGAGATAAGCTGCAAGATTTTTTTCTATCGGCCACGATATCGCGATAATGATTTCACGATTTTCCGAATGCTTTTTTTTTTTCTCTCTCTCTCATTATCTTTCATATTTATCCTTTTCCATTCAAACTCCGTCTGTTCTATATAAAATGATGAGAAATAGGGAAAAAGAAAAAAAAAACTGACGCAACGCTGCTCGAGGGTACCGTCGAGATAGAAACTCGTTCGCGACCTTGTACGATTCTCAGTCTCACACGTGTGTGTGTGTGTGTGTGTGTGTGTGTGTGCCAAGAACGGTTCTTCATCGGCCTATCCAAACCCACGACTCCCTAAGATGATTTTTCTCATTTTTTTGTTGTTTCTTAATTTATCGTCCCCTCGATTTCATAACTGCCATCAATTTTGGACTCGACGATGCTTGACACGAATTTCCACTTGTTTCGATCGAATCGACGATTTTTTTCCATTGTTTTTTAATTTATTGATAAATTTTCAATTTTTCATGAAATTTTCATAATTTATGGCGAATCGTTGTTATTAATCATTGGGGCACAGTCTTTTGTTTACTCTTCTTTGTTTTGGTCGATTTTTATCTCAATTTATCGTCCCCTTATATCTGCGATCAATTTTGGACTTGACACGAATTTTCCACCCGTTTCGATCGAATC
>JBAJMU010000011.1:2197729-2430849 GCA_037952995.1 Hyposoter didymator
TTTTTTTTTTTTTTTTTTTTTTTTAATGGCTGCTCGTTATCGTCTCGGCGATTATTCATTTTTCGCACATTTATTTCGAGCCTGGGATCGCACTGGGGGTCAAATTGACCCAGGCAAATAAAAGCCTGCTACAAACCATCAAATTCGGAAAAATCGTTTTCTTTTTCATTTTCAAACTGTAAAAAAATGTTTTCCTCAAATTTCCATTTGTCAAAACGAAAAATTTGATTTTTTTGTTTTTCTTTAGATGTCGATCTCGTCGAACAAATCAACGCTTCGTTGGCTATGCCAGCGACCTATGGGACTTTGGTTGCTCGGGCTCAGCTTGCCCAACAATGCTGCGCCCTCGCTCGGGAACAAACGAGAACTTGCGAACGTCTCGTTCACGATCAGCATCTCCAGCAACAAGGCTGGGCTGCTGTCGTCGCCAATCTCGAGGACATCACTCACATGTTTCAATCCAGAGCCGAAGTTCTCCAACAGAGCTTTGCCCTTTATTTGACCGAACGGGAACAACACATGCAACTCCTTAACAAGTAAGTATTCCATCGACTGAACCAACAGCTCAAAATATTTGGAAGCACACACGAAGCTTTAGTAATTCCAAAGACAAAAAAAAGCGTGAAATTTCGATTTTTTCTCAAATAAAAAATTTTAAACAAATGAAATAAAGTAACAAGATTTTTCGGAAAGAATGAGAATTTTCATTTATCTGCTCTGGAGGCGCTCTTAGTTTTTCGTTGACGACTGAAAAATTATTTTTTTAAAAACGCTCAAAATGGCAGCGTTTTTTTTTATTTGCATTTAAATTATATTATTTCGACCCAATATTTTATAAAATTTGCAGAAATTCGAGCGGTTGAACGATTAAAAAAAAAAAGTCAGCAAAATTCGATAAATCATAAAATTCAAACCGTTCAACCGATATTCCCCAAATTTAACACAAACCAATCAATTAAAAAATTTAAAACGAATGAAATAAAGTAACAAGTTTTTTCGGAAAGGATGAGAATTTTCATTTATCTGCTCTGGAGGCGCTCTTAGTTTTTCGTTGATGACTGGAAAATTATTTTTTTTAAAACGCTCAAAATTGCAGCGTTTTTTTTATTATTTGCATTTAAATTATAAAATTTGCAGAAATTCGAGCGGTTGGACGATTTAAAAAAAAAAAGTCAGTAAAATTCGATAAATCATAAAATTCAAACTGTTCAACCGATATTCCCCAAATTCAACACGAACCTTCCTATTATAATACTCTGTTTATTTATATATATATATATATATATAAAAAATAGTAATAAATCTTAACATTTGTGGAAGTCAGAGCGTCGACAGCCTTTTTTCGAAAATTTCAACACACCGTACAATTCGTATTTTTCTACCAATTCTCCCAAAATTCTCGAGTCATAAACGTTTGGATTTTGCAGTGCCAGAACATACGCACACACAGATTTAGACGTTTTTTTTTCTAAATATGATTTTTCGATGTTTCGGGAGACTAAGCACATTGACATTGAAAACTGGAAAAAAAAACACACAATTTTCACCGTCACATAATTTCCTCCATGAGGAAGTAACAACATAAAAAAGTATGTACGATGAAGAAAAAAAAAGTATAAATACGTTGGAAAAATGAAAAATGTGGGTAAATAAAAAAGTTGAAAGCTTATCAAAGTGAAAAAGAAGAATATATTCAGTTTTTTTTCTCTCAATGTTTCAGCTTCAATGGGGACTTGGGAACGTTATCGAAAATTCCTATTCTGCCAGCACTGCGGGCGCAAGCGGAGGGTTTCTTGTCGCCGGACGAGGAGGAGGCCGGAGGCGGAGGAGGCGGAGGAAATTCGGAAGAGTTGGGAGAGTGCACGAGCGACGAAGTTTTGAGTTTGTTGAAATGGATATCCGCAAAGGACAATCAGAGCAGCTTGGAACAAGTGGCGGAACAGTGCTCCCGGGGCTTGGAACAGTTTGACGAACGCATGATGGAAGGCTTGAAGGCCGAAGTTAACGGAGCGATCGACGCGGCGAACAAGCCCGAGATGAAGGAGATCAAAGGGCTGGGAGAACGTTTGTTCGCCCTGGAACAATTGATGGCACAGACGAAAAGGCTGGTCCAAGAGCAGGGCGAACTGGCCCAAGGATTTTCGCAGAATCAGACACGCGCGAGCAACTTGGGGGACCCGAGTGTTTTGCCAGATTTGTGTGCATCTCACAGGCGGCAATTGGCCGTTATGATGGAAAATCACAGCCAATTGCGGGACATTCGACGTCGTTGTACCAAGGCGAAGGAAGAACTCTCGGTAAATATTCACCATCGACTCAAGTGGATCATGTACGTCGAAAACAAAATGATGGAAGTCGATGGCAAACTCGTTATGTATCACGAAAGCCTAAAACGTCTGAGACGCCATCTCGAAGTCATTCAGCAGATTCACCTCGCCCCACAAATGTACTTGTCCGCCGTTGCCGAAGTCGTACGTCGACGAACTTTTTCCCAAGCTTTTCTCGTCTGGGCCAGCAGCTTGGCCTGCCAATTGCTCACTGTCCATTCCGAAGAGATTGCACGACGACGAGAATTTCAAAATAAATTTGAAGGACATTTTCTCAATACCCTATTCCCCGGACTCGAAGACACTCCGCCGCCCTTTGCTACACAGGCTCCCAATGTCTTTGATGGCGGACTGCCCAAGGTACCTTTTTCATTCACTCATTTATTTCCCCCTATTTTTCCCGTCATTTTGGGAAAGAAAAAAAAAACCAATCGTTGCAGAAATTTTTTGTTTTTTTTTTTTATTTCAATAAATATTTTAATATTTAATAACAAAAAATTTATTAATTCACAAAAAGATGATTTTTGCCTTTTAAAAACTGAATGTACCAGAAATATTGGAACTAGTCAATCGATTATCAAAATAATTTCAAGAAATTGAATAATTTGTTTTCTTTTTTTTCTTTTTTCTTTAATTTTAATAAATATTTCGATACAAGGAGAGAAATGCGGGAAATTTATGTCACAAATTACTATGCCGCCATAGTTTTCTGGTGACAGTTTCGTCCCTCTGAGAAATTTGAGCAAAAACATAGTAATTTTTATTCCAATTCTATAATCAGATGAAAAATGACTAAGTTTTTGCTCAAATTTCTCAGAGGGACGAAACCGTCACCAGAAAACTATGGGGCATAGCAATTTTTGATATAAATTTCTCCGTGTATTTAAAAATAATATTCGATAGCAATATTCGAACTCACAATCGAATTAATGATCTAAAAAGGAATATTAAATTTCGTTTAATTTGGCAGTTGACGATCGACGATATGGAATCGTTGAAAGATCAACTGCCCGATCTGGCCGATTCGATCGCGACTCCTGATCTCAACACCATCACACAATTCTTTCTATCGAAAAGTCTCACCGACGCTAGTACAGATGGGAATAAAGGAAAAGAGAGTATTTCCATGCCCGTTGACATGCCCTCTTCCAAGGAAGAAGCTAACGAGCGGGTTCCCATGGTCGGCGACAGGTTAGTAGCGAAAAATAAACGCGTAAAACCTTCTCAGGCCTATAACTCCCGTCCACATCGTTATTTTTCGAGACTCATTTCAGTAGAAATTCAAAAAAACTCACAAAACAAACTTGGCCATCGAATCAAGCCGAAAAATTCTCACAAACGTTTCTTCTCCAACAGGGTTGGCTTCGAGTCCGAGACCGACACGGAGGAGTTCGAGAAAATAGGCCGAATAGTTGGGGCTGATTCGAAGCTGAATTCGTACGACGATACGAAGAAGCAAAAGCTTCAAAAGCAATTGGAGGTTGGTGATGATGATGATGATTCGAGAAGTTTGTCTCCCTCATCCTCCTCGACCTCGACAAACGTGTCGTCCTTGAATTCCCGAACGATTTATCTGAATCGTTCGTCCTCGTCCAGCGAGCACGTGCAATCATATTATTTGCCCCCAAGTTCGGCCCTTAACGAGAGGTCGCAGGCTCTAAGCCCATTGGCCGAGTCTTCCGAATTCATTGAGAATTCAAAGTGTCACGAAAAACACTCGAAATTAACCTCCGACCTGAATAATATTCACGAGGAAAGATCGTCCTCCTCCCCCTCCTCCTCACCAACGAGACTAACGAGCGAGCAAAAGTTTTCAATCAATTGTCCGATCCTCGCTTCTCCCAATCCCTCGAAATCCTCGTTTACGTGCGACGGCAAAAATATTTCACAACGTGATAACCCGGCTCTCCAGCAAGGATTTAACAGCCCGGGGAGCAGCCCGTCCAACGATAATGTCAACGATTTCTTGGGCACCGAATTTTATATGGACGAATCCCTGCCCAGCAGCCTTAGCGAACATAACAACGAGGCACAACATCAGGCTATCGTTTCCCTTCTTCAGGTACTTGGACGAATTTACAGGCTCCATTTAAAACCAACAAATCAAAAGATAAACAATACGATTATCAACTCGTAGTCGTAGCGGTTAAAACCTTCCATTTGCCTATTTTTTATACACCCCACCTCCATTTTTTCATCCTTTATCGTCTCTCTGCTTTTCATTCCCTCATTATTCTTCATTTCGTGGGAAATTCCCAGAAAATCATTTTTCCATAAAAAACCAAACATTTTGACGTTTGTCCTCCGGAAATTTCACTTGAAATTCATTTTTCAACATTCAGTTCATTCTCGAAATATTGAACCATTTTTCTCCTCCTTTCTCATCGTTTTTTCATTTTTTCTTTTCATTTCCTCTCGTAGAAATCCTCTAGATTCTTTTCTATCAATGTTCGAGTAATTTTTGTCTCTATTCCCTTACGAAACTCCCGAAATTGTAGGATTTTGGGGGAGACAAAAAAAAAATAGGAAATGTTCGCGTTCGTCAAAGACGAACAATCGACTACGTTTTTAGATTTTAATTTTTATTCCAGGATAGCTGTGATGCCGTCGCACTTCTCTCCTTCCTTTCCCTCGTACTAATTTATACCACACTTACAAATATTTATAACTACATAAACACCGACACGTAATCAATCACGAGGCTTCGAATTTATTCAAACAAAATCAACGTTTTATTTCATTTTAACATTTTTTTTCATTTTTTTCATTTTTTTTCATTTTTTATTCGAAAAAAGTAAAACTTCACTGTAGACTAATCCTCATTGTTATTGTGGCACTTGACGTTTATTCAATTGTTGTAAATATTTTTCATCATTTTTTCAAGGCGATTAATTTTTTCGAAATATTTTTGTATTAAATTTTCGTCGTGCATTTTTTTTTTGGTTTATTGTGCAGCAGAAAAATCGTTTTGTGTATTTATTTTCATTATTTTTCATCGCACACATATTGTTTTGACCCGCCGTTGGCACGCTGGGTCTATTTGACCCGAAGGAATTTCCTGCGCCTGCCGCGAGCAGATTTTCATTGATTTTTTTCATTGAGAAGCCGGGAAGTCGTTCAGAATCAGCATCGCCCGGTGTGTGAACGAAGGGTCGAGCTGGGTTTTTTTTCAATCGAACAAAAAAAATGACAAAATCTTTTTTTCAGCCAACGATTCGCTTCTCATTGATTTCTCTCTTTTCGCAATGGTTTTTCAGGCTTTCACACTCATAGAGCTTGTAGCGATTCAACCGAATTTATAACTCTCAGAGCTTGCAAGAAATCGCAATTGGAAGCAGAAATTTTATTTCGGAAAATTAAACTCAATTGAAAATTGAGGTTTTAGTGATTTTTTGTTTTTAATTTCATAGAAAAATACAGTTTTAAAGAAGACTAGATTCCACACTGAAAGGAAAATCGGTTTTTGAAAATTCGAACGACCAGAAAAATGTCAACATTAATCTTCAAATAATTAAACAATTAATGAAAATCGTCATAAAATTTTCTTAATCGAACAAATGTCGAAATACATGTTTATAGAATTATTCCAAAGTTTGGAAAATTGATAAAAATGGTTGCTCGAATATAAAGAAATGAAAATCATAATGAAAAACGTTTAAATGCAAAAATTGTGAAAATAAATGTTGAAAGAATTGACGAGAAATTGGAAAAATTGACAAAAATGGTTGCTCGAATATAAAGAAATGAAAATCATAATGAAAAACGTTTAAATCCAAAAAATGTCGGAATAAATGTTGAAAGAGTTTATTAGAAGTTTGGAAAACTGATAAAAATGGTTGCTCGAATATAAAGAAATAAAAATCATAATGAAAAACGTTTGAATCCAAAAAATGTCAAAATAAATGTTGAAAGAATTTATTAGAAGTTTGGAAAATTGATAAAAATGGTTGCTCGAATATAACGAAATAAAAATCATAATGAAAAACGTTTAAATGCAAAAATTGTGAAAATAAATGTTGAAAGAATTGACGAGAAATTGGAAAAATTGACAAAAATGGTTGCTCGAATGTAGAGAAATGAAAATATTCATAAATTTAATAGAATTTTGAGAAATTGATAAAAGTGGCTCCGCGAATATAGAGAAATGGTTGTTAAAAATGTGGCGGAATGAGAATTGACAGAAATATTTGGAACGGTGTGTTGCAGGAAAACTTGGGCAACACCAGAAGCGAAGTGGAGCGTTTGCGGAGTATACTGAGAAGCATAAAAGTCTCGACGAGCGAGACTCTGGCATCGTTCCGTGAGGAACTGTCACTGCTGCGTAAGCAAGTGCACGTGGAGAATTCGGAATTGAGTGAAATAACGGATCGAGTGGGTCGAGCGTTGGTTTTGCATTCTGCCAAGTGTGAGAGCGCTTTGCGCGAGCGCGAGCAAGAATTGACGGTCGATCACGAGCTGGAAATGGCTGACGTGAAAAAATTGCTGGCCGATCGTGACCAAGAGATTCGCAACGTTTATGGGGCGGTTCGGGAGGTCGAGAACGAGCTCGCCGACCGGGAATTCCTCATCAACAACATGAGACAAAAGCTCGAGGCAGAACGCGAAGAAATGAACAATTTGCAGCAACAATTGAAACGCCAAATGGACGAAGCGATGGAACATGCTCGGATGGAGAAAGAAACTGCCCTGGAAGAAACTCGGGAGAAGAAACGAGTGGAAATGGAAGAAATTCGCGGCAGCCTCGAAAGTTGCCAGCAAACGATTCGCACCCTCGAGGAAAATCTTGCCAAAGCGAATCTCGAACAACAACGAGCTGTCAAGGAAGCAACCGACAAATTACAAATGGAATACAAATCTGAGCTCGACACCATTCGCACGCGCTACAAAATGGTCGCAATGGCAACTTCGACGATGGAAAGAAGCCCGAGCGATTACGAATTGGAAAAAATTGATTTTCCAACGTTCGTTTCTGTTTCTCAGCGGCCAGACGTGATCGATCGTTCGAACCACGAGGCCATTCTCGCTAAAATAAAAGAGGAATTGGAGGTGGAGAAGAGCGAAGCTGTGCGGAAGGCAATCGAGAAAGAACAGGATGATTTTCGGTCGAAACTGGAGGATCGTTTGCGCGAGGCTGCACGACGAATGGTCGAGGAATCGGAGGCTCACAGAATGCGAGAGACCGCTCTCGTAGAGGAGTGCCAACAGTATCAAGAAATGATTCGACGTCTGACCGAAGACGATCTCGAAGTTCGTCAAGTCCTAAACGAAAAGGTAAATTTTCACTATTATTTACAAATTTTCACTCGTTCGACAATAAAATTTCGACAACAAGACGAAATATGATTTTCTCTCTTTTTGCAAACAGGTGGAAAATCTCGAGGAAGAAAAAAGCTGTTTACAGAGCAAAATGATAGCCCATCGGATGATTTTAAAATTGCGAGAGAACCAAATTCACGAGCTGGAGAGCGAGAGAGCAGTTTTGCGTCAAGAGTTGAGCGACGGTCGCTTGAGAATGAATCAGAGCAGCTCGGGCTTGGAGGAGACTCTGCAGACCTTGTTATCCGGCGGGAAAGACGAGGCCGAAGTCTCAGAATCAAAGAAAGTTCGGCTGGAGGCGACCGACAGTGAGAGTTTGTCACGGCGGCTGGAACTCCTCGAGCTCGACAACAAAAGATTGTCCGCAGAGTTGCGTTTGATTCGCGAGAGCAAGGATGAGATTCAGGCCAAGGTCGAGGTCCTCGAAGCCGAAAAAATTCGCCTCGAGATCGAGCTCGTGAAGGAACGATCGAAACGCCCGAATCTCGCGAGCCTCGAGGAAAATTCCTCGTGCCAAGCGAGCTCGTCGAGCAGCAACCTCCACGCGACCGCCACCGCATCGAACGATCCTCGGGAAAAGGACATGACTGCCTCGGTCGCCATCGTCTCCGACACCTCCAGCATCGACAACGTCAGCGCCTCCGAAACCGGCGGAAGACTCTCCGAAATCATCAGCCATTATCTCGAACTTTTGACCAAAAATCCTGGCACTTATCCTGACATTCACGAACTCGGGGTGACCTTCACCAGCTGCGATCCTGGCGACACTGTCCTCGTCGTCTGGGACACTCCTCATCGCCACTACAGCGTCATTCAAGACTCGAGAACTCTCTATATTCTCAATTCCGAGTGTTTCGACACTCTCGAAGTTTGGATCAATCCTGATGGCACGCCAGCCTCCAAACATATTCTTGGCGAAGTTATCGACAAGCAATACTGTCATGCTAAAAAGGTCAGCATCTGGTTCATTCATTTTTTCACTTTGGCTATTCACTATTTTTTCGCAAATTCCAAAATTATCTCGAGATTCGTGTCGAAAAGGAGACAAATTTTGAAAAACTAACGAAGCAAATGACAAATTTTACTTTTTCCATTTTAGAGAGAATTATTTTTTTAGAAATTTCATTTTCACTCGGAAATTTTCTATTTTTTCGCTCCGATCGTTCGAAATTTCATTTTCAGCTCCTCAAACACAATCTTATTGCGATAAATTATCGCTCGGGGATTCTCCGAGGCTCGATACTCATCGCAATAGATTGTTAAATTCAAATTTCATTGTTTATTATCAAATTTTACTTTTTTTTTCCATTTTGGAGAGAATTATTCTTCATGAATTTAATTGTTACGAGAAAATTTTAAATTCTTTCGCTCCGATCGTTCGAAATTTCGTTTCCAGCTCCTCAAACACAATCTTATTGCGATAAATTATCGCTCGAGGATCCTCCGAGGCTCGATATTCATCGCAATGGATTGTTAAATTCAAATTTCATTGTTTATTATCAAATTTTACTTTTTTTTTCCATTTTGGAGAAAATTATTCTTCATGAATTTAAATTTTACAAGAAAATTTTCTATTCTTTCGCTCCAATCGTTTGAAATTCCATTCCCAGCTCCTCAAAAACATTCTTATTGCGATGAATTATCGCTGGAGGTTTCTCCGAGCCTCGATACTCATCGCAATAGATTGTTAAATTCAAATTTCATTGTTTATTATCAAATTTCACTTTTTTTTCCATTTTGGAGAGAATTATTCTTCATGAATTTAATTGTTACGAGAAAATTTTAAATTTTTTCGCTCCGATCGTTCGAAATTTCGTTTCCAGCTCCTCAAACACAATCTTATTGCGATGAATTATCGCTCGAGGATTCTCCGAGGCTCGATATTCATCGCAATAGATTGTTAAATTCAAATTTCATTGTTTATTATCAAATTTCACTTTTTTTTCCATTTTGGAGAGAATTATTCTTCATGAATTTAATTTTTACGAGAAAATTTTCTATTCTTTCGCTCCGATCGTTTGAAATTTCATTCCCAGCTCCTCAAACACATTCTTATTGCGATAAATTATCGCTCGAGGATTCTCCGAGGCTCTAAACTCATCGCAATATATTGTTAAATAATCATTTAACTTACATTTTCGTGCTGTGAGCCACAAATTTACGAAAAAAAAAAAAAAATGGAAAAAATGTAATTTACAAATTTTTTTGTAACTTTGACAGCCGGAGAATCGATACAACGTACCGAAGGGTACAAAATTCTACAGAGTGCGAATAAAGCCCCTCGCCTACGTCTCCTAAGCTGGGGGATTTTCGTGAGTAAGGAAAATGGAGAAACTGGAAAAGGAAGGAGATAAATTAGTCTCATAGAAAGGAAAGGAGGAAAGAAAAATGGAAAGAAAGAATCTCGAGGGGGATTCTTCGACCTGGTGTACAAAGCGCTGTGATCGCGGAATCGCGGCCCCAAAATCTTCGACAATTGTTTTCCACATTGAGTGAGGAAAAAATAAGATGGCGAAAAAATGTCGATTTTAATCGGAGCCTTGAAAAGCATGGGCAAAATAAAGGAATCGTGATTCCGGCGACTTGACGTCTGCGCGACCATCCGCGAACTCGAATCAAGGCCAGAACCTGCCAGAGCCTCGAAACGCATCCTCGATATAGTGTCAACGTCTTGAGAGAGCAAGATAAAAGGTAGAAATTATTCTTAAAAAATGAAAAAGTCGAAAAACAAAATCAAAAAAGCGTCAAAATGAATTAAAAACAAAAAAAAATGAAATAATAATAATCGAAGCGATCGGTTAATGTTGGCAGAGGTACGCGCAAGTTTAATGACATGAAAAGAGGCGGAAGGATGCGCTGGCGTTTTATTGTGATATAATCTTAACGAAAAAGCAAAAAAATAGTGAAAACAATTGCGAGTATTTGAAAAAAGCGACAAAAATGAGGAAAATACGCAAAAAAAAAAGAAAAAAAAAAAGAAAACAGAAAGAAATACTTAAAAAATTCAACGTTACTTTTAGTACGCATAATTGTCGTTTTATTCGCTTTCTGTCCTGAGCTCTCGAGGAGGAAAAATTAATATGGACCACAGCGAAAAAACGAAGGGAAATTTTTTTTGCTCTTTTTTTCATTTTTTTTTTTCGCGCTCCTCGTGGTCGATCGCAAAAACGTGTAATATTAATTTAAGATTCTTAAAGTTTCTTCGCCCTAGCACGTAGAAATCGCTCCGAACTTGTGGAGAAAAACATTCAGTTTATTGAATTTTTGTCAATAACTTTTGCCGCTTTGGATTTCAGCGAGTTTTGCGACGATTTTTCCTCCGTTCGGTTTTGTTTTAGTTTTTCGAAAAACCCTGAAGAACAAAAAGGAGCATTTTTTATTGTGGAAAGAGAAAAGAAAAAACGTTGTTCTGACGTCGAAATCGTAAAATTTATTTTCAATAATTCGAAATGAAGGAAAAAATAGTTGAAAAATCCAACATTTACCAATTTGGTGTTTCTCATTTTTCATTTATATCTCGCAGCACCGTGTGGTATCTTAGCCGTAAGATTTTTGCGAAAAAGCTTCGTAATTGCCCTTAAAGAAAAAATAATAAAAAAAAAATACGTATAAATGAAAAATAATAATAATAATGAATAATTAAAATAAATAATGGCGACGATAGAAATGATTATTGTTAAATGCGATATATGCGTGTAAATAAGCGAGCGAAACGCGACGAGCGTCATTGATTCAAAGTAATTTTGTAAAGCCCCTCCAACTTTTGAGTATTTGAAAAATCAGTCAAACAAAGACATCGTGAAAGCAACAATTTTTAGAAGAAACGAAACGGAGCAATTAGGTTAGAGATTAACGCAAAAAAAAAAAACAAAAAAAAAAACTAAAACGATGAAATTTTCTCTTTCAAAAAGCAGAAAAATTGATTTTCGAGAATCGTCGGTCGACAAGGGACGATAAATGGCAGAATTGAGCGGTTGAATTCCAAATTTATCATCCCCGAAGATCGAGCTTGAGAAAATGTCGAAAATCCGTGGAAANATTCCAAATTTATCATCCCCGAAGATCGAGCTTGAGAAAATGTCGAAAATTCGTGGAAAAAAAAAAAAAGTGATTTTGAGTTTCTACGATTTTTCCCACTCGACAAATCGAGTGGGAGGTTTTACGTTTTCGTCGATTTTTAGACGCAGGGATTTTTAAACGAGGAAAATATAGAAAAATATCAAAAACTCATAAAACAAAAAGACACAAAAAAATATACAATTGCAAAAAATATAAATAAATATTGTGCAGAGAGGTAAGAACGTGGAATATGTCGATCGGGGCGATAGCGAGTAACGTAGTTCGTCGTAAAATATAGCTGTGATCGTTAGTGAGTCCTGTAACAATTTTGCACCTAAAAACAAAAAGAAAGAAAAATCATTTTGCATGCGTCGTAAGTAACTGAAAGTTAGAAACTCAAAAAATCGATAAATTTCGATTTCGGACCAAAAAACAAAAAAAACAAAAAAAAAAAAAAGTTTTGTGGAAATTTTTGGCTTTTTCGAAACGTTCCAGTTACGAAACCCTGCAGTTTGTTTGTTTGTTTTTTTTTTCGAATTTCGCCACTTTTTAATCTTCTCAAAATAAAAAATTTCACGATTTTTTGAGTTTCTCATTTTTAGCTCTTCTGCCTCGATGTGAACATATATATGAACACAAAAATGAATAACATGACTATTATTACCCACTACGAAACTATATTGTTATTATTATTATTGATATTCGTCGATTTTTAAGAATAGTGAGACTTTTTTCCCCACGATGCCCCTTGAATATTGTGAAACTTGAAAACCGTTTCCAAAAGTCCCCGGAAAAGAGTGGAAAAGTGCGTTTTTTTCTTCAACAAGAATTGAGAATAATTTTTTTCCTCGAATATTTCGCTATTGACATTATTTTTTTTCTCTTTTTCTCATTTCGTGACAATCTGGACCAGAGTTTTATTCAGTCGAGCGAGTAAAATGTTATTCTTTATTTTTCAAAAGTGATAAATCGTTTGTGTATTTTATTTCGATTTTTCGATCATCGTTGCTGTTGAAAAAATTATTTTGAGAGGAAAAAAAACGATTGAGGAGACAGCCGAAGGGACGAAATTGATTGTTCGACATGGCAGCAAAGGAATTCGATAAAAAATCAGTGAGAAAAACTAGAGAAAGTCCCGAAAAAAAGAAAAAAAACAATTAACAAAATTGGTCACTTATTTTTCTAGCGTAATCCCGCGTAGTTAAGGTTCGCGTTAATTTTTCACCTAGATAATGTGTGTGTTTAGGAAGTAAAAGAAAAAAAAAAGCGAGCGGCGAGGAGATAAAAGAGAAAAAACCGTGAAAAACACAAAAAATTAAATCATAAAAATGCGTTGATTTTTGTACGATTGAAAAGAAAAGATGATAAATGAAGGAGAGAGAGGAAGAAAGCTGGAGATAAAAACAATAAATTCGGCTAGAATTTTAAGTGCGTCTGAAAAAAGTGATTTTTTCATTACCGATAGCCTTAATCAATTTTTTCTTCGATTTAATTTCATTTAAGATTGCCCAACGACGAGGAAAGACGTGAAGAAAGAAAAAAATCGTCAACGACATGAATTTCATTTCCCGTTTTTTTAGCCACGATAACGATTTAAAGAAAAAAAAAACAAGAAAATCAAATTGAAAATTCGTTGACGATGTGATTTAGTGTGAGGACGAAAAAACAAGTGAGAAACAACGTAATTACACGCTTTAGTGGCAGCTTCGTTCATTTATCTGTAAATATTATTAATTAATATTGTCATCTAATAATTATACAATATCGATCGTACGTGTGTGTGTGTGTGTGTGTGAGAGATAAAAAAGAAGACGAAAAACAACAACTGCGTATAGTTTGAAAAGAGAAAAATAAATAAAAACTGAAAAATTATCAATTTTTTCTCAGATTCATTAATATCGAGCTTTTTATTCAGACAACAAATGCACACTTGATTCGTTCTATTGATACGGATGTACGAATTATATTGAATATGGATGCGAGAAAGATACAAATCGAGAAATAGAGCGCAAAGTACAGGCGACGAGCTAATATTTGTGAAGGCTCGTGTCTCTGATGAATCAACGAGAAAGGGAGAAAATACATTTGCTAGCTAAGTCGTGGATGGAGAAGAATAGATGATACGAAACTACGAAACAAATAAATATTATGAATCAAAGTTTTCCTCCATTTTTCTATCAACAACCTAGAAAACAAAATAAACAGAAAAAAAAACAAAAAACTAAGAAAAATCGATCGTCCGGAGTCGCCGAAATGGCTGAGGAAAGGAATGAAAAAAAAAATTCGCGCTGCAATTTTTTTGATCCAAATTCAAACTTTTCGAGCATTTTTCAACCTTCGATTACTACGAAAAACACTCGGGTCAAATTGACCCCAGTGTGGATACGAGGAGTTAGAGAAGAACGAGAATAAATTCACTTGCAACTATTCGTAGATTTATTTATAATACAAATACAATTCAACGCAGAAAAGAAATCGTATCGATTAATTTTTCAATTATACATATATATATATATATATATATCTATACATATTCATTATATTTTAAGGGCGAAGAGAAAAATCGTGGTCATGGACACAGTAACTCTTACAATTCAGTCGTAAATGAATAAAGTGCGATTTTCCATGTCGTTTTTAACGGTAAGTACAATTTTCAATGAGCCCCAATGCCTTTGAGAATGCGGGGACCGAGATTTTCTTATTTTATTATTTTCGTAGGAACGAAAGTTGGCGCCATTTATGCCGGAAATTGACCTGCTAGGATCGCGTCGATAAATTACAATTGTAGGTATGAGTGCTCGTAATTATTATTACCGTGGAAAGAATTGTTTGTGGCGATTTATGTTTTGATTTTATTTTTTTGGATCACTGCGCGGCACCGCATCGTGTGCTTCGTTCTTTTTATTCTATTGTTTTTCGATGATTTGATTTTAATGATGAGGAACAAAAGTTTGAGTGTTTTGGGAACAATTATTAACGATGTTGTTGTTGCTCGCAGGATGAGTATTGTCGCCGGGACTGCAGAGCATACCCACGAGGGTGTAATCTACAAAGGCCGGAATTTCAAGGTCAGGAACGTCGCCATAAGAATGGAGGTTGCATTGGTTGGGGTTCGTCAAATTGGGCAATCTCGTGTCGAGAATTTCGCACGTGTATTGGCAACGTTCGTTTGCGGGATAGAAAAAAGAAGTATCGGGGCTGGTTTTTTGCGTGGTTGGTAACCTCGAGTCATGATCATTGAACAATCTCTCGTTGATTGTATTTCCGTTGGTCGTAGAGTTCTGGTGTGGTTCTTGGCTCACGAAGTTGAGCCTTTCGTCCAAAATGCGATTTTGTTGCAAGATCGCATGGTCACTTATCGACTGAGTCATGTTGGCTTTGGTCGGTAAGGTAGGTTCGACCATCAACCGATGATAATCGTCGAAAGGGGTGAATATTGATTGATTGGGATCGTTTATTAAGGGGGTTTGACTAGTTTTCGATATTTTATCGTCGCATCCGCCATTGCCAATTTGTTTTTGTTGTGAATAAATAGCGGAGCTCTCCATTATTTTGTTCGGCGTCATGTAGCAATCGATCGATCTCCGAGAATCGAGGCCGGCGCCATCTTGCGGTTTCGTACATTCGTAGTTTTGGTAATCGTGGCGATCGGTCGTCTCGCTCCAATACGATTGGTCATTTTGTTTGCGGGAATCGTTGAGGTACATTTTGTCGACTTGGCTCCTCGGATAGATCGCGTAATGCTCGTCGCCCGAATGATTATTCTCTCGTCGCTCGAAATTCTCGAGAATGCTTTTGGACGCGTCGAAACTAGGGAAATTGATGCGCTCGTCTGTGGTGGTCTGCGATTGGCTGGGATTGCTGCTGCTCGAATCGTCGCTCAACAGCTGATTCCAATATGACTGCTCGCTGCCCTTGACCTCGTATTTTATTGTCCCGCTGCCAAGGTCAAGCAAACTTGGCGGCGAACGATCTATGCTCCCGGAATTAACAGGGAAATCCGCCCTTAATGGCTGGTCCAATTGAAATATCTCTTCGGGCTGAAAAATGTCGCTCGGAAAGGAGGGAAAATCTGGATAAGATCCTTCCTGCACTATGTGTTGATTCGGTAAACAATATCCGCTGCTGGTCACGTGACCCTCGTGAGCGTTTGGGCTATTTTCATGAATGTTTTCGTGCATCCAATACGCGTCGTTGGAGGATTGACCTTGAGCATTGTACAAAGACGTTTGGTGGTTGTTTGACTGGTTGTTGTAAGGGATTCCTGTTGTTTGGACACCACACACACACTCGAACGGCGAGCATGAACAAGAATATCCTGCAGAAAAAAAAAATATCGTTTTTTTTAAAAATAATTCCACAACGAGTCGATTTTTCGGAGCTGCGTGCGGATTACTCCGCGCGATGTACTGCGCATGCGCGCCCGAAGCGACTTTGTTGACAAATATGAAGAATAATAAGCTCGAGTGAGTGTACCTTTGTCCGAGATCAACGGTGGCGGTGGCGCGCTCCTCGGTGGTGCTTCCAAGTTTTCGGAGTTTGGCCTTTTCGTCCCTCGCAACGACATGAGCTGCAACGATTACAGTAAAAAAATTATTACTCTACGAAAGTGTTTCGTCGATTTGTCTAAGGAGAGAGTTGTGATCTCGAGCAGGAAAAAAGTGAGTGTCATCTCCGGCAACGACATGAGCCGCAACGATTTCAGTAAAGAAATTATTGCGCAACGAAAGTGTTCCATCGATCCGGATAATGTTTTGGGATCGAGCGTGGAAAAAGTGAGAATCAAACGAAAGGAGCCCGAGCAACCGTACCGCGAGTTTGAGCTCGACATCAGGCCTGGTGAGTTTCTTCTTTTTATTCATTGTTCCCGTTTTTTTTAATAAGGTTTATGAAAAAAAAGCGTTTCAATGCGTTTGGGCAGTTGTTGCGTTCGAAATTTTTGAGAATCGACGTTTTTTTTTCGAAATGGCCGCTCGGAACCAGCGGCGTCGGTAACTTTGGATGAAACTTTGTTTTTATCGGATTTTCGAGTTGGCTGGACAGAATCGCGGCGGTTTTTCTCCTCAAATAGCCTCGTACCTTAGTTCCCAAAGCAGCGTCGCGAGCCAGCAAGACAGCGAGTCCTCGGACTCGCCTGCCAGCTCCAGCGCTTCTTCTTGCTTCTGAGGTCGATTTTGCTTCCGGTCGCGGATGATCGTGTTGACCTTTGGCTTGGAAGAATATCGCGTGCTCGGTGTGTCGCCAAAAGTGCGTTACGGGATAACCGCAGTGTCCGCGACACGATAATATTTCCAAACGACCCGAGCACTGCCTGTTTGGACAAGGTTTACCTTGTTGCTTTTTTCTCGCCTGCAAACAAAATCCCCATCATTTATAACATTTAAATATCGTTTGACCACGTTAAACGTAAAAACGTTAAGAAAGGTCAAAAAAATTAAGTTTTCAGTCAAAAAAATCGGAAATAATTTCGAAAATTCAAAAAAAATCTCAAAAATCGAGTTTTCGGTAAAAAAAATGGAAAAAAATTGCAAAAAGTTTTGAAAAATCGTTAAAAATTAAGTTTCCGGTAAAAATATTCAAAAAAAATTGCAAAATGTTTAAAAAATCGTTGAAAATTGAGTTTTCATTGTAAAAATCGTAAAAAATCCAAAACGCTTTAAAAATCGTTAAAGAAATAAAAAATAAATATTTCAACGTTCTCAAACTCGATAAATCATGGGAAACGTCCCAAAATGTCTTCCAAGTCGATTTTTTCTTCAAAATCGTTAAAAAAAACTATAAACTCGAAAGAAAAACAGTAAAATTGTTTACCTTGTCGCAAATGGCCGGTCTTAGGTGCACCCTGCCGCCACCGGGTAAGACGCAAGCTTGAGAGCAAACTAGAACGCCGAGGCAGGATTTTTTGAGGATACTGACGTTGTGATTGTTGGTATTTCTCATTGCCCAACCGGAAGCGTGTCTCCTGGCTTCCTCGCAATCGGGACCGTAAACTTTTCGCACGTGACCGTCAGCCCATTCGGACCAAGAGTCGTATTCGGCGACCTTGAAAAGTAAAAAACAATAAAACATAAAAATGAGAAAAATGAGTCAAAGGCAAATAAATCAATAAATTAATTTTTTTTTGAATTTCCATAAAAAATGAATGAGAATAAATAACAATAATTACCCGTGGCACGCTCGAGTCATTAATGTCCCATTCTTGATGAGGATGTTGCTGTTGCTGGTTGCCGGCAACAGTCGCTGACATTGTCGGCGAGCCTACTCGACTCCTGAAAAAAAAACCCCCATAAAAAAAGGAAAAAATGAGAAATTATCATTTCATTATCGTCGTTTTTTATTTTTATCGTTATTTTTAGGAAATTTATAAATCGTGAATTTTAATCCGAAGAAGGAGAATTCGTGGGCGAGCGAAACTGGTTCGTTATTTTTTTTTTTTATCGCTAATGCACTTCGAATACCAAAATTATCGACAAATTAGTCGTTTGATTTTTTTATTCTTATTCAAAATTGAATTTGACGACTGGCTCTGAAGAGCGTTAGGAATTTTTGGACCAAAATATATTTGATACAATTGACAATAATAACAACAATTGTTTAAACAAACAAAAATAATTTTTTTTTTTGGAAAATCCGATTTCAATCGGAATTTCGCAATTTTCGGAAAAATTTTCCAATGGAAAATGGTGCATTGTTTTTTTTTTCCTTTTTGAATTACTTTGCTTTTCATCTTGGTCGCTTCGGCTCCCTTTGCCCGGGATACAAAAAGTACCGCGCGGGGAATCCTCGATTCCCTCGCGCGGTGCGAAAGGACTTGGTAGGAATTCCGGGAAGCCACGGGAACTGCACACGCGCTCTTGTCAGCCCACCCACGGCCACCCATAACTATAATGCTCGAGAGAGAACGTGTCACTCGTGCCACTCTCTCTCTCTCTCTCTCTCTCTCTTTTTATTTCCCGTAAGCATTCGTGTATCCCGCGGGCTTTTTCGTACGAAACGGAACCAACGGTGCGAGAATCTCGCAACCATAAATCGGGATTTTATCTTCTGCTGTCGTCTCACCTTCACCTCTCATTCTCTCCCGCGCAACGTTGCGCAATTTCGAATTAGATTTTTTTTTTTCATTATCTTGCTCATTTTGTCACGATCTTTGGGAGACGAATTTTTTTTTTCGCACTTTTATTTTTTTGGTTTAAAAGTTGCACACTTTTTGGTTTTTTTTTTCAATTTTTTTTTATTATTGATGCAAGAGAATTTTTGTTAATTGTAAAAAAAAAAAAAAAAATTGTTTGGAAGACACTTTTGGTTTCGAGTCGATTTTTATCTCGTCTCTCTCTCTCTCTCTCTCTCTCTTTTCTCTTTGGATTCTATCCTGCGCCTCGATCGTAGCATACATAGGTAGGAACACGACAACCGCTTGTTGAGCTCAATCAGATACCGATTTGTCTACGAATTAGTCGGAGAATCTCTTCACACGACAGGCTCTAACTCTTTTTAATTATTTGATTAATAATTTATTTCCAATTTCCATTTCGTCCGCACATCTCAATCAACATTTCTTGCGGGCGAATATATATATTATTTTATCGCGCCTTTGAGGTCCGATAAATAAGAGGCAAGAAAAATGCTCCAACGCGAGATAAATAATGTGCCAATTAATTTAATTAGTTGTGATTAAAATTCAATCTCGATGAAAAATCGAGGATAAACAAAATCGCTAGCGAATCGACTAAATTCAGTCTCCCTCGCACTTCTTCTTTTTGGCTTTTTTTTTTTATAAACTAGTCATTTCTAGACTCGGAAATAAAAAATGGCAGTTATTATGTAGTCGCGCGCCGAGTCATTGACCATGAATTTTTTATAGCGACCACTAACGCCCACGACTTTTTCTACATCGCCAGTTTTAACTTTTTCTTTGCAGTTCGATTTATCGGAAATTAAATATGCCAGAATTTTGAAATTCCGGCACATAAATATTTCACAAACGACGTCGAACAATGTTTACAGGACCAACTGGTTATTCCTAGGCCGAACTAGTCGGTCGTAAAATTGATGAAAATTTTTTAAGTGACCCAGCAATTCGGAAAATCGAATAAAAATCCTTACAGAATTTTTGGAATACTTTCAGCCCGAACTAGTTTCGTCTAGGCCAAACTGGTTTTTCCTAGACTCAACTAGTTTGGCCTAAATTTTTTGGAAAATCGAAAAGCAACGCGATTTGGAAAATCAAGCAAAATTCCTTGGAGGATCGACGCAATATTTTCTGGCAAACTTGGCTATTCCTAGGCTTAACTAGTTTGGCCTAAAATTTATGGAAAATCGAAAAGAAACGGAATTTGAAAAATGAAGCAAAAATCCTTGGAGGATCGACGCCATATTTTCCGGCCAAAGTGGTTTTTCATAGGCTTAACTAGTTTAGCCTAAAATTTATGGAAAATCGAAAAGAAACGGAATTTGAAAAATTAAGCAAAAATCCTTGGAGGATCGACGCCATATTTTCCGGCCAAACTGGTTTTTCATAGGCTTAACTAGTTTAGCCTAAAATTTATGGAAAATCGAAAAGAAACGGAATTAAAAAAATGAAGCAAAAATCCTTGGAAGATTGATGTTCAATATTTTCAGGCCAAACTAGTTTCGCCTCATTTATCGAGTATGGCCTGCATTTTCAGGCTCAAATAAAAATCGTCGATTTGTATAGTATGCGTTAAAGTGCATGTAGGTGAAGAAATATTTTGGGAATCCCGAGAAAACCTTCGGGGAAGCAAAGGGCCACAGCAGCAGCAGCAGGTCGTGCTAAATTTCAATTACGGTTGGACCTTCAGGAAAACTGGTTTTTCCAACAGCTATTCATGGACAGATTTTTATTTCTATTTACGGCCGAACAATTCTGAATTTTGGTCTCAAACGTGCGCGACCGTCGACGAATCCACAATTTTATTTATAATTTAATTATTTTCGTTGGAATTCACGCGCGCGCGATTGCGAATTTTGGAAATCTTGCGAAATCAGCATTTTTCGGATTTCATTTTTATTGAACATTTGACATTTTATGGGAAATTTTCGAAACGTTCTTTTTCATAAAATCGCGAAAATTTAGAAATATTACATTTTTTTTGTTTTCACGCATTTTCGAATAGACACTTGAATTTCATGGAGGAAATGGATTTTTAAAAAGATTAGAAGGCGTTGACGAGTTACAACCCATTTCAACGGCATTTTATCGAATGATCCACCATAAAATCCAAACATTTACGATCTATCCCACGGGACACCTACTCCGTGTGTTCAAACTTTCTCTCTCTCTCTCTCTCTCTCTCTCTATCTTTTTCCCTCCAAAAAAAAAAAACAATTATCGATTTTCAATGCCTTGCGAATCGTTTTTTCATCATGGATTTATTTTAGACGTGAATTTTTTTCGAAATTCGTAAATATCGATCGCCACTTTGGATTCAAATTTTTGACCAAATTTTCACCGAAATCTAGACGATATTTTTTCATTTTTTTATTTTATTTTTTTAACTTGAAAAATAAGAAAAAAATGTGTGCAAAGGAATAAGATGAAAAGCTGGAAAGTGTGAGAGCTCTATAAATACATATTAAACGGAGGGATGAGGACGCGAGGCGAGAAGTCAGGACGAGGTGAATGATTGCCCGGATCGGTGATAAAGTCATCGCCTTTAGCACCGCGTAAGATGATACATCGGGCGGTGATCCAGCAACAAGATTGTGTAGATGCAGTACAGAGAGTAACAGCACGAGCCAGAGAGAGAGAGAGAGAGAGAGGGAGAGGAAAATATACAGTGGGGTCCAAAAAAAGTGAAAAACGAAACCATTGTCGATTGCTCAAAAAAGTGTGACTTTTTCATTGTTTTCAAGGGTTGAGAGAACGAGCTAGGACACTGAAAACCCGAGCATATGAAAAAAGGTAAAAAGTGTGTCGAATTTTGTCGAGCGATCAATATTCCAACAGAAACATTATTTTTTCGTCATTCGAACAATTTTTTTCGCTCCACATTTCGGAAAAAAGCAAATGCACCGTGTGTAGGACTGCTGAGAATTTTTTTGAATTTGATAAATATTCAGAGACGAGCGTGTCCCCGAAAATTGGGTTTTCGGAGCCTCTGCGATTTTTGAAAATCAGTTTTATTTTTGAGACAGTGGATTTTCGAAATTTCTTGGTGTTTGATTCGTTTTGAACGTTACTGTACGTGCTCTTTCCGGGGCGATGTACGAATGTACTGGGAATGAGTGTTTGAGGCGAGGAATTCAAAGTATTTCGATTTCATCCTCAGATTTTAATTTTTTTTTTCCACGTTTTCTTGTTTTCGTTTTCGTCGTTCGATCGCGTTTGTAAACGGAGAGAAATTTAGTCTGGATAACCGAAAAGAAGTGGATGAATGACGAGGAACTGGCTCGAGGAAAAAAGTTTTGTCTGGAAATTATTTGTGCGAATGCGGAGGGAAAAAAGAGGCAGCTCGTTCGAAATTGCAAGATATTTCCGTTGGTCTAGCTCGCGCATTTCTACGTTTTTATTTTTTTTTATTTTACTTTTTATTTTTCATTTGGCGTCAATTGAGCGAGAACAAACGGTTCTTTCGTCCCGATTTGCCATCGACGAGAACCAAATTTGGCAGAGTACACGTAAGTTCGAATCACGGGAGAAAAAAAAATAATGCGATTATGGAAATAACGATAATAATAATGGAGGAGAGAAAAAGTGGAATGACGAGAAAGCACGTGGGCGCAGAATTCGATACGAAATGCGTTAAATTGCGTGGTTTACAACGATGAATTATTTGACTTTGTATCCGCGAGTTTAATTCGCGCGATTCCTTTTCTTTTTTTTTTTATCCGGTAACAAACAAAACCGAGGGCTCAGCTGATTCGAAATATCGAAAGGGAAGAGAAACGTCAAATTCGGCCGATTCGATGGAAAATTGAGTTTGAATTGAATGAATTAATTAATTCGGAAAAAACGAATCGTTATTTAAATCGATAAAATTGTCTCCGTACATTTTATTAATTAGCCTCGATGAATTTTTAAAAATTACATCGATTTTAATGGAATTTATAATTGAATTAATTCGATGCTGAAGAATTAATGAATTTGGTGATCTAATGAATTGTTTTATACGAATTTTTGGGGAGATAAAATTGGGCAGCGTGTGAGAAGAGAGAAAGGGTCGTGGAACGACCTTTGAGATCGCTGATAAAAAGGTTGGATCGTTTTACGGCACGGGCAACGTTTGTTTGATCTGTCGAGAGGCGCGAGCCGTCGACGCCTTGATCAACGACCACTCCTTCACGCATATTTTTTCTCCCTTTTCTTTTATTTCATTTTTCTTCCTTAATCGCTGATTTATAAGAAATGCAGAAAGGATGTATACGAGATAAATGAAAATTCCGGAATATTTGGACTTTTTTTGGATTTGTGCCTCGTTGACAAGCTGTTGGATCATTGGAAAATAATAACTTATTGAAAAAACAATTTTTTTGCCTGGTGAACATCGGGTTTTCATGGGAAACTTCAATTTTTAATTAATTCAATTTTTTCATCCATTCAAATAGTTGGAAATGTTCCATTTCGCGGTTTATTATTTCCGGACGCTTAAAAATTAATAATCATCAACAACAAAGTGTCAACAACGACAAATTTTCATCGAAGAAACATTTTTTGAAATGTTTCGATTTTTAATGATTCTTTTTGCAGTCACGATTTGCGCGGTCGACTTGTTTTGGGATTTTTGAATTTTGGGTTTAATTTTGTTCCCTAATTTAAAAAAAACTCTTATTAGGGCAGGGGGAGGCTCACTGCTTCCCCTTTTCTCGTATATATCGCGTTTCTTGAGGTTCCCTTGAGCTCCTCGAGCCAATGACAATTGGAGAACGACGCCCACGAGCCAATCGCAAAGTCTGAGAACGCCCACTGATTAGACAGTAGCGAAAAGGAGAGAAAGAAAAAGAATCAATTTTTCATCTCAAAGAAATTTCTAATTTTTCACAATGATTCAACGAATTTCATTTTTTTCCCGAATTTTTTCATTTTTCTTCAAAACAACTGGATGGGGTTGAAAAATGAAAAAAAAAATTCGCTCGTTATAATTTTTCGAAATTTTTTACTTATTCTTCAAAATGGTTCGGACATTTTTTTAGTCGTTATTTGTTTATTCGCACCATCATGCTTTTTTCGGATTATGTCTCAATGGCATTTTCAGTTTTCTTCAAAATGGAACGGAAATTTAAAAACAATGTTTTTTTTTCGTTTGGGAAATTTTTTCGTAAAATACTCACAGAACAACCATAGTCGATGTTTCTTGAAAAATCGTGGCTGTCAGAATCGTCGCTCGAAGGTGATCGATGCAGCAATTCCAAATTGTCCACTCGACGAAAAACTGAGTGTTCGGATGGCAAATTAATTAGTGGGAATATTTTCAATTGACGAACAAACGATGCACTTAATATTGAAAAACTCCATTTCGTCCCATGATGAAAAAACCGATAATTAATCACTGTGTTTATATTTTTGAGATCGTTGATACGAAAATAAGAAAAAGAGACGTTGAAATAGTTTATTTCCCGAACACAACAGTTACGAACAATTTGTTTGGATTATTTTAGAATTTTTCACACTTATTGATCGATCGAATTCGAACTAAAACGTCCAACACGATTTCGTGGACGATTTTACGTGCTTACGTCTCGGAGTCGAGCCGAGGACTGAACGAGAAACGAGGATGTTGTGGAGGGCAAGGCGAGGCCACGTTGGTTCGTACACCGAATTCTCTGCGGCGTTTCCTCGCTCCTGGTTCGATGCCGATCCTTTGGAAACGCCTACGGGAGTGGCCAATATCGTCCAATCCTGAGCCTCCGCGGTCACGAGCTCTTTCGACCTCGAGAGGGTGACTGACAACCGTATCAAAAAAAAATCCTCCCTCCCTCGACATTGTAAATCTTGTCTTTCATATTTTTCGATTTCAGAATTAATTTTTTTTACGATCAGACGAGCTGCTGTTGGAAAAAGTTCTCTACGGGCTGGAAAATTGTTAATTCTTTGGATTTTTAAAATTTCATGCCACGAAGCCATGGCCAAATACTTTTTTCAGTTTTCCGCAACGTTTTCCGATCTTTCCAATTGGATTTTTCGTAATTGTGGGGTTCGGCATTGTTTTTTGTTTCATTTTGCGTCGAAAAGGGTTTTCCTTCATTTTCCGGCTCGAAATTCGAAGCGAATTATTTTTGGGAATGGATAAATGGTCGTTTTGAAGTTTGATGCATTTTCAGGACCTCGAATATGGCAAAAGTATTTTTTTTCAACAATTTCCGTCGCAATTCTGTTTTCGAAACTGTGGAGAATGTTTGGCTACCCTTTCTTGGTCCCGATGCCTCCCTTAAGGTTTGTCTCGTGTGTAGATTTTCCTTTTCCCCTCAGGAGCCTTTTCTACCTTCCATTTCGAATTTCCACCTCTCTCATGTTTTTCAGTCTTTTTCTTTTTATCTTTTCTCTTTCCTTCTCTCTCCATCGCGTTTCCCTCCCTTAAATCGACCGAAGTACCCGCATCCAAAGAGACAACGGCCCGTTACGCCTCGATCGAACATGGAACACAACCCACGATGAGGCCAAACACATTCACACACATAGACACTTGCAAACATGTGTATATTCTGCACCGAAACGCGAAAATGTTCGCTTCCTCGAACGAGAACGGTGAACGACGCAATTTGAGGAAATGTAACGACCTTAATACGTTCCAAATCTCGAGCAAACGGTTTTCGAAGAATTGCAATTTTTTACTATTTTTTTCCACCGTTTACATGGAATTTTAACGATTTCATAATATTTCGTTGCACCCCCTTAAATAGGTCCGCTATAACCCATTTTTTGTAATAAACAAGTTCCTCGAAGTTTTTTTTTAAATTTTTGTCGAATTTTTGATTGCCCAAAAACCGTAGCTGCCCCTTAATTAATTACAATACTTTGTTTCATACAATCATGAGAGAATGAAATGATGAGAAACAAAAGTCTGGAGTGACTTCATGCATGTGCGATTCGAGAATTATCGCTTAGAAACCGGCACGTGTGTTCCCCCCTCCCTCATTTTAATTTTCCATCCTCTCGATATAGCTAAAGCCATTTCCTACCACGTGACAATTGCAGGTGTTTGGGAGCATAATTTAAGATAAAGGGTTGTCGAGACGGGTGAAAAGTGACGTTGGGAAGAACCCCCTTAAAAAAAAGAGCAAAAGGGCAATTACAGAATGACAGACGAAAGTTGGCCCTTAATTGTCAAATTTTCAGGCTCATTTTCGAAATGTTAAATATTTGCGAAAGGTCTCGCGAAATCGAAGTTCTCAAGAGGTTTCAAAAAGACGCGGAAACAGTAGAGGATTAGAAGGACGAACAGGGAGGGGAGGAGGGGGTGTTATGTAGGAGAAAGTTCGAGGATGGTTAAACGCTCTGCTCTGATGTTCCCTATCGCGAGTTCCTGCTCACTTTATCTCTGCTATCCCCACCCCTCTCGCTTTCTCGCCATTTCTGTCTCTCTCACTCTAGAAATTTTACCCCCTTGCCCTGCCACCCGTTAAACAGGCATGAAGTACCAAGTGTATATACGAAGGGAGATGGAGTTCCGGAGGGAGGCTGTTTAAACAGAGAGAGGTTGGGCAATCAGGAGTGTTTGCCGCGAGTAGTAACACGCGATAGAGAGAGAGAGAGAGAGAGAGAGAGAGAGAGCGGGTGTGGGGGTGTAGAACGAGCGAAGCGAGTCGCGGATCAAAGGATAATGGGGTGGGTTGATAGCGCACTGATTTGATTGTTGCCGCGGCTATTGTCCGGAACTGGCCCCATTGTGTAATCCTATATACATATCTTCACTTGGATACAGATCTGAACACACGTAGAGGGTGTTTTGTGTCGGGAAAATGGGTGGAAAAGCCTGTCCGGGTCATCCGAAAAAATGTCAAAAAAATTCCACCGTCGTGGTGGAATTTTGACCTTTTTTTTGTTAAATACGAAAAATAATCTGCCCAAGAGATAGTTCACGAAAATCTGAAGCGAAAAGTTCTGTTGTACTTTTCTCTCCGGTGCACCGTAGCGACGATACAGCCAAATGCGTTCCAGCCAATCAATGAGAAGGGGCGTGGACCACATTACCCCCGCCCTTTCTCATCAATTGGTTATCAATGAATCCTTCGATATCTCAGCAACCGTGAGTCCTAGAAAAAATCACCCGACGACTTTTCTCTTCAGAATTTCACCATCTATCAGTTGGTTTCACTTCCAAAGCCACTTTAAGGACACCCTGCGTATGGTGGCGTATTTAATGGCTGGTTTAGCGGAATATCACGGAGATGTAAACGCGCTTTCGCAGCGACAGAGCAGTCTGGCCCTGACACTATCTCCAAGTCCTCCGTACACCCAGGGAGAGCTGTTTTCACCGCTGAATCGCGTCATCGCTCGACACACCAGCCCCCCTCGTGCCCCCCCTTAACCCCACCCTTCGTTTTGCGTAATAAAACCAGTGAAATCTCTATTTCTTTTTCTCTCTTTATCTCTCGACAGTCGAGCAAACAAAAATTGCCCTCACGCCCTTCACATTCACCTTTTTTTTCAGTTTTTTTGTAAATCACTCATTTTTTTATCGCCCTTTTCCAACCCGGACAATTATTTGACGGGAATAGAGGCCGATAATAAAAAAATCATAGTCCCTCTCCACCGCTCTCGTTTTCTCCAGAAAAAAAACCATTTTTTTTATTCATTTTCACGTCGACGACAAAGTAGAGGAAAAAAATGAGCTGCATACATGATTTTTTAAGGAATTAATACAAGTTCTTATTCTAACCTCGTCCAAAGGGGTTGAGCGAACATTACGCCTTTCCTTCGTGTACATCTGCCCTCCGAGGAAACTTCATTTAAATACAATGCTTGTCGCGTGCCATCCAACTTTCATGCCACGAGGCACGTAAGGTTTTACCTGAATTCTAATTTACCACGTATTTTGTTCTCGTACATGGACAATTTTGTGTTAAATTATATTTCCTATAAATATTTTCGAATTCGCTCAGATTTTTTTTTCACATTTTTCCAAACGGTCGAATAACTTGGGCAATTCTTTTTCCGAATCAATCTTCGTCATTTGGGTAACGATTTTTCGAAACTTTACGAACGTCCTAGTGAGGAATGAAGATTTTTAAAAAATCGCTTTACACGAGTCTGCCCATAGGCAAATTAGGCGTGAAAAAAAAAAAACAATATGGCTCCCATTCGCCGGTTGATTATTCCGTCACCTGTCATTTACCGTACAGCCACGTGCGAGACAAGAAAATTTCTGCTGTCGCCCCCGCCGCTGAGCCGTTTCCTCAAATTTTTTGCTCCTCCGTACAAATTGTTGGTAAAAATCGTCGATTTTTATTCCTTCGGAATCTCGGCTCGCTTACAATTTTTTTAATCCAAATTTTTGGGCTTTTCGAAATTTTGACAAACGATTTTTTCCAATAATTTTCCTTCAGCGATTGTTTTTATTTTGTTGTCACAAAAATCTGGTGTTTCTTTCCCTTCGACTCTTCCGACGATCTCCACGATTTTTTTATTCGATTTTTTCGCTCAAAATTTTTTCCCGCCACTCCACCGTAAAAAATGCGTTTTCCGGCATTTTTTTTCAATCGGGAATTATGCGAATACCTTCGAATATGCAGAGAAAAAAGTCCTGCATGATTTTGTCAGCTCGAGACAATTTTTTTCCGTCCAAAGTGTCTTTAAGGGCATCCTGGGGAGCGACAACCCTTAAACCGTAGGAAAAAAACTAGACACCCACGGCAGATGATGAGAAAAGGGTACATGTCACTGAGGACACCGGTACAAACAACTCTCTCGCTCCTTCCCTGCGTTTTACCTGCAAAGGGAGGGGCAAAGAGCCCTTAATACGAGTTGGAAGGCTCGTGCCGGCTGCTTCCGGTTTTCCCGAAGACCCCACTCATCCGAGGCTTAACTTGCAGCGTGAAATTGACTCGGGAATTGAGAAAATAAAATTTACAAACGAGATTTCGAAAAAGTGAAAAACACACAAAAATTTATTAAGTTGTCGCTATAAAAATCAATTTTTCCATCCACCGGAAATCGAACTTCCTGTAAAACTAATTAAAACAACAAAAAAATTCTTCCCATCACTCAAATGGCGCAAAACTGCATTTTTATCCAACATTTCAATTAATTAAAAAATTACCGTTTCCCAATAAAATCCTGCACGAGTGCGAGGGCCAAGAAAATCGAACGATTACGTGGCTTGTTTTCCGCTCGGTTCACACGCTCCCTAATTCACATATCCTCAGTTTATCTCATTTTTCCGGTCTCCCACATTAATTAAATCGTCCTCGACCCAGGCCGAGGAATCCTGACAGGATCTTATCGTATTTATCAGCCGAATATGACTCTCGTGCGTGTGTCACTGACTGCTGGACGACGGAACGATCAACAAAAAGAGGGGCGCGGAAAATCTTCCAAATCGAACACTAATGTATCGACGAAAAAATTACAGTTAAATTTCTTGTGTCTCTTTTGGACTGAAAAAAATGCTCGATATTTTATGGAGAATGTTCGTTCCCAATTCATTTATTGTAATCAATTTTTTATTATTATAATAATTAAATTTATTTATAAATTAATAAATTTGAATCAATTTTTCATTATATTCATCACATTAATTTCTAATAATAATAAAATTCATTTATAAATATAATTAGTTATAATTAATTAATTGCAACCTAAAATTTTTCATAAAAAATCGAGCATTTTCTTCAGTCCGAAAGAAACACAAGAAATTGAAAACTGTAATTTTTTCGTTGGTTATTTTTTTCGGCTCGATAAAAATTTTCCAAGAAAATCAAACTCGTGTTTTAATAAATTTCACTTTCCAGTGCGAGCTGCTCAATTAAGGAAACCGGACGAAAATAAATATAAATGGATCGAAAATAATATCGAGAGAGAAATTTTATTTTCTCTTTTTAATTTCAATTTAAATATAGAAATAATAATAATAATAATGATATTAATCAGTGGCTCTCGGAAGTTCGAAAATGTAAATGGTCGCGGTGTGTTCCTTGTGGAAAAAAATAAATACAAATAGCCACTCTACGAGCCCTTCGGCCAGTCCCTTTCCATTGTCCGCCAATTTAGTCTCGTTTAGTGGACGGGGGTTGGCGTCCAAATTGATTTAAATTGGCTACAAGATTATCCAGACTCGAGTCTGTCGCGGAGAGAAAAAAGCTTGAGAATCCAACGAGCACTTGGGAAAATGTCGAAAGTTTTTTTTATTTTCTCGAAATAAATGCATATTCGTGTGAAGGTGAAAATAAAATGTTCCCCTATCACATAAAAAGATGATCGAAGAATCGAAACGAAAGTGAAATATATATATTTGTCCAAGAATTCTTCATTTTTCGTGCCCTCCAAATCCATTAGGGCACCCGTATGAGTTCCGCCGCGAATCCAGACGATTCAACGTCCCCGTTTTCTCCATTTTTTTTTCTTTTTATTCCAATGTTTCTTTATTTCTCACCTATCGCGACTTGCATCTCCAACCATTTATCGTAATCTTCATGTTTTTTTCAATTCTTTTTTTTCTTTAAACTTGTTCGAGCGTTTACCGACTCACCCTTGACCGGAGGGGCGCCTATCTACGCTGTTAGTGGCTCCTTGACATTGATCCGAGAGCACTCGCAAAGAAAAACTCGTTCTCGTACGTTCATTTGGTCCGAAGATCGTTATTGAGATGTTTTTCGCGGTTTTTTCAATTTTTAACAAAAAAATGATGGAAATTTCATGGCGAAATGAATTTTTGATCGTTTCGTCGTAACAAAATATTTTCCGGCTTCGTTTTGGTGGAAATGGAAACTATTTTTTTTTATCCTTCCCACACGTGGTCGTCGATGATTAATCAACATTTTTGACTGACCATCCAGCCCCGCAGAAAAAGGCTTCGAACGTCCAGGCTGACTTTTTTATTGTTTTCTTTTTTTTTCATTTTTTTTTTCACGAGCCCATTCAAGTTGTGAAAATGAAATCATTTGTGTGTCTTTATGGTGATCCCCTTCGTAAGTTGGCGAGGGACTTCCCGCAGGGAAGATCCTGGGCGGCCAGGAAAATGGCACGCGCGAATCGCATAAATAACGCGTTTTTTTCTTTCGCGATTTAAAGTACAATAAAATAATAACAATGGCGATTTTTGGTGGAAATCGTCGCACGATATTTCGGTGTTATTTGATTTTTTTTAAATATTCATTATTTATGAGATTTAATTAATCGTCGATTCATCAACGTGCCACGGAGCAAAGGGAAAATTGTCCATTTCCATTAAATCCATGGAATCAGCTCTCTTTCCAATTTTTTTTCACTCGATTTTCGTGGGATTTATTCTCCTGGAGAATGGAGAAAAATTAGGATTTTTCCAGCCTCGAGAATGAATGGATTAATTGTGAAGGAACGATGTGGGCGGTTTGACGAGCCAATAAGCCATGACGTTCACGATCAGCTTACCATTTTATTCCAATACTCGCGTATTATTTACATTCGTGTATAGGAAAATGATACTCAACGTAGACATGGAATTTTTGGGCTGAATGGAATGTTCACACGACGTTTTGGCCAGCCACAAAAACGTATGGAATACATCGAGCGATGGGACGTGAGAAGGAGTGAGCCAGGGGAACAGCATTAAGGGGTGAACTTACATAATAGGGGATGATTGCCATTTTACGAGATCAGGCCGTTACGTATATTTGTATATCGACAAGGTCACCATCTTCTATCCTTTTGCCCTTTGACCCAGAAAAATAAATAAATAAATAAATTTAAAAAAAAAACAAACGATATTCACGAATATTTGTGCAGCAATTTTTTAGCTGGATGAGAATTTCGAATAGTTCTCTTTTTTTTTTCTCGAAAATTCGAACGACTTCGTTTTGCACGATTTTTCATATTCGGAAGAGGAAAAAGTTTGTCCCAAATTAAAAGCCCGCGATTGAAACGACATTTAGAAGGGACGGAAATTGGCTTGAATGATGTACGAGCAGAGGAAAAGTCTCTGGAGATCGATCCAGAGACTGGACCTCTCGTACAGGGCGTTCGAGCTACACGGTCAAAGAAAAATTTGAGTTTTTATGGTGAAATTTGAAAAACTCACGAAAATGAACGATAAATGAGAAATAAAATAAAACAACGAAAATCAAATGGCATTTTTTCGAATTTTTGGATTCCTTTTGGTCCATGGATGGAAATTATTGACAGCATCTCGAAGCTGTGAATTTGGGGAGAAACGACTTGTACATTTTCCTCATGAAAATCGCTACCAGTTACGGGATTTTGGGTTTTGGGAAGAAAGGATTTTCCCTAAGGGATCATTCGACGTCCCTTTTATGCATAAATACGAATGCGCGTACGAGAATAAATGCAAAAACACGTGGCTCGTGCCAGATTTGACATTCGTGAAGCATCGCCCTGTGAAAAACTGTCGGAAATCTTTCTTCCTGGCCCGAGCCTGGTGTGCTTGTTACGATTTCTATTGTAACATCACTTCGGCCTCTCAATGTCGATAGATTTTCGAGTACCCACGAGAATGGGGGAGGTTTCGAGTCGAGTGCATTTATCTGTGGCTTCTTTTTCGCTCGAGGGATTTAAATCTTCAGCTTTGAGTGTGTTTGTGAGAGTATTTATTCCGCATTGACTGCTGCAACGATTTTTCGATGGAAATGAAAGAAAGAAAAGTTGATAATCGTTGGAGCAATTTGTTGGGCATTTTCACGATATAAATATTGAAAAAAATGAAAATAATTCACATGCAGAGAAGCACCAAAAGAATATTGACTATTATTTATCATTTTTACTGGTCGTAGACACACTCGGGTCAATTTGACCCGGAGGGCCTGGACAAAGTTTCCAGCAGAGGTATTACGCGTGCGGAGGAGCCACAGAACAGTAGGTATTATTGTTTATGATTTTTACTGGTCGTAGACACACTCGGGTCAATTTGACCCGGGGGCCATGACAAAGTTTCCAAGAGAGGTCTGACACGTGCGCAGAGATGCCACAAAACAGTATAAACTATTATTTATCATTTTTACTGGTCGTAGACACACTCGGGTCAATTTGACCCGGAGGGCCAGGACAAAGTTTCCAAAAAAGGTGATTATGAGTTCGACCCAGATCAACGTACTCGATAAAAATAATAACCGTGAGGAAACGATTTCGGGTCAAAATGACCCAGTCTCGACAACCGCCATCAATATTTAATCATCACAACAAAATTCCATTCCCTCCTGGAGCCGCTCTCACTTTCTCATTAAAAACAATCGATTTTATTGATTTTCAATTATTCACGCAATAATAAAAGGAAATAAACGAACGAAGTGATTAATGAAGAATTTTTAATCATCATCGTTTATAACTTTTCTACAATTATTCGTTATTTCTTTGATTTATTTATTCATCGAATAATCGAATTGATAAAAATGTTAGTTTTGTGGAAAAAAATCTGAAGAATCTTGTGGAAATATTGAAAAGTCACCGCGGTGAGTGATTTCTCCAGGCTCATAAGCTCATCAGAACGAGCCAACCTGGCAGTACATAATATCCGTACACATGCGTGTGTGTATTTAAAAGGATTGAGAGACGAGAGGATTAAGAGGCTGCTGAAAGGATTACAGGCTGAAAATTATTGACACAGGATCGTCGTACAACCTTAATACGTGGATGCCACCTTTCCAACCGACACCCTATATGTTTGAACACATTTGTTGATAACTCCCTCCCAGAGGGTTGGCAGTGGCTCAACCCCTTGAGAAAAGTACAAAACTGTACACGAAGTGATCCGGTTACACGAGAGTTGATGTGTAAATTTGTTCGCTCTTACTAATCGAAAAAACACTCTCGTGTGACCACACACAAATGTACGAAAGACTAAAAATCCAAATGAATATAAGAAAATTAATGAAAAAATGCTAAAAACCAATTGAGACCAGAAAAATCATTGAAAATGAAAGAATTCGTACGAAAAAAACTGGAACGACAAAAAAAATCATAAAAATTGAGACAACTTTTGGAACAATTGTCCATTTAAATGGAAAAAGAATTGTGGAGCAAGCTCCAAAGTTATCGATCGATTCTGAACTCGAGTGCAGGCTTCGAAATCTTTGGCCAAAATTTGATGAGCGAATAAAACCGATATTTAAGAAACATTTTCCCATGGATATACATAAACGAATCGTGTTGGCTACGAGAGAGAGAGGGAGAGAAAAAGCGAGAGTTATGGGGGTAGACACGTTCGTACCCGTGAAAAAATTGCCGACGCTTGACATACGGCCGATGACTGGGGCAGTACTGGGCAGCCAACCATTGGCACCAACCGTTGGGCCTGAACATGGCCCAACGTATTTGCCTATGCTTGAGCAATGCTAAGGTTCAGCATCGGTTCAGACGGCCGGCCAAGCCTATGCCATTCATTGGCTTATAAACGTCGGTCGACTGTTGGCGTCGAGTGTTCGCCCAATTTTGGGCCGATAGTGCTCACTGTTGTTCACAGTGTAGTCAATTCCACTATCGGCGGCTGACAGAGGGCCCGGGCTAAGCCAGCATTCATTTTGGAAAGGCATCTCACGGCACTATTTAACCACTCGTTGTTTGCTCATTTGCGGCAAGAAAAAATAAGTTTTGTATCCGTTTATAATATACGTATATAATATTGTATTCGTATATATACGTTATGAAACGTAAAATGGAAAATTTGTTGTGAAGCAAAATTACTAAACATCGATAGGATATGCAGAAGGTTTCCACGACCAATACATCAAAACGTATTTTAAGTTTTACATACTACCATATCATGTATACGCTATAAAGCTTATTTGAAATATTTCACAACAATACGTTTTGATGTATTGATCGTGCAATATTTCGGCATATCCTGTCGACATTTAATACATTCAATAGTTTATTAAAAAAATTTTGCATGTTTATATATATTTCTTGAGTCAAAATTGTCAAGACACGAGTGGTGTAATGGATAGCGTTCTCGACTGCGAACGGGAGATGGGTGGGTAAGGTGGTTCGAATCCCCGATCGACAGAAAAAATTTTCTTCGATACAATTTGAAATAGCGAGCGCCCAAGACAGTCGAGTTCAAACGTAGGCGGCGAAAAGCGCCTACACGACTGTAAATAAATTTTTTAATAAAAAATCATTTTTTGACAGTACTGGCTCAACGGTTGGCTGAGCGTCGGGCCGTTGTCCTGACCAACGCTGGGCCAGTACTGTTCCCAAGCTGTAGCCAACCCTGGGACCGTTGTTATCACTCCAACGCTGATCCAGTGGTTGGCCGATCAGTTTCGCCAACGGTCGGACGACCGTCAAGCACGGTTGGCACAGCACTGGGCGACGCTTGGGCCATTCGGCCGTTTTTTCACGGGTAGTACACTTTGGCCCCCTGTGGCGAGTGGCAATACGCTACCAGTCGAAAAATTCTCTTCAAAGAGCGAGAGAGAGAGAGAGAGAGGGATGCTGAACCGAGCGATAGCTCAGGACACCCCATAAACATGGCACGTTACTCGAGCCCCTGAGTGTCTCGTCTGTGAATATATACTTGTCAGTTTATATAGACATATATATTCGAATATACAAGTTTTTTTTTCTTCAAGTAGCACTTTGATGTCTCGTTAAGAAAATAATAAAACATCGAGTGCCTTTGCTCCCAAAGTATACGATTCATACGTTCACCGAAAAGTTAACAATTCATCCTACTTTTTTATATTCATTTGTTAATTGAACGATCGATTCACAAGAAATTTCGACCGAAAATTATGAAAATGATCGACTTTCGAAAAATTGTTCATTTTCTTGGTTTTTCGCGTTTATCAAGAAAAAGGGCTGGATTTTTTACCGCGTTCCTTTCACCCCCTCGTTTTATCCTGCAAGAACACTGATCGGAGCAATCTGTCTGATAGGCAATCGTCCGGGGATGCGTGGTGAAAGAACAAATGAAAGGAATTAAGGGGCTTTTAACGCTGGATTTCGCGTGGAGACCGGTGGTTGAGGGAGGCGGCGTTTGGGAGCCGATAACTCCCCAGGGATCATCGAGGGCGCGAGCAAGACGAGGAGAGAGAGAGAGAGAAGAACAAATAGAAAAATAAATAAAACAGACAAAGACAAATGAAACGTGAAAATAAATTTTTGTTCGAAATCGAAAAATAGAAATTTTGAAAACTGGTAATAAGATGCAAGAGTACGAGTTTGAAAAATGAAAAATAATTTTATAACCTTGGGAAGGATCCGAGAAAAAAAAACGAAAAAATCGAGAATGAGAAAATAGGAAAAACGAGCTAAAGGGCGAGGATACTCGCTCCTAAAAGGTTGTACGATTTAGATTGGCTACTATTACGACTACAAATACTTCCCTCTATCTCGTATTAATACTGGTTGGTAGCACGCAAAGGGGGGAGGAGGATGCCTCTTTGATTGGTGTGGGAAGATTGTTTGCCGCTCTTTTTCGCTTCCCTTGCTCTCTTCACTTCCGACAAAACTCTTTGAATGCAATAAATCTTTACAAAAATACATACGAACAAGAAAATCACGGGATTGGCTAAAAATTTTCTTTCCCATTGACTAAATGCCCCAATCCGAAATTGATTTGTTTGAACATTCCATCTAAATATATGGATTTCTCAAAAATTCCTAAAACTAATTATACAAAAAAAAAAAAAGAAAAACATTCAAAAAGTTTTGTTATTCTTCGAAATATTTCATTTTCTTGTTTAGACAAGCACGAAATCGCATACAATAATGACTCACAAAACAGGTAGCTCGTTATTCATGCCATTTCCTCAATTTGTTCAATCATTATATTTATTATTATTGTCAACAAATAATGAAACAATAATATCTAACGAATGAGGCAATTCTGTACATTTTTTAATCCTTCGTTTTTCCTCCCTAATAATTATATCCTGCGATCTAATTTTCCTGAAAAATAAAACTACATATTCATTATTTACTTATTTATTTTTCAAAATTTAATTTCTCATTCGTCGTTATCAAATAATTTACAATATTTGGGAAAATAAATACAAAATTGAATGCAAATATTTCTCAGAACACGCGCAGCCCGAGGATCTAGGCAATTTTGAATAAATTTTTATCAATCGTTTCTCCCCTCGAATAATTATCGTACGATTTCATTTTTCGAAATGTTAAAATTCATAGTTTTGTGAATATTTAATTATAATCTTGATCGAGAGTTAATCGAGTATTCAGTGCCCTGGCTGGTCTAATAGGATGAGATCTGCTTATCTAGTCCGTGTCATAAACACGCCCCTTCGTCAAACCGTCGAATTCTGTACGCACGTATATACATGCGACATAATACTTCCGTGCTGGGTATTGTTTCACCCTAGTCCCACAAGGGCAGCGGTCTCGTACAAAGGGACAGTCGAAAAATGATATACGCATGTATTTAGGTCTATCTCTTGGATGCTTAAGACCATAGGAATCCTAGATTATCCTCAGCCTCGAATATACACGAGCCTCAAGGCACTATTACACACTCTCTTATCCCTCGCCCTTAATTCCCATTCACAAAGTCACATAATACACCCGAAAGATGTTTATCTTCGTTGAGTCTCTTGTGGTTTGACTCTGGACCAAGAAACGACCAGAATTACGAACCAGTTTTCGTCTCATTGCTCAATTAACTTTATTGTTAATTGTTCATTGTTTTTATTCGAATTTTTTATCATTTTGACATTTTTTTCGGAGTCAAATGTTGAAAAAGCGTCAAAACGTAGGGATTTTGACTTTCTGTTTCAATTTTTCTCGATTTTTAAACAGTGTTGTGTTTCTTTTTTGTGATCTGTTATTTTTTAACTCTGAACCAAGAAACGTGACCAGAATTACGAACCAATTTTCGTTCTATTGCCATGCAACTTAATTGTTAATTGTTCTTTTTGTTTTTTTTTCGAAAAAATGTCAAAATGTAGAATTTTGGCGTTTCCTTTCAATTTTTGTCGATTTTTAAGGATTTTTGCGTTTTTTTTTTGTTAATTTGGAATTTTTCGACGTTGGACCATCAAACGATCGTAATTGCGTACCAATTTCCCACGTATTGCCATTTTACTTGATTTTTTTTTCGTACATTTTTTGTTTTCGAATTTTTTCTAATTTCGAGATTTTTTCGAATGTCAAATGTAAAAAAAAGTTAAAATACAGAATTCCCGGCATTTTGTTTGAGTTTTTATCACTTTTTAAGGATTTGTTGCTTTTTTGTATTTTTTTTTTTACTTCGTGTCACGATCCATTTAAATGGAAATGAATTTCGAGCGTCGGAATTTCGGCGAGGATTCCCATATGTCTCGGTTTATTCCCCGCCCCAGCTCTTTGCGTTGTAAAAATAAAGAAAAAATGGTGACGGTGAACGAAACCGAAAAATGACCACCGAGCGTGAAAAATTTATTCACCGCGATCAGTAATTTGCTCAACCGCCGTAACGATCCAATTGCATCCTAATTTCTTCGAATACCATCCTTGCAGCTATTTGTTTATGTGTCTTTTGATTTTTCGTTTTTTTTTTACGAGAAAATATTCGTTTATTGCTCGCCTCAATTATTTATCGTTTTTCGGTTTATAATTACGAAGTTACTAACGTGGTTTTGTTTTTTTCATCGTGTCTCAACGTCGCGAGTTGAAAAGCTGCAGCAAGAGTGTGACAAAAGAGCAATGGGAGGCTTGAAGCAAGGGTCTCCATTGTTTTTCTTATTTCTTCGGCCCTTTTTTTCTTCGACCCTCGAGTCTCATGTGTAATTAGAGGGACGAATGAAAATCCGTTCAGCAATAATTGTTCGAGGGCCTTTTCGAGCATGTGCCATTTTTCACATCTTTCTCCTCGAGATTTCGCGGCCTCGGCCTCTAAGAACATGAAAGAAAAAACTCCGATGCACTCTGCATCGAATTATGGAGAAAAAAAAGACGAGAACGTATTTTGCGAACTGCAAATCGTTTCGAATGCATTTTTTTGCAATAATTATTTTTGCCCAATTATCATTGACGATCGAACTAAATAAATGAACTATTTCCATAGATTCTCATGATCGATTTGCTTTTCAATTAGTTTCATCGAAAAAATTATTATTTACATTGTTAAAATTGCAGCAACTTTTTGTTGCTGCACTCAGTTGCATCCAACGACCATATTGCTCGCTCGTCGACATTCCACAAACGTATATGACACCGATCCACCCCTTTTACAGCTGCCATATAAATACCAGCCTAATTTATGCTCCAACTAAACGCTCGACACTCCATTTCGTGGGTGGACTCCTCTCGCATTTGTCATCTAATTCTACACACTTAATCACAGACGTTTATATAACTACTAACTTTTTTCCACCCCATTGAATCCCCTTTAAATTGCAATCCATCAAATTTCACTCGTTAAAAATATAACAGCAATTGTTTATTAAATAATGGACGTGAAAAGTAAATCGATTTTTACGAAATGCGAACAAACAATCGATGGTAAAAAATAATGTTTAAACAATCCAGAAATAAAATCGTCGAACAAACTCCGAACAAAATATTCTTCTTCGTTTTTTCGACTCGAAGGAAAATCGATTTTTACAAAATGCAAACAATCAATCGATAGTAAAAAATAATGTTTAAACAATCCAGAATTAAAGAACGTCACACACATTCAGAAAAATTATTCTTTTCCATTTTTTTTCAAACTTTTTCCTAAAAAAATTATTCAAAGGGTAAAAGTTCATGAAAATAGAAAACGTTCGTGAAAATGATGAAAATTTTTCGACGAATATTAAACCATCTGTATATACAGCACTCTGGGTAGGGCCACGCTTGCGCACTGCAATTTCAAAAGCTTGGGGAAATAAGGGTCACCAAGGATACGCGGAACGAGCCCTCCTACGAGCTCGTCCCTATCGCTCGATCGTGGGGGAGGCTTGCGCGATCTCGTTGGTGGGGATACGATCCAGCGTTTCAGTCTCTTCACTCGAACAATCGTTCTAGTCTCACGGGCCAGCAAAACACAACAATAAACCACTATTTCCTGTCGAAAAATGTTGAAATCTCGAAGAAAATTGCAAAAAACGAATTCAAACATTTTTTAAATGAATAGCAACCAAACAAAAGCTTCAAAATTAATCGAGAAATCGTGTAAAAAAAAAAAACAAACGGAAATTTCATGCATTCATTCAATCGTGACTTGTCTTTATTGAATATTGTAAAAAAAAATCTTGAAATCTCGGAGAAAATTGCGAAAAACGATTCGAAACATTTAAAAAATTCAAAGCAACCGAAAATAATCGAAAAATCGTGTCAAAAGAAAAAAACAAACGAAAATTTCGTCTTTATTGCATTTTGTCCGAAAAAACGTTGAAATCTCGACGAAAATTGCGACAAACAATTCCAAACATTTTCAAAATGAAAAGCAACCGAAAAATATTCAAAAAATAAACGAAAAATCGTGTAAAAACAAAATAAAACGAAAATTTCGTTGATTCGTTTAGTCGCGACTTGTCTTTATTTAATTTTGAACGAAAAATGTGAAAATTTCGTTGAAAAAATTATAAACACGACAAATTGATTGAAAAATATAATTGTTGAGGATGAGTTTCGAGGGTGAAAGAGCGTCAGTAACACCAGTTGCGCGAACTCGTAATCGGTGCAATTACGTATGTTAATTTTCTGATTCATCCAACAATTCTCTTGCCGCCCTCTCTCTTTCGAATAACACAACTTAACGGATGGTTGAGCATCGCGATGCGCCTGTTCACATTTGTCTACATACATCCTCCCCTCGATTCTCCACCCCCGATTTATTCACCCCTACCGTGACTGCATCGACAGCAGGATCATTATTTCGCCGTTTAGATCTCGTCAGCCGTCAACGAGACTTATTTATCGGTAACGAAGAGCAAAAATAACAAAAACGTGCGAGTAACTCTTTGCGGTATTCGACAGAACGAACAAAAAAGAGAAAAACAAAGAAATTTACCATTTTTTCAATTCTCGAAAAGATTACACAGAACTTTTCATTTATTTCGATGAAAAAACGACAAAGTTGAGAAAATCTTTCGAATTTCCGATCACGAGACTTGAATTTTCTCTTTTTACCAATTTTTTTTTTTTTTTTTTTTTTTTTTTTTTTTTTNATTGATCGCAACGAATAATGCGAGCGAATGATTAAAAAACGAATGGGAACAAATTCCTGGGGGGGTTTACAAGGAAAAAAGGTGACGCATTGAAAAATACATGTATATTACGCGAAGATCTCGTTGTCAATAGAAAGATGATCCCGTTTGGTATCAAAGGGTTGCACGACGAGGCTCCGGGGATCGTGAAAAAGAGAGATAAAGAACAATAAAAAATAAACAACGTGAAAGAAAGAAAAGGGAGATGCTTGTGGAATTCTTTGTGAAGTGGCGTGTCCGTCTTTCGCGCGGTCTTTTCTTGTGACCAGAGTGAGAGAGGAGTTTTAGGTTACTGCGTGCTCTCTTCTCGGTCTCTCGCCGTGTGTGGCACTTCAGGTGTCTCCTCAACCTCTTTTCATAGGCAAATGCACCACCGATTTCGTACCTTCGTCAAAAAAAAAAAATACACCAAAATTTTACACATTAAAATATTTTTTATTCGTGCATTTTGTTGTTTTTATTGTTTTTGGTTTTTTCAATAAAAAATGACGATTCCTCGTGGAAAATTGCACATGTACTCGCTCGATTTATTCCAGCAGGTGAAGCGCACCAGAAATAGAAAGAGAGAGAGAGAAAAAAGGAGACACGATAGTGTGTAGAGTTGTGTGTACTGGCTGGAACAAATACGCGCGCCGATTATAATATACGGGTTGATTATCTTGCGCGGACTTTCCAGCGTGTATTATTGTCGCTTTTATCTCTTTGGTTTGTCGCGAAAAACGCGACTACCAAGACAGGAACAAAAAAACGAGAACGATTTATCGACGTTTCGTGACGTACTTCCGAGCAGACACGTGCCACATTTCAGAGACTCGAAATAATCGTTCATGACGATTATCGACCGTAAAATTTTCCACGTATCATCATTTTTCAAAAATATTCATCAGAAATCCAAAAATTATTCATTTTCATTTCTAATCACCGACTTTCCGAGGAAACTCGAAAATTTCATGAAAAATCGATCAACGAATAAAAAACCAACAATTTGTTATCCAAAAATGACTAATTTACATTTTTATTCAATGACTTTCCGAGAAAACTCAAAATTTCATGAAAAATCGATCAATTTTTAATCAATAACTTTCCGAGGAAATGAAAAAATTTCATGAAAAATCGATCAACGAATAAAAAACCAACAATTTGTTATCCAAAAATGACTAATTTCCATTTTTATTCAATGACTTTCCGAGGAAATTCAAAATTTCTTATGAAAAATCGATCAACTAATAAAAAACGAACAATTTTTTGTTAAACAATTATTAATTATCATTTTCAATCGATGACTCAATTCGGAGAAAATTTTTATTTAAAAATCGATCTATTATTATAGAAGGAATAACAAATTGTTGTCTGCGTCATGGCACTTGCCTCCTGCACATGTCTCGGAATAGATTAGCCACGCTTTCCTGGCACGTCATTCCAATGGATTTCCATAGTCGTGTCTGTTGTGGTCCAGACAAAAAAAAAGGCTCGTGCCAGTGTGGAAATTATCCAGCCCATATGTGATAGAAAATCGACCCCTCGATGACACCGAAAAAATTCGCCACGTATGGAGAATCATTATTCCTATAAATGAACTCGTGCCGAAGTCGATTTGAACGAAATTGTAGATTGCTCGGTAGAGTGACGAGAAAAACGAAATATGCGAGGCTTCTGCCGTTTTCGTCATTCGCTTATCTCGTCGCAAAAGTTTTTAATTGTGAACATAAAAAAAAAGTAAAAGAAGTGCCAAAAACAGTTGTCCATTGAAATCCGCGTCAATTCTTTGTTATTTAATTTTTATTAATTAATTAATTAACCTGGTAAAATTAAATAATCGAAAATTTAATTGAGTTTTTTTGTTGTTGAAATTTAATCTGACGATGAGTTTGTATTTCCGTAAAAAAAAGCAACGGAACGTTTGAAATAATTTTCCATTGGAATTCGCGTAAATTATTTGCCATTTAATTTTAATTAACGAATTAATTGATCGAGTTTAATTGAATAATCGAAAATTTTATGATTTCCTTTTGTTGAAATTGAATCTGATGATCTGATGATTTTGTATTTCCGTAAAAAAAGCAAACGAAATGGTTGAAATAATTTTTCATTGAAATTCGTGCAAATTGTGTATTTTTCGTTTAAGTATAATTGGAAATTTGATTTGTTGTGGTACGGTCTCTTGACGTGTAAGACTTGAGTGAAAGACTGACATTTGATGGTCATTATCTCGTGCGAAACGAAAATGGATTTCGTGTACAGCAAGGATGTTGCAATTATGGCGAAAGGCAGGGGGGGAGGGGATTAAATCCAATACTATGTGGAGTGGTAAATGAATTTAAAATCCGACGATTGATACGTCAGTTTGTTCAACCACGAGTGAGGCTAACGAGACACGATCCATGTAAGATTTACCGCAAAAAATAAGCAGGTGATCGAATCAATTTGTAAAGCAATATAAAAAAAATTTCACACGCTGTTGGCGCACGAGGAAAAAAAAGAAAATTGAAAACTCGTAGTTTTCATTATTTACAGGGTAAAAGTTAATTTTTTTATATATAATCATAATATTTACAATAATAATGAGAGTATGGCGCTTCAGTACCCTTGAAGTTGAAGCTGCAGATGTCTTTGAGGGTTGGCTGTGTTTATTTTTATTTATTGCCAAGGATCTGCACCTGTCCAATGCATTTCTCACGTCTCTTGATAAAATAGACGTAGAAAGTTGTAAAAATCCTAGTATTTTGCGTCCGCAACGAATACCTTCGTTAACGAAGCAAGCTGAAAATTGGATGATAATTAGTGAACAAAAAGACGATTTTACGTATTGAATTTTCGAATACAATTGATTTTTGGTCCCTGACCTGGTTACGACCTCCCAAGGCCTTTCAGAAGCCAAAAAAATGTGAGGACACGTCCTGGAGAGAAGCTACGAATCCTCTGACTCCAATAACGAGTTGCAGCGCTCTGGACCTGTTCCGGACAGGTTCGGAACGTGTTAAAAACGGTTCTATCGCTAAAACAAGAGTTCAGCCTGTTTTTTTGATGCAAAATCGATGGCCACATGGCCCGGGAGGATCATAGAGTCTCAGTTGTGGTTTTCCGTGATCTTGAAAGTCTGTCTGGCCGTTGGAGCCTGCCCAACCAGGTTCTATCGCAAATTTGAACGTCTATCGGCTCCGTTGGCCCGATTCAATGTCCATACCTTGATATGCACACAGACAGAGGTAGATGCGCGTGTCCCGCCGCTCCGGTAGGAACGTATTTAGTGAGTATTGAGTTTCACACAATAAAGCGCTTTGTGGGATATCCGCTTACCACTGGGGGGTGCGCGCATCCATCCTTCAATCGTTCCAGCCTGGGCATTGGGGAACGGCACCTTGTTTAGGGACCCGACGTACGGGGACGTGTGCGCGTGCCAAAATGAAAAAAACCGCAAAACGCCATGCACGACCAGCCCCATAAGCATTCTATACAACATTATACACATATTTATTGATGAATGGCCAGTAACCAGAACTTTGCTTCGACATAGGAGCACTTTCGAGAAGCTCCCAATTGTAATTGGATTCCAGGAGACTCTCCTGACCCGTTTGCAAGATCCACGAAGTATCCGGTAAAGAGGAAGCTTTCTGGTGCTTGATATAATGTTCCTCGTGGTTCGTTAATTAGATTAGATTAACCCTTGTACTTGCCACACCTCTGTACAATTACGTACTTGCCACCGTGGGGTAGATTCGTACCCCAGCGACAAAAATTGGTTTTAAAAATGAACTACTAAATATTTCGACTTGAAAATTGTTGCAGAACACATTGAAAGCTTTGTTGAAATGATTTTTTACTTTATACAGCCAAAAGTCAATTTGAGCCAGCGACGAAAATTGTTTTTAAAAATGAGCTACTAAATATTTCGACTTGTAAATTGTTGTAGAACACATTAAAAGATTTGTTAAAAAGATTCTTTACTCTCACAGCCAAACTCAATTTGAGCCAGTGACAAAAATTGTTTTTGAAAATGAACTACTAAATATTTCGACTTGAAAATTGTTGTAGAACACATTTGTTCTACAACCATTGTTGTTGTAGATGTTGTAGAACAATTGTTGATGTAGAACAAAAAGATTTGTTAAAAAGTTTTTTTTACGTTACACAGCCAAAAATTCACTTTGAGTACCCTAAGAAAAAATGCTGAAACCAACAAAAGTGGAAAAATAACAATTTTCCTCACTAGGCCTGGTGTAGTTTGTATCCCAAGGTGGCAAGTAAGAGGTTAACATTCTTTTCGTTTTTTCATTCAGGACCACGTGAGCCTGGGGCAATTTTGCTTAAATTTTAAAAAATAGCCGAAAATGCGGTAAAACGATAAGCAACGGGAGAACGGAGGCAGAAAGGGCGCGGGATTTAAAGTCGCCTAGGGTCGTTTTTGACCCCGTGTTATCCTTCTCGAGTTAAGAGAACAATTTGCTGGTCCGAATTCGATTTAAATGTGGTGAAGGTGGATCGCCGTTTTTTCTAGGGAATTCGAAGTAGCAAAGAGACTGGAGTGGATGGGAGCACGTTGTAGTTTATGGGACAGTCATGGGAGCCTGGCAGCTGTTGCCGAGTGCGTCCAACCCTTGCCTGGCGTTGGGTAAACCGCACAGAGTCATAATTCCGTTATTATCCGCTCTATGATCGTCGAGGCAAAGTCCTCCCGAGGATCTTGGACAGTTTCCCCGCACCCCAGGCACTCTGGAAGCCTCTTCCACATGGAAACCTGGTAGAAAATGATTCTTGAGATCATAGCGCACTCTGAGGTCGTAGATTATGTTTTTGTCGGTTGCTCGTTCTTCTTTTGGACGCAACACGAGCGAACCTGTGGCTTTCTCTTCATCTTTAATCTCATCTCGTGTCCTTTGTTCCTCGCACCTCAAGATATCCAGTCCTTTTTCATTTCAATGCATCGTCCAACCCTCTCGTGGTCTTTGCTACTTGCTTTTTTCATTTTGTTCCATACGATGACACCGGGACAGGTGGCTGCTTGGTCCTAGTCTGGTAGCCTAGTCGCCTTGTCTGCTTTATCCTCCTCCTCTTCCTCCTCCTTTTTCGTCGTCTCCTCTTTTCCTCTCTTCTGCCCCAATGGCGTTCTCCTGTCGAGCGGTGTTTCTGTTTATACATCGACGAAGCCTCAAGACTCGTCCATGTGTGTTTGTGCATTTGAAACACGTCTCTCTCCGAGCAGCACACTGTGCGCGCTGCTCATGCGGGCTCATTAACGGCACGAGCCAACCCACGAAGAGACATTACCATTCCGCTGTATATCTCCCCAACACACATGTCCATCTTTATATACCGATCATGGGCGTATGACTGTTCTAGCTCGAGGATTGCTGGCGCGCGCCACTCGCGACTACCGATAACCAGCATTTCACCTCGCATACGCCTTTCGGAGATCCCTCCGTAAACAACCGTTTTTCACGACCTCGATCATAACGGTCTCTTCCATTTCAAACCATTTCCTCATTTTCTCATGCAATCGCTCTGTGATATCGTGGCGCGTCCCGGCGACTAATTTCTCGCTGCTGTTTGCTTCTGGATCTTCGTGTGTCCTCGAGTCCCTTGGGCCCTGCTCTGGCCCAACTTCCAAATGCGCTAACCTTGACCGGTTGCCCGACTGATTATTTTGGCTCGACCACCGCGAGTCACCCGGACCAGCCGCCCCGCGTATATATACCAACGTTTCTCTGCCCACTCTTAAGGAGCCTCCTCCGTGCAGTTTCTTACACACGCGACCTTGACCAACGCATCTGACCAGCAGTCAATATGCGTTCTGGCCGGGAGATCCGAAAGAAAAAGTGAGCGGACATGATCACTCGTGGCAGTCGCGTGCCGCGTGCCCCTTCTCCGCGACGTTCCACAATCCCCTGCTGTGCCTTCCAATCCCTGCAACCGTGCTCCACGTTCTCTTACATACCCGTCTTTGCTTACCCTTCACCTTCCCGGCAATGATATCCGGACGATTCGCGACCATCTGCCCAGATTCGCAGTGCGGCCCCAACTTATTGACGAACGTCCGAGTCACTCGGAATCAATGTCATTATTTATTTTTGTTTTTTTTTTTTTAAACATATCGAGCACACGTCCAGCAGATTTTGCCAACTGCGCGCGTGGACCGCGGTGACCATGGCACATCCCAGTCCCATTTGAACAGACAATCACACCGACGAAACGTCCTCGACGTTTCCCACTCGCGGGTTCTCCATCGTTTTTTTTTCTTCTTCTTCTTCTTCTTCTTCTTCTTCTCCGTTTGTTCACTCCACCCTTTTTCTCGCGCAATCCGTGACGTTCACTTTACAGTCGCATGATCAGGAAATAACCTAATGAAACGATTACCAATACTGGCCGGCCTCATTACCATCATCGGAATCGTTTGATTCTCCACGAGCTCCGAAAACCGCGATATATACCGCCACATTATGTCACATGCAGCTTTCACACACCATTGCCCAACGATCGAGTCAATCGCGTTAGCACCAACTGATCAACTTCGCCTTTTCATTCGCAGCTTTTTTTATCACTCCTTCTTGGTCCGGCATTGCCTGCTGCTATCTAGATTCTCATCAGTTTTTCCTTATCTCACGTCTGCCATCTCTCGTATCCAGTTTTTTTCATCCAATAATTTAAATTTTGTGAGTAACGCATGAAATGGATTGCATTCTGATTGCTTCACAATGACGTTCCTTGTAGCACGAGTTGTGTCCAAGTTCACACTGACAACCAAATTTCATTGCACAAGATCGATATTTTCTTCGATACGTTCGACTAAACGTTTTTTTTTTTTCAATAATCCCAAAAATTGTGTCATTGCAGCAAGAAATTTTAGTCGTTCCACTTGTCAATTTCGCTGACTATTCCGTTAGAAACCAAAAATACTGGCAAAACAACGAAAATTTTGAAATTATCGAAAATTTTTTGATTTTCGTGTTTAACGACGACGACGTCGACGATTTTCAACAAAATTTCATTTCCACTGAATATATGTGCATGCAAACGAGTATAGTCGGGAGATGAAAGGCTTTGAGCCATTTTGCTGTGGAAATCAGTCAATAAATACCGTTCAAAGGATACGAAATAATTTTTATTTCCTCATATATATTATTTATGTGGGAGATTCGATGAAATGATTGCACGTCGTGTAATTGAAGTCGAGACACTTCCCCTCCGTGGGCCTGACGACGCGCCGCTCCTGGGGGCCTCTATTCGGCCAAATGGCGCGATCCTATCGAAACTAATTCGACGTTAATTTCTGCTTCTGTGTATCACGCGATGATAAAATTCGATCATCGTTCCTCATCCTCGCGAAATTCTTAGGGCGAGCTTTCCAGGCTAACCGTGTCGGATGGCGCGTGATTAATTCCGTCGTAGCGACGAAATTTCATTGGCCATTGCAAACTCCCCCCCCCAATTAGGCGATTGACACGATAAATTTTTCGTGTTAATTAATTTTTTCGTTGCTGTAGAAATTTCGTGATCGACAAACGTTTTTCTCGAGCGTCCCTCGTTTCGAGAGCATGCATTTCGGTCATTGCGAACGATCCAATTACTCAATAATTCAATAAAAAATATCGAAGCATTGAAATAATGGTTCGCAGCAAATAAATGAGACGAAAAAATAGAGATTCCTTGGAATTCCTGTGGAAACAAAGTAGCAGAGAAAGAAAAAACCCAGGAACCCAGAATACCGAACACGATCGCTCCAGGCAGTCGCAATTGCACACGTTGGCCTTCCTCGACCGGAAAAAAGTGAAGGGAGACGCATCAGTCAGAGGATATTCGAAAAACAAAAAACGACACACGAACGAGATTAATTGCGACACTATTGGCGAACAACAAAAAGCCGCTGGACTCGATTTTTCAAAATTTCATCGATATTTAGAATTTTTATCGTTTTTTTTACACTTTTGTTGAAAAATATGCAATTTCGAGGAGCTGTACGTGGAAAAATTTTATCTGATGGTTGAGATTGGGCTTGGGAGGTCTCCCAAGGCACGCGAGACTTTTCACCCTGTCAATGTTACGAGAAAACATCGCATTCTTCATTCTCACCTTTTTCCCTTTCTTTTGCCCAAATATATGCTTTCTTTTCTCGAAAAATCGTCGGCAGCTGTTCCAGAATTGATCTCATCAAAAGTTAGAGAAAGCGGGAGATGATTCCAAAAAAAAAACAAGAAAAAAAAAATTTTCATCCGATAAACAAATTCAGAACGAATTTTTTCTTGTCAAATAAAAAAAAAGCAGAATTTTTATTTATTTATCATAATAAAAACAATATTGCTGTATCGCTATTTTTTCATCGGATGAATAAGTTGCGTTCGATAAACATAATTCGAAGCCGATTTTTATTCTTTTTTTTCCACATTTAAATTTTATTAAATTGAGCAATTTTCTTGAAAACGACGAAAAGGAAAAAAAAATGGTAAAATGTCCATTTGTCTGGTCAAGTGCCCCGTTGGTACGGTGAATAATGATCGTCCAGAGTCTGGGGCTTCACTAAACTGACAAGTGACAAAGTATTTGAAAATGCAACAAAAGTTTGGATGAAAAGAAAGAAATAAAGATAAAAATAAAGTGTCTTTATTGAAAGTATTAAAATATTTGGATACAAGTGTATAGAGTGAGGCAAATGATGTGGAGATCGTGTGAATTTTCGACTTGTTGAGTGCGAGCAATACTTTCTTTTTTTTCCACACATATATTTTTCATGCTTTTTCGTTTCATTCATAATAAAAAATGTATATTTCTCAATTTTCGTGTGTATCAATGCACGATGCCCTTTATTCGGTTGGACGACTGCAGCAGCACAGGTTTTTTCTTGGGGCCTCGTACCATCCGCGTTCACAAGTGCAAAGAAAGGACAGCAGAAAAAAATTGTTTCTTAAACACGTCGATATACGATTTTTCTCTCTCGCTCTCTCTCTTTCTCACCATTCATTCGGCAGCTCCTTCGACCACCAAAGAATTTTTTTCTTTCCTCCATAATAAAAAAAAAAAGAAAGAATAACTCCTGGACCACGTGGGGGTCCAGGGAAGAATTGCTCCCCCTCTCTCTCTCTCGCTCGGGCGCGTGGGTCCTGGACACGTTGAAGTTGCGATAAATCAAGTTGGTCCTCTCTTTATAAACACGACTCTAACGATCCTGGCGTACGATTTTGAACAGAAAATAAATAAGAAAAAGGGCGCACGCTCGATTTGTTGTGACGTCTTTTCGATTGTAATTTGTCCGCCCTTCGCTAAATCAAATTTATGTGGTTCGCATACTCCAATTTACTAAAACGTAACGACAAGGAAAAAAAAACTGAAAATGTAAAAATAAATGAAAAAATTGAATAAACAGGGAATTTTTTATGTTTATTCGAAAAATAAAAAAAACAAATTGTTCGGCAACGTTTGGCAATATTAAAAATTGAAAATAAAATCGGGCTGATAAATAATTGAGAATAAATGTTGAATCGGGGAAAAAAAGGATTTTTCTCATTGATTTGAAAAACAAGTATAACGTGTAATTTCGAACGCATGCGAAGTAGAGAGGGTGGTTTTTTTTTTTTTATTCATGTCTTCATACGCGCAAATGCTTGTCCTTCGTAATTATCTCGCGCCAGGTGAATTCGAGGCATTCAAAGATGAATATATGTACATAATGCGTACATATTTATTTTTGTAAAAATTGAAGAATGAAAAAAAAAGAATCTGTGTAGTGGATCGTCCTCTTGTTGGTAAAAATTAAAAATCCAACGCCACCGGTCGTATCAGACCTTCAAACGATTTTGCAACACCTCTTGACGCGCGATAGTGCGAGAGAAAAAAATTGTGCAGCTGTCAGTGATTTTTTTCTCTTGATTGATAATTTTCTTGTTTTTTTTTTTCTTTTTTTTTTTTTTTTCCTCAAATTGATACAAATTTGGAACAATCCCGAGGAAATAATTGTTGTTATTAACGATCGATCTAACTCGACGTGCGGCAAGGATTAAGCACTTTTTTTCCACGTCAATAAAAAATTCGAAAAACCTCCAAATGGTGGAGGATTTTGAACGGCGTTACGAAAAGCGAGGGAGCGGGTAATGCGAACGAATCGGTCGGCGAGGGTCCCCATGATCGATCGATCTTTGCGCAGAGCAATTTCTCCTTTTTTTCACTTTCCAGAATCACTCGATCTTTGGAGATTCGTCCGCCGAAAAGAAATTCTCGTCGCCTCGTCTTAAAGATCCACCTTAATACGTCGCTCATCGCTCCATCATTTTCTCTCAACGATTCTCATTTTTTTCCTTTTCCCTATCCATTCCTTACGCTTATGCTTTTCGGAAAATCTCACGCTGGAATTCGTGTCTCCAGATTCTTGGGACCCTCGATCGATCCAAAATTAACCTCAACGTTTTTTGTCATTTTTATTCCTAAAAATCTTACGAATCAATATTTTTCTTCATCTCTAAAACTTTTGAGTTACAAAACTCTTGAAAAAATCAACATTTTCCAAGAATTCATTTATGTTTTCGATCGCTGATTCATTCGGAAACATCGAAACTAAATGTTGTCAATGATTCTTTGCAAAAATAAACTTTTTTTTAAAGGAAAATCATTGCGACAGTTTGGCATTGAATCAAAAATTCATTCCAAAGACTAATTGCCAATTAGTCTCTTTTTTTTTTAAACAATATTTAAAAAAATTGTTCCGATTGATTTTCCGTCGATTTTTTCTTGAATTTCTCTTTCCAAGAACGAACTTTTTTTAAAAGGAAAATCATTCAATAAAATTGCCACAGTTTGACATCGAATCAGAAATTAATTGCAAAGACTAATTGCCAATTAGTCTCTTTTTTTTTTAAACAATATTTAAAAATATGGTTCCGATTGATTTTCCGTCGATTTTTTTCAAATTTCTCTTTGCAAGAACGAACTTTTTTTAAAAGGAAAATGATTCAATAAAATTGCCACAGTTTGACATCGAATCAGAAATTAATTGCAAAGACTAATTGGTAAAAAGTCTACTTTTTTTTTAACAATATTAAAAAATATTGTTCCGATTGATTTTCCGTCGATTTTTATCAAATTTCTCTTTGCAAGAACGAACTTTTTTAAAAGGAAAATCATTCGATAAAATTGCCACGGTTTTTTATTGAATCAGAAATTAATTTCAAAGACGAATGGCCAATTAGTCTACTTTTTAAAAAAACAATATTTAAAAATATTGTCCCGATTGATTTATCGTCGATTTAAAAAATTTCTAGGAATTTGAGGGGTGCGAAGAGTGTGAAATAAAAATGTTATCTGATCCCACGTATGTGGCCGATAAATGTGGTGGCCAGAGGTGGAGGAAAGAGTCAAGAATCATTGAATCGTAGGCAATTTGATGGATCACTGATATCTCTATAGTCATTTTTATATTTACCTGCTTAAGAATCGCGACGTTAAATTCCAGGACAATAAAAGAAGAAGATTCGTTCCTTACAAATCCCTCCCAGGATCGTTCGATCGAATAAAAAAAGAAGAAGAAAAAAAAAAGAAAAAACATGGTCGAGCTGTGAAAATGGCTGAAAGAGAAAAGTCTAGAAAGAAGAAAAAGAAATAAAGAGATACATCACGGAGTGTGAAGGGCTGGTGGGCCCTTGCCAGGGCCTCACCACTTAACCTGGAGGTGGGCCTGCACAACCGCACTGCCAAACTTTCGACAAAACCTCTTTATTTACGAAACTCCAAAGAGCCCAAGTGACAACTCCCTTTATAAGAAGTTCTCCCAATTTTTTTTTTTGCTTCTTCCACACAAAAGTTCTTTTTCGATGTGTGGAAGGTGGAAAATGCAACCTGTCCATGAAATCCACTTTTATGGATCGTACACACTCACCTTTTTTCGTTCTCAAGACATTACACCTTGCTGACGTCCCTTCAAAGTTAAAAAAAACGATAAATCCCCTTATTGAGACAAGTGCCCTTAAGAGTGTGAAATTTCGGGATGGGAAATGAGTTTCTTCGACGAGGATCGATGTCCACGAGCCTGGGAATCAAATTCATTATTTATCGAGCTCTATATCAATTTGTTTATTTATTCTACAAACTTTTTTTATGGCTTTTTGTTTGTATTTTCATTTTTTTACGCCCCGCTCAGCTTTTTTGGCCATTATTCGGACCTTATTTTTAACTCAAGCTCACACGACCTTCCTCAATTTCTTTCGATCTTTCTACCGCATCCTTTTTCGTTTTTGCTTTTATTCTCGCGTTTCTTTTTGTCGTCGTTTTTTGTTTGTTTCACCGTCGTTCTTTGATTCGCCGTAATTCATGGTAATTGCTCGTATTCCCTTCTCTTACCATATGCGCATTCGCTTTTTTTTCTCCACATTTTTTTCCCGTCTCACTACTCCTCGAGCAGGTGGATCGCGGGACCAGATTGCACCTTACGACCATTTTATTCGACGAATAAATGTGCCAACTTGTTCCACTGATTTCTCCTTTTTTTTCTTCACTTTGCTTTGCACCGTCGTTTGTTTTCGACAATTGAGATACCTCGCTTCACTCGGAATCTCCATCAGAATCCAATAAATCGGTCTTCGTGTCGAGAACGATCAAAAAATCGACCAATCGTTCAATCGACATCGATTTTTCAAATTTTCTCTGATGCAGATTCAAAGTGCAGATCCAAATTACGGGACAGCATTTTCCTGACTTTTAGATGAAAATCATGGGAACAAGCTGCAGAAAAAAAATTCATCAAAAATTTACAAGTTTTCGAAATTCTGTCGCGCCACTAAAACGAACGCTGCGCTTTTGTTTTTTGCAATTCCATAACTCCGTCCAGAGCTCTCTCCATTCGCAACGAAAACTCCTACAAACTCGCGTTTGGTTTATCTCTTTATCTCGATTTTTCGATTTTTTGCGATTTTTTTAAGTCGAGGAAGGATTTTTGCACGATTCGGCGTCGAAGAAGCGTGAAAAAAGAAAACGATTGAAAAAAGTGAAAATTCACCGTACAACTAAGTTCCAGGGCGATACATTTTTTGTTAATGCAGAAAAAACAACGATTTTTACTCCGAAATTTTGAAAATTCAACAAACCAAAAACAACTCACGAAATTCGAGATGCAATTTCGAGAAAAAATAAATTTCGTCTGACGTAAATCGTGATACGGCGTAACGATGATCGAATATTCATTGCAGCGGTGGGTGTGACGAGGGTTTCGCATGGATCTATGATTGAAATCTGCGTAACCGGTTCATTTTTCTCGCATTAAATCGTCCCATGAAGAAATTTCATTGTGACGGTATTTTCCCTTCAGGGATCGTGATTCTGCCATGGAAAAGGGTTTCCCAAAGGGTTCGGTGACGCGGCAGAAAAGATTTGGCTCGTGCCTACCTTTGCATCATTGCATTATGTTGCACCCTCCAAAATGACAATAAAAATAATATAATGACAATGACAATAGTGCTCAGGAGCATTACGATATATTTTTTCCCATCCTCAGCAACTCAATCTGCTCGCAGCAGGATGACAATGAAGTTTCGTGATGCCAGAACGCAATGATGCGAAATATTTTCTTAGAGTTTTGGAAAAATTAAAAATTCCATGGAAACTTTAATTAAATAAATAAATATTTGTATTATTTCGTGTCGTAATTTTGCGAAAATGGAAAATCCAATTGAAAAAAATTGCTAAATATCTAAAATTTTGGAAACAAAATTATTGTCGTGATTTTTTTTAGTTTAAATGAATTTTTCAATTTTTTCATGACGTAATTTTGAGAAAATGAAAAATCCAATTTAACGAAAATTCAATAAATATGAAAAATCTGGGAAACAAAATTATTATCGACATTTTTTTTGTTCAAATGAATTTTTGTATTTTTTCATGGCACCATTTCGAGAAAAGCAAAATTTTTCCTAGTTCAATCAACAACTTTTCGTGCTTTTATTCGTTTACTCACATTTGTTGGCTGCGACGTCACATTATTTCAAACGCTAAGCGACAAAGAGATGAATCTCGTGCATGAGAGAGGCGCTTGCATCCTCCGAGCTCCAGGTGATTCTTGCCACAAAAACCACACACGTATAAATATGTATACAGCCGAGAATCATTCAAGAAGACCCGAACATATGCTTACGAACAATGTGCGGTTACCTCGTGTCCCTTCCCCCGCTCTGTGAGCACCGGAACGTCGAATTTTCCGAGCGAGAACATTGGAGAGAGAAATTTTCGAAAGAAGAATCAGGAAACTCGAATTTTTCAAAAGGTTATGAAATTTTTTCCGAAAAATCTGTCTTTTCCTTTTTTTTATGGAAAATTTTGACATTTTCGTGAGAAAATTGAAAAACTCACTTTTTTCCAAAGAAAAAAAATGGTTTTTTTTTTTATTACCAATTTTGAAACTTTTTAGAAAACAAAAAAACGTCTGGGAAATTCGGGAAATCTGGAAAAGCCTGCAGGACGATTAAGGGCGTTCGAAATGTTCGTTAATCAGCGTTTTATCTCATTTATCGTGAATTATCCCTTGTGTCTTTTAACGCGCGAAAAGTCCAGCAGCTTTGTTCTTATCGAGACACCTATGATCCTGGAGTAAAGCTTAAGGCGATAGAGCTTCATTCCTCACAGTTAATCTCCCTTCGCCCTTCTCTCGCCACCCCCCGCCCGTTGCCCTTCACCAGCTAACGTCCTCGTAACTATCGAGTCACGAGGACTAACAACTTGGTGCGCGAGATCGTTTTTCCGAAGCCCCGAATTGACCTAATTGAGATAAGAAACGACGAGAGGCTGTGCGAGCTCCGGAAAGAAGGAAAGCTCGTTTTTCGAGAAAAAAAAAAAACTCACCGGGGAGTCGAAAGATTATTCGCCATTTTTTCTGCCAAATGGGTTGAATGAAACTTGCGATGCAGATTGCTGGGAAATTCGCGGAAGACTTGATCAAGTATATGGGTCACGGAGACCCAAACTCGTAAAAAATGATTTGCATTTTTTTTTTAAACTTCAATCATGATGAAAATAATTGTCTTGCGCTATCGATTCTTACGCCCTTCGCTTAGTCGGGATTCGTACGATTGTTTTGAAAAAAAATATCTCGAAAAATAGCGAATCTAACGAGAGTTACGAGCCCGCGAAGTGGCCATGGCGAAAAATATGCCACGGAGGCGACCTGGGGCAATAAAAACCGAAAGAAGTGATTAATCGGCTCGATTTATTGACCGATCAATGATGGCCATCAATAATTTATGGATCGATAAATTTTCAACAGGATTAAAAAAATATATATCGAGGTCAAGTCCATTGACACTTGGAACGCGGCTGATTCAGAAGTTTGTAAATAAAATACGCGCACGTAAAATAAAGATGATTATAATTATCAGTCTCCACGTCTCGCACAGTCTTTTAAAAATGTCGTTAAAATATGAGAAGCGAAGAAGCCGAAACAGAAAAGTGGATAATTTGCCATTTTTCTGCGGGTACGAGTTTATAGGAAAGCAATAATGAAAAAAAATGAACAAAAAAAAAAACAAAACTAAAAGAAAACAAGAGTGAAAAGGCAGGCGCGTGGCACGAAGGCGTTTCGTTTAACGGAGTGCGAGACAAAATAAAAACAAAAAAACCCCGTTAAGCTCGTCAGAAATTATCATGGATCTCGTACGCATCTGTCCGGAGGAAAGTCCGAGATAACAAGAGAGAGAGAGAGAGAGAAATAATTTTTTGAACGATGTACTCGAACTCGATCCTTTATAAAAAAAAAAAAAAAAAAACACAATTTTAAACGCTCAAATAAATTAACAAAGCGAACGATATTGTGCAGCAATATCCGCTGGCGATTTGTCGAGGTTAGAAAAATTCGAATGAACCAGCAGCTGCGATAGTCACGCGACAAAGTACGACACACCGAGTCGAGGATTTTTTTTCCTCGCTTTGACTTTATTCTTGTTCTCAACAACTTATCTCTCTTTCGTACTTCATCGAGTCTCGCAGGTAATTATTAGAGTACCACAGTGCGCAATGCTTTATTACAGGCCTCGTGCTTTATTTTCCCCATCATTTCACGGCTTCGACTTGGTTATATGTTTATCGATGTATCGATTACCAACGACAGTTTATCCGAACGACACTGACACACCCAGCAGCCACTCCGAAATAACCATCGAAATGATTGCAATCGCTTCTCGTTACTGAAACTAAAAAATGCTCACGTTTCGAACGTGCGTTTATAATTTTATTCTTTCTTTAATGAATTATTTATCATATTTTTTCCGAAATTTTGACGAAACAAATTTGGCAAAAAAATAATAAATACATTTTCAACGATTTTTCATTTTTTTTTGGAAAAATCTCGTTCTAAAAGGTGCATCGAACCTTTGACCGAGGCAACGACTCGTCTTGTGCCTTTTTCTTTTCACCAGCATCCATTGAGCCAAGTGTAGGTCAGTTAGTCCTGAACGACTGGTTTTTTCTCCCCCCCCCTCCCCTCACGGTCTTTGCCATCCTGGAGATGGTCCTCCTTCTTACTACTCAATCTTTCCTTTCGTGTTTGCCATTAAATTTCAATTCGGTAGCCACGGTATTCACCGATGGTCTTGGATTTATTTATTTTATTTTCTTCCTTATTATTCAATGAATTTGCACAATTATTTGTTCGTATATTAATTTATTTGTTTATATATATTTGTTGATCAAATTCATTGCGTAAACGAAAACTTGAGACGATTTTTTGAAATTTCATCGTTTATCGAACAAATAATGTGGAAAATAAAACTTTTCCCATGCAAGCTCGTACGATCGAATATCGAGTGGGTCCATTTAAAAAGCCGACGGGATTTCTTGTATAATTTCATATGTGTATATGTGGTTGCTACATAAACCCCATTAAGCCGAAAAATACTGTGGTACGACTCGAGTGACACTCGATAAAAGGGCCGAACGTCTCTCTATTATCGAGAGTCAAAAAAAAAAAAAAAACAANAAAAAAAAAACGAGGAAAGGGAAGCAGAGAGCTCGTTGCCTCGAGAGTGTTTCCCTCGGTCCTCGAATCTTCGCGGGGAGTCGGTGAGTTTTGAGATCAAATGAAGGTTAGAAGCCCGAGAAAAAAATTGACAATATTTCAAAATAATTATTGCTAATTTTATTTCTAATAATAATCGTTTGTCAATAAAAATGGAAATTCTTTTGATTCTTTTGATTTTTTGACTTTTGTTTCGCCGTTCGTATTCCTTTCGGTAAATTAACTTTGTCGGTTTGTCCGAGCCCCCTCGGAGCATCCCGGGGTTTGAGCAAATTCGATCTTATCAAACGTTTTGACATTGCCATAGAAGAATCCAGATTCGTCGTCGAGATTGTCCGCAACGTTTTTCCCCTTCTCACGTCCTTTCGAGCGTTTTATTTATTTTTTCACCTTGGCGCTATTTCTCGACAGTTTTTTTTGGCGCATGTGCCAAACGCTTATGTCGCAAGAGCCACCAGAAAAAAGCCCATTTTTCCAGTCATTTTCTCAGACGAGTGAATTCCGTAAGGACAGAAAAAAAAAGCAACCCCGAGATCGAATTTCACTCTCGAAATCAATCGCTCGGAAATAATCGTGCATACAATTTTTATTTTTCTCATAACCCGCCACAAATATTCAAATCCCCGTTTGTAAACAATTTTTGAATTTCGAAAATATAATCCACCAAAATCCACCCCGAAAATGGTGTCGAATTATAAAACAGGAAATCAGGCTTTTACGTATTTCCTCCCAACAAAATACACCCAATAATCTACTCCATATTTTCTACCTCTCGTTGAGAAGAAAGTATACGCGCGAATGTAGAGCAGAAAAATCGTATTCATATTTTTATAACAGTGGCCAGGGGGATGTAAAGTGGCAATTGTCAGGGGTTGAAGAATAAGGGATTATCGACACCTCTGGATCCTCGTCTCCGTTCCTTTCTCGTAAGAGCTCCTAAAATATTATAAATTCTTTAAGCTCATAACTGCAACGTCATTCAAGTTTTATTGCTCCATTTTGACACACAAACGGTGTGCCAAAAATCACGGTGGATTCAATAGTGAACGATAAATTTCGGGGATGAATGAATAAACTGTGAAAATAAAAATAAATATAAAAAAAAGTAAAAATTTTGGCAATTATAGGCAAAAAAAATTGTTGACTTTTCGGAACAAGAAACGAAAGCATAAAAACATTCGGGAAAAATGAAACATTGAAATTATTTCTGAGGTGATAAAATGGAAATTGATCCTGGAAAAATTCTCGAGAAATTCGATCTTGGAGTCGTTTTTTTTTCTTTCGTAATTTGTGGGAAATATTAATCGAAAATTTTTGGGACACCCTTTAAATATATTTAAATAGATTTTCAACCGATATTTTGAGGACACGTACTTCTTCGATGAAGCTTTAAATATACGGGCTATTTGAAGCTTCGAGCAGTTCTTAAGGGTGTGTTTTTTCTTTCGTATGTATACTTGTTGCACAATGTAATACTATCCCCTGGTCTTTGTCGCGACTGAGCTCTCTACTAGTCTTTTTATCATGCCAGACGGGGACCGAGAGACGATATAAAAAAATTGCATTTTATTTTCCAAAATAATGACGAAATGGGGAGCAAAATCAAACATTTCAATTTGTTTGATTGTCGATAAAATTGCTCAGAAATCAACGTGAAAAAAAAGTTACAACGACTGAGAAAACTCGATAATTGAAAAAAATTGTAAAACCTTTTCGACCTCCGAATGGCTCGATAAAAAGAATTCTTTTTATTCCTTGATTTAAAAATTCACAGATTCTGGCTTTGGTTTGAAAAAGTGAAAAAAAAATCGTTAAGACGACGTTCAATTGTCTGTATGGCGAAAAAAAATGTGAAAAATATTTCTGCATCCGAATAAGGAGAAAAACAATTCGATGGGGTTTTAATTACATCGTAAATCATTGTCGCAAGCAAAGCGTTCGATTTACGTTGACAAAAGTACATAAATAGTCATTAAATATGCATTCATGGCTGGTGTTATAAATATCGCATTAATGGTCAGTAAAATGGTAGCGAAGTATGTTCGAGCCTCGAATTTCGAGTTGACCAATGAATATATATATATATATATATTTATCATTCGCGTGAAAATCCTCGAAGGGGAAAAATGTTTTGGCACGCGCCAAGCACAAAAATCCATTTTTCCATACCTCGGTCTCGTTAGCGATCGATTGTTCGTACATTTTTTCCCTCCGTATATTTATATATTATGTGGAAATGTCCCTGACCCGTTGCTGACCTCGACCATCGTCGAATTTACAACTTGCAGATGCAATGCACAAATACTTTCACCAAAGAGCATATTCACGACACGAGTTTTAATTCATGCACTCATTATGTAATCAAATATTCATCGGAATTCGATGGTAAAGAAAAAAAAATGAATTATAAAAAAAAATAAAAAATACAAAGTTTCTGAACGATATCGAGTTAATTATTTAAAAAATTGGAATCATTTTTTAAATCGAACGTTGAACGAAATGAAAATTCACAATTTCAACATCGTCTCACCCCTTAATTAAGGTCAATCATTTTTTTCATCACGAATTTGTATAATCGAACAGAGAATTATAATCGAGAGATAAATTTTGTTGTTTGATCGAAGTTTTGGTTGATATAAATAAATAAATAAAAATGGAGGATCCCTGGAGCCCTCGAAAAATGGGCCTGAAGTGTCTTTAGGGTAACAGTAGCCTTTACTCAATGGGATAACTCACAAATGCACAGCAGGAGGGCCCCCAAACCTTTTTTCTTTTTCTCTCTCTCTCCCTCTCTTTTTCTGGTTGCTTTCTCTCTTCCGGGACTCTCGAGATCGAGTGTTCGATACGAGTGTTACTAAAGGGAGGGGTGAGACGATCGTAATAATGTCTCTCGTCCTCTCACGTCGATATCGACCCACCAATGCCAATACCTTCGGTTCCAAGTGGAAATTTAATATGTTTATTGCTGTGAGAATGCGCCTCGACATTTTTCCTACTCAAGATTTTAATCTCAGATATTTAATCAGTTTTTGACTTTTATTTATTAATTAGTTATTTTTTTAGACTCGTAATTGTTTATCAAAGTTGATTTCAACGATAACCAAATATTATTTTTGTCCTTTTCGGTCCCGATTAACTTTCCTGCCTCGCCAATCATTTTTCCGTTGGACTGTAAATTTTCTTCTTCTTCTAAGCGAATTTTCCATTTCTTTCGGACAAGGAAATGAATGTTTTTTTTTTACGTACTTTTTTTTTCACAGCGAAACGATTGCCATCGGAAAATGTTGCAAGAACAGTCAAAATAGGCATAAAACATCACGATGAATTACGGTTGGTTTAATTTGTTGTGCAAGAAAAAATACTCAGGCAAAAAATCGATAAGAAACCGATTAAAAAATTAAAAAAAAGATTTTTTGATCTTAACAATTTTTTCGTTCAGTGAAATATTAATTGAGACTTTTAATCTTCGTGTGATATTTCACTTGAGAAAACGGTTTCAATAAATAATCGATTGAATCATTCGTTAAGTACATTTTTAATTAGGATATTTAATTAATTGTCGAAACTAAATAAATTTGCAGGATGGATTTGATCGATCGCGTCGAAAAAATAGTCTTGTCATTAATGAAGCAAATACTTTCGGGTGAAACGCCCAAAATATCGTACAAAATTACGAGTATTCAAACTTTGGTGAATCAGTTAGAATCGATTGACCAGAGTTTGATTGAAAACGACGAATCTCAAGCAAGTTCGAGCTCGGTGAACGACAGTTTTATTGACGAGGCAATAAACGATGATTCAGGATACCAAGACGATTTCGGAGACGCGGAGGATTCGGAAGAGCAAGCGACGACGTCCAGACGACTCGTCGATTTTGGTCAATCAAGGAGTACAAATAAATTTCATCTGATTCTAACGACGATGGCAAAGTTGCATGAGCTTCTCGTGAAAAATAAAATACAACAAAGACGAGCTTTTTTTTATGATCTCAAACGAAGTGAGAAAATAATTAATCACCAGGCACAAGTCGATCAAATCGTCCACACGGTTGCTAATATTCTCGAGTGTCCACCGTGCGCAATGCGTCAGTTTCGTTGTCTATTTATTTATTTATTTATCGAATTTTTAATTTATCATTTTATTTATTATTTTTTCATTCATTATGTTATTTATTTATTTGTTTATTTACTCGTTTGTTTATTTATCCATTAATTTTCCGTTTATTTATAGCACGACAAGTATAATTAATGAATTTAATGAAAATTTCGACACATTCGATGAATTTTATAAACGAAGAATTGGTTTACAGCGTTGGTTGCATCGGCCAAAGGTTTTTGTTCCGGGAATTTAATAATAACTCTGAGAAACAATGAAATAATCGATTGCAACAAATCCGAAGGTGTTTCCATTTCGCCAAGTATCTTGAGTTTAACTTCTCTAACGACAAACGCAACTTTTGTTCTTGTCGTCGAGAAAGACACGGTTTTTAATATTTTGTCGGGGGAGAATTGTCCTCGAAGATTGAATTGCATTCTGATAACTGGAAAAGGTTATCCTGACATGGCCACGCGGATGCTGGTAACGACGTTGGCCGACAAAGTTCAACTTCCGGTTTATGTGCTCGTCGATGCGGATCCTCATGGAGTCGAAATTATGTTGACTTACAAGTAAAAATTTTGTTCGTCATTTCGCAATCAACTCGATCTCATTAAGGATGAAAAAATAATCGAAAAATACAAAAAAAAAAAACTACCGAGGAAAAATATTGAGGAAAATGTTTTCCAATTTGTTTTTTCAATCATCTTTTTAAATGTTAATCATAATTTTGATCGAACCCAGATTCGGCTCGATAAATTATTCCTACGAGCAAGGGAACCTCGCGTGCACCTCGGCCCGGTGGCTAGGTCTCCTTCCGTCGGAATTCCAACGTTACAAAATACATACGACACCCTTGAAGAGAGCTGAATTAGCCAAGCTCATTTCGATCAAACAACGTCCTTACATTACCGATGAAGTTGCAAACGAATTGAGAGAATTGCATCAGGGTAAAGCCGGGATCGAGGCTATTATCGGAGCGGCAAAAGATCGTGATTTTACTACCTTTTACATACAACGGAAAATTGAACGATCCAATTACGTCAACTAATTCTTTCCAATTGATCGCAAGACTTTTATTGTCATTTTTCAAAGATTTTTATCATCTCACTTGCGATTCTCTAATCAGTCCAAGAAATAACAGTTGGTCTGAAAAAAAGGAGAAAACCCGATGAAAATTCGATAAAATGCTTTTTTAAAAATCAATGAATTACGGTTCGTCGGAAAAATTGGGAATTGGGAGTTGGATCACGACGACGCAATGTTGCCATGTTAAAAACATGACAAATTTTAAAAAGATAAGAATTCAATAAAAATTACGTGAATATATTTTTTATTAATCTACGTGACAATACAATTTTTTAAGATTTTTCCACCACATAGTACTCGAGTAATTGAACACTAAAGTTGACGTGTATGAGCAAAGAATTTAGATATATACAGTTATACATCTCGTGCAAAAAGAGTTAGATTTAACTCTCGATTGTTCGATAACCATGTGATGAAAAATTTGGAAAAAAATTATGTTTCTATACTTGATGCCAAATGAATTTATCATCAAATTTTATCGAATTCTGATATTTTTGATTTGGTGAACCAAGTTCATTGTTGATTTAAATACCCGGATAATTAGAGACCTTTTTTGGATTGGATATTTTAAGGATTCATCAATAGTTGGATATCTTAATAGTATTCTTTTTCCACGAAATCTCTCAATGAAATATTTAAATGATTTTATTGATTTAGAAAAATCGATTTTATTTCGATGTGATAAGTAATCATTGTTTATCAATTATCGAATTTGAAGTAAACAACTTTGTCGGTATAAGGGGAATTCATGGCGTTGAATTGTAATTCATTTTTATTCAATTTGTTTCTATTTAAATTTATAATAAATGTACGAACTGAAAAATTTGATGTTTTCTTTTTAATTATTCTTACCCTTTCCTCCTTAAGGCAAAGAAGATTTTTTGGTATTTCCACAAATTCTGTATATCGTCCTTCGGTCTCATCGATCACAACGAGCTCCGGTATTTTCCGATACTTTCCCAAAAATACTATGCTGCTGTCAGATTGTCGACGTTTCAGACTCGAAAAATCATTCCCGTTCACGTTCATCGAAGATTGAGCAGTTCTCAAGGTTTTTGACCTCGTCTCGTAGGGGTGTTCGTAAAACCTTTGATTTTTAATTGGTTATTCTTCTCATTATCTTCTCATTATAATAGTTAATGAGCTTTACCAACAGAATAAGAAATATGAGATCGATACTAAAAATTTCGGAAGGGAAATACAAAATCCTCAACATAAAAGCAGTCTAATTATTTATTGCTTTGTTAGTTATCGATGCCAGATTCTGCCGATTGGAAAAATAATGAATACTGCATGGAATTATCCTTATAACCTGTTCGATTGATTTTCCATTGATTTTTCTGGGTTTCTGGACGTGGTTGATGTCACAGTCACGTACTGTGTCGCCCGCTGATTCAAATTGGGCCATCGGGGTGCTTGTTTTTTTCTAGAAACTCGTCGTCTTTTCCCCATAACTTCTTCCGGCTCCGAAAATGCAGTCATCCATAACGATTAAGCTTCATGACATTTTTTCCTTCTTTCTTTGTTTTCTGCAGAGACTAGTACAAAAAAGTATTGACAAGGATCCAGATACTTGAACAAAAGCGCAGCAAATGAAAAAGATATTTTTCCCGTTTTTGTGTGTATGTGTGACAATCAAAAATTATACAGAGCGGGTGTCTGTAAAATCGACTCTGCGCCATCTACGAGAAAGATACTGGTTGCGTCGTATGACCATTCCATAAACCTACTCTCCGTGAAGATCATCCTATAAACTAAAACATAGTGGCTGCCGATTAGAAAGAAACCTTCTTTATCGACCGCGAATATGAAGACTGATTCTCACGAGCGAGGTGTTCCTGCAGTCGGTAACGTTACACATGAGTGCGAAAAAGAATACTTGTAGCACCAAATTTCCGGTATACGATTCTCCCCATGCTGTTACGTCTCCAACGTTTTACCACGGAGCACACCGTGCGCAGATATCACTCTGTAAGCCATCGTTCATTTTCTGCATTCATCCGTTATCCAAGTGTGAAATAGTAAGAACCAAGAACGTGGAAAGACAGTAGTCTATCTTCTCGTGATTGGAATTTTGGAGAAACTTTTCCGACAGGCAACAATCTGAATGAGCAAGCCATCCAAGCTGGGGCCGAATGATCAGAAACCTACAGCTCACGTTATCATAGAACGACACTTAGAACGCCTAGAACAAACATACTTCTTGTAGAATGATCTGCTTATCGTTGACATGCAGCGGTCAGCCGCATCTCGTAAGCCATACACCGCTTTGCCACGTTTGCATAATCTAAGGATGCATTCATAGCGCGCACTCACAGACCCACTACTCCTAGAATTGAAGTTAATTTTTACAAGAGCACTGAAGCGTGATGATACCAGTAGGCTGACGTGGTCTCAACATTGTTTTTTACGCAAGTTGATCTTGCCATATCGCTTCTTTATCACAAAGTTTCCCGATTACACGTAGGTAACCGACTTAGCGGGATTCCAAGAATTCATATATCTCCATTGTTATCAGTATTCGATTAAGGATCACATGCTAGATGTTTTACTCTACTTGAACGTCATCTCATTTGCATCGGTCCCTCATCATAACGCACCAAAAGATCGGCTGACGTGGTCACAGCATTGTTGCTTGTACGTAGAACCATTCATGCCTAACTCGGTTGTTTACGACGTGGTCGCTTCATTATCAATGACTTTTATGCTCGGGTAAAACCGGAATGGTTTCTTGATAGGTTTATCAGTATTGTTTTTAGGACAGTCCCAGGATAAAGATATAAAAACCAGTGGGCAGCGACTGCTGCATATCACTTAACGTTCAACACTTGAGCAAGAAACCATAAACAAAAGACCGCAGAACTTCATCGAGTCATAATGGCGTTACAAAAAGATGAGAAATCACAACGTCTCACAGTAGATGACTTCGCGAAACGTGGGTTTCGTCTACCGCGTGGGGCCCCTTTCAACGTGAACCGATATTTGAATTTTGATCATGAATATCGACGGTTTCTTCTGTCCACGAACAAAATTGAAGTAACCTTCTTCAACGGAAAATCCTTCCAAGTGCTATACAACTTTGATGGAACAAGAACAGAGGAAGACCGCCTGCTTATCAACTGGGATACACTGACGCCTTTATTCGGAGGAGTAATCCCATCGGGTTACAGGAGTTTCGTCAGACTGCCGAAGATAGCGAAGTTCGTCGAAAAGCGCATCCATCTGGACCAGTGCGAGGTTGGCTTGCATAACTCCTGTTTCTGTGGAAGAACGCCGCCAGACGACTTGGACATTTTTTGGGACTCATGCAGTGATCAACACTTCCATCACTTCTGTTCACTGCACGTCCGCTCGTGGTTGTATCTGTATCTGCATCCGAAGATTTTACGTGAAGAATCGGAACAGCTGTTCTACGAGACCGTCTGGCTGGGACACTCAAGCAATCCAGATGTCTTGAAGTATTATGCAACAAATAACTGCAAGGATACAGAGATTTTACTTGATTCAGCACGCTACCTTGGTTACTCCAGCCCTTGCACAAGAAATCGAGTGAAAAGTTTGTGAATGTCGTGATATTCGTTTCGTAGCCCATACACAACGTTGCCATACTTCTGCATAGTGTAAGCACGACGATACACTGCAGCGCAGTATAGCTGGCAGGCACTAACAACAACTGCGACTCTTATCGCTCTTATCACGCATACAATGCTGTATGTGCTTAGTAGGAATGTTTTACCTGTATACTAAAGGTACAAACTTTTGAACGGATTTTCACATGAGTGTCCAGCCTTCTTATTATAGACTTGTACGCTAAGATAATGCATGCAGTAGAGCAATTGAACGTTGTTAACGATGTGCCACATTGGTAGCACGATATGAGCACGTGGCTGACTCCCGGGGCCTGAAGTATGGCAGCGCGGGATGAATTGTAAATCATGTATTTTCATAACAATGAATGTTTGACTGACGTGGTACAAGTATGTTTTAATATTCAATTGATTATTGTGAAGATAACCCGCGGTCAAGGTTTCGGGAATTCCGAAATTGTTATTTTCAACTCTATGTTGATCTGAATATGTACCGATGAAACATTCGATATGATAAATTACTGGAGTGGTATAAATGGATTTGCGCGCAGTCGACGGCTAGACACTCAACCGTGAACATTCACGAAGGAACATCATCCAGACGCAGGTGATATCCAGAACTCAACATGCCGTTCCACGAAGATCACGACAGAACACTTACTTACCCGGTGGACACCTTCACGTCCCGCGGGCCTGCCATGCCGAATGGCGCCCCTTTCAACTTCGCCGAATTTATACGTTTCAACGTAGCATATCAACAGTTTCTTACATCGATCCGAAACCTGGACTTGACTTTCCTGAACGGGAAGGCATGCCCCGTCCGCTACAGCTTCGATGCAACAAGGCCAGAAGAAGATCGCCTGCTGATAAATTGGGACTGGCTCACGCCTCTATTTTGGGAGCGGCCGCCGGGTGAGAGAGATTTTGTGAGGCTGCCCGTAATACTACAGTTCGTGAAGAACATTCGCTTCCAGAAGTGCAAGGCGGTCGCCAGCGACACCTGCTCCTGCGAGAAAAAACCCAATAAAGTGGTTTCACCTGGACGTGAGTGCAAGAACGAACTCCACTGGCATCATTTCTGTACGGCGCACGTCTCCGCATGGTTGACTAAATATATGATCCCCGCGATTCTTCTTAAAGAATCTAAAGAGATGTTCACTGAGATCATTGCAAATGTGCATCAAAACAATCCAGACGTCTTGGAATATTATTCCATGGCTGAACGTACGGACACACAAGTGTTGCTTGACTCGGCTCGCAACAGTTCCGGCCATGGTGCAGCTTAATCTGAGTAGTGTTAATAGTGCAGCATATACTGTTCCTTAGATTGAAATAAAAGTTTGTGTTGAATGTGTTTACTTTTATTTTTCTTATCCTTATTAGTGTAGGATGATGGAGACTTGTGTAGGTAAGGTACTGTGAGACCGTTCCTTCTTACAGTGCTTCAAGTTTAAATGTAGTTACGCTCATGACAACTCTATGTTCGATGCAATCAAATCAAGCCTGGACGGCACTGGAGGTGATTGCTAGGTATAAGGTTTTACTAGCCGCTGCATAGCATGTCACATCACTTACAGTTGTGTTGCAAGGCGTAATGATAAGAAAGTAATGTGCACCTTGGATGCAAAGCTCCCTTATCTCAAACAATGCTTAGGAACATGCTTATCATATGTCTTTAGCAAAGCCTGAGTGTGCATTCGCTTCTGAGTACTTGTACTTGCTAGGTACAGAGCAGACCATAGAGGAATATGAGCCGTCTGAATAAGGTTTTTCTCAACTTGATGCAACTGCAGATAAGCCGTAAACAGTATTATGACATGGACTAGCGGCAATTAGCGTTCTATCTGTAACTCGATATAGACATAGATTGCCCAATAAACATGCCACCACATGGCACACTGTCGTTTAAATATAAAACAAAACATGCGTCATTACTCTCAAAATAGGTAATATGTGATGATTGTGGGATCCTTATCAAAATATTATTATTGGCTGCCATATTAAAGTAGGTAGCTCTCAGCGTATTGCGATAATCTACGGTCATTTGGCACTATCTTCAAATATTTTTTGGGAAAACCCGTGCTATATTCATCTTACGATACGTGGCCATCATTAATTTAATGGATTTCAGTCCAAAACAACTTATGGTTGCTGGACGTTACGGTTGTGCCCTCTTCTCTGCTGTCTTTACTGAGCTGAGAATATTGGCTACAGTGGGCTCGGAACCGTACTAACTCTCAGCGTGTATTTCAAAACGAAGTCAATAATGTGATGTAACGATGATGAAATGAAACATTATTCTACATATGTATACTTTTTATTTTTCCTATAATGTTAGGACTATAGCATAACAGATATCGTACCTAGAAACTCTATGCGACGTGCACCGTACCACTTATCGCTGCATAGTATGTCACGGTGCCGCTATAATTGTGTTACTAAGTGTATTGACAACGGTTATCTATGCATAGGATGCAGTTTGTAGAACATCTTGGTGGATAGAACTAGTAGAATATATTATTATCATTATTAAGCTAACTACCTAAATATCTAGTATCACGGCGGAAGCCGGTGCGTCGTGACATTTGTATAGAGATGCACAAATTATCACATACACGACTAGGGGTGTGACGATGATCGGATATGTCTTCTGCACCTGGATGCCTGCTCGCGCAAAGCTACTGCGTACTGCATTAAGCTCTCCTCAAGTCGCCGCTGTTCCTCCCGCTGCCGCTTCCTCTCTTCACGCTCCTGGTCTTGTCTCTGCCATTCTTCCTGCTGCTCCTTCCACAATCTGTCTTCGACGTCCCGTCGAGCCGATGTTCCAAAGTGTCCGTGCAAGCCTATTGCGTACTGCATTACGCTCTCCTCAAGTCGCCGCTGTTCCCCTCGCTGCCGCTTCCTCTCTTCACGCTCCTGGTCTTGTCTCTTCCATTCTTCCTGCTGCTCCTTCCACAATCTGTCTTCGACGTCCCGTCGAGCCGATGTTCTAAAGTGTCCGCGCAAGCTTACTGCGCACTGCATTACGCTCTCCTCAAGTCGCCGCTGTTCCTCCCGCTGCCGCTCCCTCTCTTCACGCTCCTGGTCTTGTCTCTTCCACTCTTCTTGCTGCTCCTTCCAACATCTATCTTCGACGTCCCGTCGAGCTGATTTTCTAGAGAGTTCACTGTTGCTTCCCCACATGGTGACTGTTATGTCCAGAGTATCAGTGATGATTGCTTGTATGGTTCCTGCTGACTTCGTCGAGGGTAATGCGATAATGATTGATTGTGTAGACCTTTCCGCAATTTATACTAACTCGAACCCTGCCTAATATGGATCGATAGGCATTCCATAAATATGGGGAATTTGTGGTTTAATATAGCCTAATGAGGAAAAATTGAAACATCATAACGTTATGGGTGGCGTACTAACAATAGGATTCATATCGAATTTAGCTAGAGGGAAGTATTTTTTGTGGTCAAAATGAGGCAATATCGACGATGCCAACGGACAATGTATATGGATATTACCCAATTATTTTTATCTGAAAAGGGAAAAATGATGAGGATAATGCATGCAGTTTACATTTTATTCTGAGAGTGATATCATATACTGTGGTGACATTTCTGTTACTTGCGCAATCATGCTTCGTATGAAAGAAAATATGAGTAAGCTTCGGGACGTGCCCGTTACGATGCGAATGCAACCTAAGATTGTTTAAACTCTAACTGCAAGCAACCTTGCATGCTGAGCATGCATCGAGTCTTGCTACGTGACCTGCAGTCGTGCTTGGCTATGTACGTTTCTTGGAGGATCGGTTCCGCCAAAGTATTCCAGTACAGCGCACACTCATTTCCGCAATGAAGTTACCAAGCCACCTCCAGACACTTAGGTTTATATTCAATCATCCATCCACATCACCGTTAGGTAATGAACACTTAGTAACGTCCATAGGTGTTTCACCGTGGGTATGACGTCAAACCTTATCGAACAATAGTGCATTGTTTTATTTCCCCGAACGATTGATATCCTAATAATACCCACTGACCGGATATCGTCGATTCATTAAGCCTGATGACATATTTAATTAAACCAGAGGAAAATGATATCAATACCATTTAAGTTAAGCGATAACAGCGTTATCGCGGTTACGGGTGGTCGCTTTAATGTTGTAATGGTTTGCTGATATCGATATTGCTACCTAAAACAAAAGTGCATTTACAGATTAGAAGTAAAGTCTTCTTGCACCCGCAATCATAGCGACCTTAGGTTGAGAGCTTGAATCTAGGTCTCATTTCCACATACAAAAACTTATAACTCCTTCAACAATTCCCAAGTTGACTTTGCATCAGAGTCGCTTCTCCGCTGCATACATTGGTATTACCCTCCCCTTTCCCCGGTCCTCCGTTTTTTATTTTTGCCCCGCACGGTCTTATGACCATGACTGTATCGATCGTAGAAACCAATCGTTCGAGCGCGCATACAGTAGGTGCCACGTTACCGTGCGGTCTATAACTTCAAAATTAAGCATCTAGGCTAGGCAAGGTTGATATATTCGGATTCAGTGATGAAGATACTATAATGCATAGAGGTCAGATGCATTTTCGAAAATTTCGATCTCTTTTGTATGTGCCACCTTTAAGGTGCTATGAATATTGCTCACAGCAGCAGGTAACATGAATTGCTGAAGCCGCAGCATCAGTATCCAAGCTGGGGCCGAATGATCAGAAACCTACAGCTCACGTTATCATAGAACGACGCTTAGAACGTCTAAAACAAACATACTTCTTGTAGAACTATCTGCTTATCGTTGACATGCAGCGGTCACCCGCATCTCGTAGGCCATACACCGTTTCGCCACTTTTGCATAATGTACAAGCATGACGCTGGATTGCAGCGCTGCATTCACAGCCGGCTCTCACAAGACCCACTACTCTTAGAAATGAAGTAATTTTTTCAACAAGAGTACTAAAGTGTGATGATACCCATAAGCGCAGAGTGCACCTAAACATGGGCTGACGTGGTCTTGGCATTGTTTTTTACACAAATCCAATTTGCCATATCGCTTGCTTATCACAAAGTCACCCGTTAACCTAACAGTTATTCAATTTGGTAAAACCCAATCAATGTTGTTTATATTTTTTGTGGTATCACTATTCGGTCAAATGTCGTATACTAGTTACCTACTACCTACTAGAATTGCATCGTTGTCATTGTTAAGACACGTTCTTTCTTATTACGGACACAATGCCCCGTGTGCAATGAACGTTTGACTGACGTGGTACAAGAATATTTTATCGTCCGATTACTGCCCCAAAAGATAACCCGCGGTCGAGATTTTGGGAATTCCTGAATTTGTTTTTTTATCCCTGTTGTTATATTCAACTGGAATGATAAGCTATTGGAGTGGTATAAATGGATTTGCGCGCAGTCGACGGCTAGACACTCAACCGTGAACATTCACAAAGGAACATCGTCCAGACGCAGGTGATATCCAGAACTCAACATGCCGTTCAACGAAGATCACGACAGAACACATACTTACCCGGTGGACACCTTCACGTTCCGCGGGCCTGCCATGCCGAATGGCGCCCCTTTCAGCTTCATCGAATTTATACGTTTCAACGTAGCATATCAACAGTTTCTTACATCGATCCGAAACCTGGACTTGACTTTCCTGAACGGGAAGGCATGCCCCGTCCGCTACAGCTTCGATGCAACAAGGCCAGAAGAAGATCGCCTGCTGATAAATTGGGACTGGCTCATGCCTCTATTTTGGGAGCGGCCGCCGGGTGAGAGAGATTTTGTGAGGCTGCCCGTAATACTACAGTTCGTGAAGAAGATTCGCTTCCAGAAGTGCAAGGCGGTCGCCAGCGACACCTGCTCCTGCGAGAAAAAACCCAATAAAGTGGTTTCACCTGGACGTGAGTGTAAGAACGAACTCCACTGGCATCATTTCTGTACGGCGCACGTCTCCGCATGGTTGACTAAATATATGATCCCCGCGATTCTTCTTAAAGAATCTAAAGAGATGTTCACTGAGATCATTGCAAATGTGCATCAAAACAATCCAGACGTCTTGGAATATTATTCTATGGCTGAACGTACGGACACAGAAGTGTTGCTTGACTCGGCTCGCAACAGTTCCGGCCATGGTGCAGTTGAATCTAATCTAAAGCTTGCAGCTAAAGGTACTGTGAGAGCGTTTCCTCTTACGTTGGTACAAGTTTAAATTTAGTTCCTCTCATGACAATTTTATTCAACACTGCATATCGACGGTTTGACCAGTGAAGCCGGAACCTGGACTTCACTTTTCTTAGCATAAAACCACGCCCGGTCTGCTGCATGCAACATGCAACTTCGATGCGTCGAGCCCAGAGGAAGTTCCGAGCAATACGTCATTATACTACAACGAACCGGGCACGTGAACAATAGTCCACTTCATTACAGGGATTTAACCATTTAATTGTTGGACATACTGGCCGGATGGAGCTGGACCTAAATCCCATGCATTCTAGTTATTTCACAGACTATCTTCAAGCAGCCATCAACAGTGAATACCTAATTCTTCATTTAATCCAAATTTCTAGTGCACTCTTGACGCGATATTTCAAAATTCCCGCCATTTTTGGCTCACCCTGTAATATTCTCAAATCAAACGACTAACCGAACACACACGCCAGCTGCCAGCAACATAACCTAAAAATTCAGAATTCTGTTCGACAATCGATAATTATTAAAAATATAGAAACCGTGCCTGCTCTCACGATCCTCGCGATGTTCGTTCCATGATGGTGAAGCTCGGGGAATATTGTACGCGTTAAAATAAAGTAGCAGTGTTCGTAAGATCAATCTCGACCTGTGATGGCGTTCCCAAGTTACGCGAGTGCCTTTCGCGGCCTCGGAAAAGCCTTACGATTCGAAAACATTGTAACCACAAAAATCCAAAGCAAATCTCTGAAAAATTGGCGTTCCTTTAGTATCAGCGGAAAACCGTTCAATATGACCGGCGACATCATCAACAAGGAAAATCGTAATATAGTCGGAGGCGCTGCCGCAATGAAATTCGAGAGATTTCGTCAAATTAAAGAGGTTGATGAAAAATTAAAAAGTCAAACAATTACTGGCGAGGATGCTTCGTGCTCCGAGTCGGATCTCATCAGCTACGAAGTTAAAATGCCCGGTGCATTGGATCCATGTACGGAAGATCTCTCCCATCTAGCGCCATGGTCAGAGAGCTCGTTCAACTTTGCGGCATACGCCAACGACTCGCAAACGATCCAGGAGCTGGCAAAGCTCGGCGTGAATTTACACAAATTGGAAAAAAGTCAAAGAGCAATGGAAATTTTGTTGCAACGCAATTTTGACGAGCTCAAACCTCACATAAGATTTTTACACGACTGTGGGGTAAACGCCGACAACTTGGGCGCATTTATCACTAGAAATCCTTACATTTTTGAAGAAACCCTCGACGATTTGGCCGTCCGAGTTCGATACCTCAGAGCGCACAATTTCCAGCCAGAAATGATTGCACGAATAGTGGAGAAAAATCCCTTATGGCTGATGTTAAGCACCAAAAAGATCGACCATAGACTCGGCCACTTCCAGCGAGAGTATCGCTTAAGCGGTCACGAAGCACGCCAACTTGCGACCAAACAGCCACGGTTGATAACTTACGACTTTAAAAAACTGCAAGAAATCACATTTGCAATTAAAGAAGAAATGGGATTCAGCCGGGAAGAAATGAAAATTATATTATTGGACAAACCCAGGATTTTCATGAAAAGTAAAATATACTTTTTCCTCAAAAAGGCTACGAAAAAAACGAAAACAATAAAAAACGTTTAGTTCTAAAGATTCTCATTGCACTGAAGAAGCAAAACGAATTTTTCCGGACGATTTCAATTATTTGAATTACGTGACTTCATAATTCCGTAGAAACTTCACGTTTTTTTAACGTTTTCGTTCAAGTTTCCTCCTCGATATTCAATTATTTCAAAATCCGCTCTACTGAACATTTTTTAACATTTTTTAACATTTTTTTTCCAGTGGAATTTTTCACAACTTGGAACTTCATAATCAATTACGATCCGTAGACATTTGAACAGCAATTTCCGCTAATTTTCCTTCTTTTCATAGCGTAATGATGGTGGAAAGTTTACAGAAAAGAGCCTTGACATGTTTTTCAATAGTAATTTTGAAAAAATTCAATGAATGGGAATTATTGAGGGGGAGAATGAAATTAAAAGAATAAATTGAAACGGCCCCATTGGAAAGCCCTCATTAATGAGTTCAATAGCTATTGATAGGCACGAGTTATTCGGAATCCGAAATTCACGTGCTCAAGCATGAATAATTTGACCGAACCGATTTTCTCTTTAAAATGAAATGAATTTTCTAGACAGGAAAAAGCTCGTGGAGCTGTTCGACTACATTCACAACACGATGAAGGTGCCGCACGAGATGATGACGAAACAAGCTGCGATATTGACCTGCCGCCTCGAGAAGATCCGAACTCGTCACGAGTACCTCAAAGCATTGGGAAAAGTGCAGTACGACCCGACGAAGCCAATGTATATTTCGCCAATGTCAATCGTTTCCGGTACGGATGTGGATTTCTGTATAAACGTTGCAAAAACTACCATCGAGACGTACAACATGTTTCTCAAATCTTTGTAGCCTGATCGAAGGGTGAAAACCTCTGAAATCCCAAACTTGTAAATACATTTTTGAAATAGAAGTTGATAAAGTATTGCGCGAGCTCAAAATAACGTGACGTTGATTTTTTTCCTCCAGCATTTCGAGCTCCTTTCGTCAGAAATGAATTTTTCTGTATTCCTTTTTTGTTTTCAATTTTGTTTTTGGAATGGTAAAATTTATTTGGTCACAGCATAGATTATAAAATTTGTATGCGATAAAAATAGTCACCTGGTTCAGAATATTAATAATAATTGTTATTGCTAGTAATAAAAGTTTTTACAGTGCGACTGGTTTTCCTTTGATGCATTATTGAGCTGGGCTTTGTCGAACGATTGTGTGAGATCGGACACTCGGGACTTGGAAACTTGTTCTGAGTTATTTTTCCTGGCATTTTCCAGGGCATTTTGTAAATGTTGGAGCAAGTTTTAAGTCCGCATAGACGCGGACACGAGCGAGACTGAAATAATTGTCGGTGGGAAGGCAGCAAAAAAAAATTAAGATTGCATCGTTCTAGCTGAATTTTCCCAACTCTTGTTTCTGTATAACGCGCACCGAGTGATAAAGAAGCGAATCGATCAAGCCAGCAACGGTAAAAACACCCCCTATAATGGCGCACACGTTGGTAGCGAAATGTCCGAAAGATTTACCCTTCTCCGTATACTTGACCATCAAGGGGCTTAGCTCGTAAGTGAAAAATACACCAGGCACACCGGATTCTCCAGTGAGGACTGAAACTTTGCGAGAATGTCTTGTCACCGAGAACTGGTTGGTTTGCCACTGCCAACCATCCGCGCGAACGTAAGTCGTTGGCACGATTTTGATGTAATGTTGAAACATCATCGCCCCTGAAACAAGATCGAGACTTGGAGAAATAATAAAAATCAAGCAAGCAGGATGTGCATCATGTCGTCAATGGAGGAAAAAGCAAATCAATAAATTTTCATAACCGAAAAGTTATTCTGTATATTAACCCTTCGAGTATTTCGCTCTCAATAGCAACGAATGTTTTAGTACTCAATCTTCCCTTTCACCAATAAATCATTTTAGGGCCATGCAATATGAATAATTTGCTAATAAAAAACGTCCAAAAATGCATATTCACGTAGTACAACGATTTGAAAAACGCCTTGGGTCAGATCCACCCAAGATGCACTTATACGAGGTGTGTACTCGATGAGTTAAGGCAGTACTGTCGATTTTCAAATTACCGTTCAGAATTTTATGAAATTTGGTACAATAGTAGATTATGATAAGAAAAAGATCTAGTTCAATTTTCAAGAGGCTACAGAGAACCAGAAAAAATATATTGCCGTTGGCAATTTCATGTACTTAACATCGATTTCATAAATTTCATTGTATTTTACAATAAAAACTGTCATTTCTCCTAAAAATTAATAAGAATTCATAATAAAATACAATGAAAACTGAGATTTTTCATAAGACTTCACAAATGTATGAAATTACCAACGATGTATGAATTTAATATCGATTTCATACATTCCATTGTATTTTACAGTAAAAACTGTGATTTCTCCGAAGAATTGATGAGAATTAATACAACGAAAACTGAGGTTTCTTAAAGACTCAATGTTAAATGTATGAAATTACCAAGGATATATGAAATCAACATCGATTTCATACATTGCACTATATTTTACAATAAAAACTGTGATTCTCGTAAGAATTGATAAGAATTCACTAGAAAAAACAATAAAAAATTGTGATTTATCGTGAGACTCGATGTTAAATGTATGAAATTACCAACGATGTATGAAATCAACATCGGTTTCATACATCTCATCGTATTTTACAATAAAAACAGAGAGTTCTCATAAGACTCAATGTTAAATGTATGAAATTACCGATGCAAATATCTTTTTTCTTCTTCTCTGTAGCTTCTTGAGATTTTGACTGGATCTCTTTCCAATGATATTCCACTACTATACCAAATTGTATTAAATTCTGAACATAGATGCTAAAACCGACAGTACTGCTTTAGTCAATGAAAAACGCGAATGAATAAATCTCGTCAAATTGAAAGTTTCACAAAACCCTTTTCGTGCATGATTTCTCGAGCGTGAAGCGGAAAAATATAAACATTGAGAAATTGTGGACGTACGTGAGTTGGACTTTAGAGGAAACGAAAAAAATTCAAAGGAATTTATGAAAATATGAACATTCGAAAATTTGGCGGGCTCCGAACCTACGCATTGTGACCGCGTCTGGCGCTAATGATAAACCAAGATGGCGACGGATGGCGGAAGGAAATGATAGCGCACCCGATAAAAGCAGGAGTAGGAGTAAGATCGTGCCGTATAAACCGGGTCCGGGAGGATCGATTGAAATAAATTTTTCTACTACAAGAAAAAAGAGTGAGTACAAAAAAAACGGTGGCCGAGATGAGAATTCTGGATGGATATTTGCAGACAATTGCCCAGTAAATTCGCCTCGTAAACTCACAACATTCCGTGTCTAAAAATCGATATTTCCCAGTGTCCCGAGCGAATGTTCCGCGACAGGAATCCGATCGCGGAATAAATGGATCAAAAATACTTGATGAATGAAAAATGGAGTTGAAAAACGGGCTTTTGCTTACAGTTTATTACGAGCGAATGGGTGAGAATAATCAGTCGAGTTTTGAGGGTTATAATGCTTTCTGGTTAGGTTAGAATGCCCGTCGTACCTGGCAGCGCCTACCAGACTTCCCAACCGTCGTGTTGGGACAGAATGAAAATGGGTTTTGGTCTTGGATTTTGCATAGGGATGGCATCAGGAGCTCTTTTCGGTGGATTTTCGGCTTTAAGGTACTACCGCACTTTTTTAGACCTTCGAGTACACACTGGGTCAATTTGACCCATGGTTTTTTCAAAATCGTTGTATTTTGGTAAATGTGCACTTTCTGTTTTTTTTTCCATGATGACGTTTTTTTTTCTTAGTAAATTATCCATATTTCGTGGCCCTTAATTTATTTTTCGACAAAAACCAACATTTTAAGGAAAAAAAATTATTCGGGTCTAAATGACCCAGTGCGTACTCAAAGTGTTAATCTCCGCGCCAAGCAAACTTTTCCTTCTTTCTGCTTCTACATGGCCCATCCCACACAATAAAGTACGTTATTGCTTTCAGGTACGGCCTGAGGGGAAGGGAATTGATAAACAATGTTGGCAAGACGATGATCCAGGGCGGAGGAACGTTTGGCACGTTTATGGCAATTGGAACGGGGATCCGTTGTTAGGAGAAAAAAAAGCGACCGCGCGTATCGTCTGCAACATCGATGGACGGAAGAATCGAGCATTTGGTCGATTCCCAACGATATTGTAAAAGTTTGCACTAGGAAATCTAAAGGAATAACGAGGAAGAAATTTTCCCGAGGAAAAAAGGGGGCGGAAGTGTCGAAAAAGGCGAAAAAGGAAATAAAAATATTGAAAAAGGAGTGAAACGATTTGGTCACTCGCTAAATTATGCGATACGAACCTTCTTGAGCTACGACCGTCGTGTTATCCATGGGATTCGTTTTTCCTGGGATATTGCGACCGAAACTCAAGTGACGAATAATGTGAGTGAGATTGAACTGCGAGGATGTGTAAGGCTGGACATCGTGGACTGAAAAATCAGTAACTCGCGTTATTATATGCCACTGAAGTTCGCAACATTGAGGTCCAACGAAAAATACGTTTCTCTTAATTGTTTGTTCAATTTCAAAAACCCTGACAATTTTCGTGACGATTTTCTCGTCGAATCCTTGAGAAAAATCGTTTCATTGTCCTGACCAAATATTTAATGCGAATCACGAGCTGTGCTCGAGAAAAAACAGAATTTCGTTGCATTCCAACGACATGATTTTGAGGTTTGCATCGTTGGAACGCAACAAAATTGTGTTCCTCATATTATTCGATATTTTATCGAAATATCAAGATTCTTAGGAAAGAAAAACGTAATTTTGTTATCGAATTAATTAATTACTACGAAAAAATTGAGAAAAAAAAAACGTAAGTGGAGGAATATTTCATGCGAAAAAATGTAATTAACCATGAACGTGATTGATGGAAAAACTCTCGCCAGGTGAAATGTGAAAACTTCCTCCAACCCGATTAACTTCCATGTATCCATAAATTTGGCAACCCTCGCTAGTCCCTCGTTTCATTTTCTCCATCGAATCGTCGTTCTGACATTGCTCGATCGATATCGGATCCGGAAATGCCCACTTTTTAATTCTATAAGCTTTCCGTACCTCCTCGCACGTGTTGCAGCAACTGAACATCAAATAAACTTCCATTTTCATCCATCAACTCTTCAGCCTGCTCTCAATCGATCAATCATTTAAACCAGAATTATAATTTTCATTTTTTTTCCAAATCTATCGATGGAAACTCACGTTATATTCATTTCTGCATTTTCAGCGCCGTAGCAGGAACCGCAAACTGCGACCGCCGTAGCATTGTCTTTCTACAATTTTTATTTCGATACAAAATCAATTATTTCTCGTGCGACATGTCGATGATAAAAATAGCGAAATATTGCAATACTGCGCAATGCTCGATGAAAATTTTCATCATTTAAATCATTTTCCAAAGCAATGAATTGCAAAATTCGAGCTGAATCTGATTTTTCTTTTTCCCTCGCGCAACCGTTCGTCTCAATGAAAAATTCAGTAGAAACTTACATTTTCACCTTTTTCGCTTGATTTGCTTTCCATGATATCTGTTCTCTTGGGATCTTCGATGGGTTTCCCACTCAGGTCCAACCGTCTTTTGAATATGTTGTGATCAATCTGTAGATGTTGTTCTCCCGTCGTGTCCATAGCATCAAGGGACAAAACTGCAAACCCAGAGATCAACGATTTCACTACATGTTTGTATATGCACGTGAGAAGCTTTTCGTGTCAATTTTTCAGGAGGATCACGCGTATCTAATGCTCAACGAAAATTTCAACTTTGAGGCTTCAAATTTGGAAATAACGTAGAAAAATATACCGTGCATCTTTATTACTGGACCTATTTTTTAATCCACCGTCTAGTTGCCAAGATAAATATTTATAAAAGTCGCAAGAATTATGAAAAAAAAAAAATCAAGTTGATGAATAAAATCATTTTAAATCAAATATTATTATTGACTATCAATTAATTATTATAATATAAATTTATAATAATTATAATAATAACAATATTATAATTATATAGTAATCATATTATAATATTATGATAATGATTATAATAACATTTCTATAATTATTATGAATGAATTATAAAATATAAACAAAGTGGATATTAAATTGAATAATTTTTTTTCATTTAATTAATGAATAATTAATTTAATTAATTAATTGAAAGGGAGAAAGCCGAAGGAAAAACTGGTTACACGTTTGTTGAGTTTTTTGGTTAGGAAAAAATGTAACAAGGTCATTGAAAATGAAATAGTGGGTGGAAGATGATTCGGAAGTATAGAATTGAGAGTAGCGAACATTGGCGGATCCTCACGGTCACAAGAAATAGAGGGAATGACGATATCCAGATTGATTCTCAGCTTGGAACCCCTGGACGTGTCGACGAACAATTCCTCGTTTATACTCGGCGTCAGGAAATCTCTCAACTCGGAGACGAAGAGTAAAAACATAATGATTGAGCTAATTATCGTGACTGAAATGAAAAGAAGCGAAAAACGTCATTTTTATCTGAAATTAATTCATCGAATACGATTTTTTACGAGCGATTATTTTTTTTCATGGACGATTTTGTTCTTTGCCCGAATTTTGATGGGCGGAAAATTCGCAGTACTGCGAATAATGATTTTTCTTATATTTTCTTGTCATTGATTTGATAACGATAAAAATGAGTAAACAATACGAGAGTTGAAGCTCGTATTCTCGAAAAATTCTATATTTCCCCCTTAGAGACGCATGCAACATCGTCGAATTTTCGATTGGAAATATTTTCATTTGGGAAAGTAAATTCTTTGAAAATAGGACGAGCCATCATAGCGTCTCGAATATTTGATCCCGGCGAACGAAATATGGCATTTTGAGGTTATATTTTAACGACGGATCGGCAGATTCGAGTGTCCCCGAACAATTGGTTTGGCATGTAGCATTTTTTTAAACACAATTTATCTCGAACTGTTCAAATAAATCTTCACATACATCTGCCGTATATTTTTAACCGGATATTAAAATCACTCAAGTCGAATAACAAAAGAAAATAAATTAAAAAAAGCCTGTAATTACCAACGGCGCCGCTGAAAGTTTTTACACGAAAATCCTCGAGGGTTTTCGGATAGGCATCTGCCTGCCTTAGAACCTCCACGATATTCATTTTCCCGTAAGGGGTGGCTCTATTAAGATACGATAATCCTTCAAACGTCACTATTATTTTGACAGCGCGGACAGTCACGTTTTTCACCGCGATTGTTAAAGTTCCTGCCTGTTTCCGACAGCTGACCACGCAGTCGTCGTGGATTTTGGTTTCGTTTTTGTTTTTTTAGCTTCTATCGCGCACGCGCGACACGTTCGGAGCGACTATTGCGGCAACAAATATGACCGTATGTTCGAGCCAGCGGAGGGGGTATTGTCGGTAAGGACGGGATGCGTAGATAGATGGTAAGGAAATCAGGAATGGATGATGGAAGTTGGTTTGGAAGATACCCGACGCCAGCCCAAAAATTGACAGAGCGGCGGAGTAAACGACGCCAAAACTGACTAATAAATCGATGCAGCGAGACACGTCACGTGATCTGAATTCTTTCGCTGACTGACTCCTCGTTCTTCCTTTCTCTATCATCCGTAAATTTTGAATCCAATGAAGTAAGCCAGGCCACTCCGATCATCACGAAATATATTTCAGAGATTTTGTGCCTATTACGTGAAATGCAAATGTTTTGTACCTATGCTCGGTTTATCCCGTGATCTAGATGTTGCTCATGCACCTGCGATGTAAGTATGCCAGCTCTCTGCCGAGCAGGATGGATTTGTGCGAGCACGACCGAGCAAAAAAAACATCTAAGACAGCTTTATTAGTTGACCGATAAGAAAAAGCGCCGCTCTGTAGGAACCACTCGAGCCCTATAGCATTGGAGATCTCCCTACTTATCTCTGTTAGAGTTATGTGCACATGGGATGCAAAGCTCCGTTATATATCACAAACTATGCTTATGAATATGCCCATCATATGTCTTGAGTAAGGTCTGAGTGTGGATTACTCTCTGAGTATGTGTACCTGCGATGTTCAGTTACGGAGCAGACCATACAAGGGTATGAGACGCCTGGATAAGGTTTTCCTCAACTTGATCCATAAGTACCAACTGCAGATAAGCCGCAAACAGTATGACGCCAAAGATTGGTGGTGATAAGCGTTCTATCTAATCCCACATGGACATAGATTGTCCGGTAATACGTAGCACCACATGACGCGCAATCGTTTAATGCGCCATTGTCTGCCGTACAAGGTAGGCAGGGTGTCACGATAGCCCCCGTTCAGTCAGGACCGTGCCATATTTGTTTAATGAAATGTATCCGTCTTTGACATTTAATGGATGTTCAGTGCCACATCACTACCGTTTACTGGACGTTACGGACGTGCCCACTCCTCTGCTGTCTTTACTGAGCTAAGAAAAAATAAACTTAAAACGATGTCCGCACCGCGAGAAATAATGTATTTCACAGAAAAGCTCCTGCTTGAAGAGTCGAACGCGAAGACTTTTGAAGCCACATTCTACAATGGAAAACGGCTGAGCGTCGAGTACCTTTTCTATCCTGAAATAATGGGAGAAAAATGTCTGCGAGTAGGCCTCACCAGTTTGTTGCCTCTATTCGGAGGTATCGTACCTCCAGGTGTACCCCAATTCACCTATATTTCGAAGCTCTTCAATTTCGTCAAGCTCATACATATGGATGACTGTTCAATCGGTGACTACTCTTCTTGCTCCTGTCGGCACAATATCCGACCAGGTCAGGAGCATTTCGACATCAGTTGTCAAGATAATCACTGGCATCACTACTGCGCGAGCCACGTCGGTCTATGGCTGCAGTTCTACCTGGAACGTGCGATTCTGTTGAAAGAATCTAAGAAGCACTATGAACACCGCGTGACCGAAGTGCACGGGTCAGTAACAGGCTTTTATTATTCAATCGGCGAGATGGCGACTGCAGAATATTGGCTACAGTGGGCTCGGAACGGTACTAACTGGCAGCGTGTATTTCAAAACGAAATCGATAATGTGTTCTAACAATGATGTAGTGAACTATTATTCGAAATATGTGTACTTTCCATTTTTCCGATAATGTTGGGACTATAGTATAACCGATACCTTACCTAGAAACTCTATGTGCCGTGCACCGTACCACCTATCACTGGATAGCATATCACGGTGCCCCTACAATCGTGTTACAAAGTGTAGTGACAAAGGTTATCTATGCATAGAATGCAGTTTGGACAACATCTTAGTGGATAAAACTAGTAGAACATGTTATTATCATTATTAAGCCAACTACCTGAGTATCTAGTATTATGAAGGACACCGGTGTGTCGTGACATTTGTAAAGAAGTACAGGCAAGTTTGGAATTCGTTGCCGACTTTACATGCACTTTGAAATGAAATGAATATGTATGAGGAACAAGTTTATTTTTTATTTTTAAGCACAAATTCTTTAACAAAGTATCATATCTATGAGCCCGCATTACTTTGGCCGGTTATGTGTTCCGCGCCAAGATGCCTGCTCGCGCAAAGCTGCTGCATACTGCCTTACGCGCTCATCAATTCGCTCTTGCTCTTCCTGCTGACGCTTCCTCTCATCACGCTCCTTGTCTTGTCTGCGCTTCTCTTCCTCGGCGTTACGACGAGCGGCTTCTCCGGAGTTTCCACTATTGTTCCCCCACATGGTGACTATGTCGAGGGTATGAGTGTTGATTGACTGTATAGCTCCTGGTGATTGTGTCGGGGGTAATGATGCTAATGATTGAATGTATAGGGCCTTTCCTCAATTTATACTAATTCGAAACCTGCCTAATGTGAACCGGTTATAGTTATCAGTAATTTTTTTATTTTTAACAAAACTCGCTAATGATACCGAATTTAGGTAGAGGAAAATATTTTGAGATACAAATTGGGCTATATTGATGACGTTGACGGAAAATACATATCGGCATTACCCAATTATTTTCAACGGAAGAACTGAAAAATGTTAAAGATAATACATGCAGTTTTATCTTTTATTGTGGCACTGATATCATAGACTGTGTTAACTTTCCGATTAGCTTGCACAATCATGCTCCGTATAGAAAAAGAATACAGGTAAGCTTCAGGAGATACTCGCTATGGTACAAAAATGCAACCAAAGAGTTTAAAATGTAACTGCAGGCTGCCTGGCAAGAGGAGCATGCAGGGAGTCTTGCTACGTGACCAGCAGTCTTACATATGTTATGTTCTGTGAAGGGTCCGTTTCACCGAGTATTCCACCACAGCGTTGCAGCGTGCACTCATGTCCGCAAACAAGTTCACCACGGAACTTGAGAAACTTAGGTTTACATTGATTCATCCATCCACACAATCGTTGGATAATGAACACTCAGCTACCTTCATAGGTGTGCCTGTGTTTCACCGTAGGTATGACGTTGTGAACTATGGTGTATTGTTTTATTTCCCCGAACGATTAATATCATAATAAACCCCACCGACCCGATAAGATTGGTTAGTTAAGCCCGATAACTTTTTTAATTGGATCACAGGAAATTCACATTGATACCATTTAAATCCAGCGATAACAGCGTTATCGCCGTCACGGTAAGTCGCTCTAATGTCGTGACCTTATGTGGCAATTTGCTGATATCAATTTTGCTACCTAGAACCAATGTGCACTCATAGGTTAGCAGTTAAGTGTTTTCGCGCTCGCATTCACAGAGACCTAAGGTTAGGGGAACTCGAATCTAGGTCTCATTTTCACATAGCAAAACCTAGAACTTCTTAAACAATCATACTTTTACCGAGTCCACTATGCATCAGAGTCGCTTCTCCGCTGCATACATTGGTATAACCCTCCCCTTTCCCCGGTCCTCCGTTTTTTATTTTTGCCCCGCACGGTCTTATGACCATGACTGTATCGATCGTAGAAACCAATCGTTTGAGCGCGCATACAGTAGGTGCCACGTTACCGTGCGGTCTATAACTTCAAAATTAAGCATCTAGGCTAGGCAAGGTTGATATTTTCGGATTCAGTGATGAAGATACTATAATGCATAGAGGTCAGATGCATTTTCGAAAATTTCGACCTGTTCTGTAGGTGCATGCTCTAAGGTGCTATAAATATGGGTCAAAGCAGCAGGTAACATGAATCGCTGGGGCCGCAGAATCAGCATCCAAGGTAGCGCCAACTTATCAGCAACCTACAGCTCACGTTCTGGCACAACGACACTTGGAACGCCTAGAACAAACATACTTCTTGTAAACTTATCTACTTTGTTGACATGGAACGGTCACCCGCATCTCGTAGGCCATACATCGCTTTGCCACTTTTGCATAATCTAAGCATGCCTTCATAGCGGGTACTCACAAGACCCTTACTGCTAGAATTGAAGTTGTTTTGTCAACAAGAGTACTAAAGCGTGATGATACCTACATATGAGCGGATCTAAACATGAGCTGACGTGGTCTCAGCATTGTTTTTTACACAAATCCAATTTCCCAGTTCGCTTGCCTATCACAAAGTCGCCCGATAACCAAACGGTTATCTTATTCAGGAAAACCCGATGAATTTTGTTTATGTTTTCTGCGTTATCAGTATTCGGTTGAGGAAAGTTCACCGTAGTTCACCGAAAGTTCAGCTGACGAGGTCTCGGCATTGTTTTTTATACCTAGAATCATTCATGTACCTAACTCAGTTGTTTACTACGAAGCAGGCCACTTGCTGATAAGTTATATTTTTGGGGTAAGTCCGATTTTTTTAAAAATAACTTCTAGGTTATCAGTGTTGACTTTCGTCCGGCAACAATACAACTATAAAATAACCAGTGGACAACGACTGCTCATCAATTAACGTTCTACACTTCAGCAAGGAACATAAACAAAAGGCCGCACAACTTCATCGAGTCACAATGGCGTTACAAGAAGAAAAGAAGTCACAAGGTCTCACAGTAAACGACTTTGCGAAACGTGGTTTTCGTCTACCGTGTGGGGCCCCCTTCAGCGTGAACCGATATCTACATTTTGATAATGAATATCGACGGTTTCTCCTGTCCATGAACAAAATTGAAGTAACTTTCTTCAACGGCGAATCCTTCCAAGTGCTATACAACTTCGATGGCACAAGAACGGAGGAAGATCGCCTGCTTATCAACTGGGATACCCTGACACCTCTATTCGGAGGAGTGGCCCCATCGGGTTATAGAAGCTTCGTCAGACTGTCGAAGATAGCGAAGTTCGTTGAAAAGCGCATCCATCTAGACCAGTGCGAGGTTGGCTTGCATAACTCCTGTTTCTGTGGAAGAACACCGCCAGATCACCTGGATAATTTTTGGGACTCATGCAGTGGTCAACACTCCCATCATTTTTGTTCACTGCACGTCCGCTCGTGGTTGTATCTGTATCTGCATCCGAAGATTTTATGTCAAGAATCAAAACAACTGTTCTACGAGACCGTCTGGCTGAGACACTCGACTAATCCAGATGTCTTAGCGTATTATTCAATGAGGCCCTGTGAAGATACAGAGATTTTACTTGATTCGGCACGCTCCCTGGGTTATTCCAGCCCTTGCACAAGAAATCGGGTGAAAAATTTGTGAATGTCGTGATAGTGTAGTATTAAGTTACAAAATAAGTATTGAATTAAATTAAGTTTTAAAGTATTTATACTTTTTGTTGTATATTTTTCTATAATATAGGATGACGGGAGGTGGTGCAAGAAAAGTATAAGTACCATTTTTTGCACTGGTGTGATTGCATCTCCGAATGGCCACGGAGTACACCGAGCATAGGTATCACACTGGAGTCGTCATACTTTTCTTCCGTTTTCATGGGTTACGAGTGTAACATGGTGAGAACTGGAAATGCGGGGCTCCGTTGACATGCAGCGGTCACCCGCGTTTGGTAGTCCATACACAACTTTGCCAACTCTGCATAATGTAAGTACAACGCTAGACTGCAGCGCAGTATAACTAGCGGGTATTAACAATAGCCACTACTCTTATCGCTCTTATCAGACACACACACACAGTATTTTTAACATGGACTGGCGAGCTAAGACAATGCATCCAGTACAGCAATTAAATGTTGACCACAATGTACTAAATTGGTATCTTATCATGGCACTAGAGATAATGGCTCGGTGACGTTATACTATCCGCTGCACGTGACATCTTTTACAATTGAATTGCAGAACGTGATGATTAGAGTCATGTGCGCATGGGATGCAAAGCTATTCCATATATCACAAACTATGCTTGCGAATCTCTGCCGAGCAGGATGGATTACTGCAAGCACGACCGAGCAACAACAAACACCTATGACAGCTGGAGCAGTTGACCGATACGTAAAACCGTCGCTTTGTAGGAACCACTAGGGCCTTATAGCATTGGAGATCTCCCCGTTCATCTCTGATGGAGTTATGTGCACATGGGATGCAAAGCTCCGTTGTATATCGCAAACTATGCTTACGAATATGCTCATCATATGTCTTGAGCAAGGCCTGGGTGTGCATTCCTTTCTGAGTACGTGTACCCGCGACGTTTAGGTACGGAGCAGACCATACAGGAATATGAGACATCTAAATGAGGTTTTTCTTAACTTGACTCATGAGTGACAACTCCAGATAAGCCGTAAACAGTAGTACGCCAAAGACTGGCGGCAATTATCGTACTATGTGTAACCGGAATGACCAGGGGAACGTGCTGAATCAAGTAAAATCTCTGTACCCTTGCAGTTCTCTGTTGATATAATACTTCGAAACATCTGCATTGCTCGAGTGTCCCAGCCAGACGGCATTGTAGAACAGCTGTCTGGATTCTTGGAACAAAATCTTCGGTTGCAGGTACAGCAAATTTTGTGAATAATTATAAACCAAAAGGAATTCCAACTTACACATGCTGCAGTTATTCTAAAAAGTTGTTGAAATCATCGGAAGTATGTGTTGACAAAGATACATAATGTGCCGAGTGCATAGAAAATGAAATTGAATGTCCTTATAAACATGATGATGAGTGGATAAAGAACTTAATGTTCCGATACGACGATGAGGGAAATTAAAGGAAAAATGATTGTCACTTCATAAATTTGAACGATCTCTCATGCAACTTGACTTCCAAACATGCTTTTGAACTTTCTCAGCCTTCGACTTAGTTACCAGCCTGAGTTCGAACTCAAATGACGACATACGTTGTTACATCCAACATTTTGAGGATTTCGAGGATTTTTAGCCGTACTAGATTCAGTTGGTGCGCGAGCCGGCGAGCGCCGCCCCGGTCGTTTAGATAACAATCAGAATCCTCACCACCGTACGGTGTTCTCCGTTCCAACTTGTCGATGCTTCTAAAAGTCGTGCACTTGATTCCAAAATAAAAGGATTAGAAACTTCATTGCATTAAATCGAATTCGGTAAGTTTTCTGAAATAATTCTCTCAAAAGAATCGATTGATGGAACAATCACTATAAATATTTTTCTGTAAACATCAACGCATTACATGACAAAGGCACAGAGACAAAATAAATAAATAAAAAGACGTAGTTTTGAGGTTAAGTCTCGTGAATTTCAAAAAAATAATCGCAGTGGCTAGTCGTCCGGATAGCCGGACGAATAATATTCGTCCGTATACGCTTTATCCAATGATTTCCCACTTTATCCGGACGATTAAGGGTTGCTTATTCGTCCGGACATGCTTTTAGGGTAGGAAATATCCGGACGAGTAGCCACAGCCAAAAATAATTCTCAAATTGAATAAAAATCATTCCCAAAAAATCCAATTTGATCGAAAATGAGTATGTACGAAAAAAAATTCAAGCAACTCCCAAAAAATCATCGAAATCGCAAAATACTCGAATATCGATGAATTGAATACACAGGAAGAAGCGGAAGGAGTCGTGAATAATGGCGATGTTTCGTAGTATTCGATCGGCTCTGAAATTGAACAACGTCCGAGCAGCGAGCAGGCTGGCAGGACAAAAAGAAGTGGTAATATTTCCGGACGACGAAATGGTCGTGTGTTGGCACCCGGAGCAAAATTTTCCATACGAATGTTCAAAGCCTTTGCCGCAAGAGGCACACGTCGCGTTCTCGCCGCTTACAATCAGCGAGCACGAGGCTAAAGCGACTTTTGCCAGGAAAAAGGACAATAGAGCGATCGCCGAAGAATGTGCTAAGCTTACGTACACTACGATGCATCCCTGGTTCCCGAGGAGCAGAGACAAGCGAGCCAAAAAGACACTCCCCGACAGACCTTACCTTTAAGAAGCTTTTCTCATAATCATTAGCGACGATTAACGATTAAGGGGACTCGCCACATTAGTTTCTTCATGTACATGCTTGACGATCAATAAAATCGCTTTCTTTCTTAAATTCTCATCAGATTTCTATAGCTTCGAATGCGCATCGGGTCAATTTGACCCCAGGCTTTTTTCAAGTCGTATCTCGGTGAATATACATTTTTCGTTTTTTCTGGTGCTACATTTATTTTTAGACAGATTCCAAACAATTGGTGAAAAAAAAATGTTTGGGGTCAAAATGACCCAGTGTGTACTCGAAGGGTTAATTATCACAGATTCGTTGGTTCTATCAAAAAATCGTTTCCAATCGATCGAACGAGGGGAGATTACGATAAGATGGGAAGGAATTGTAAAATTGGATCGTTCTTCAGATCGATCCTTATCATTGGCAGATGCGATTAACGATTAACGGGACTCGTTATATTTGTTTCCGTATGTACATTTATCGGTACATTCGTCACAGTCAATAAAATTGTCTTCTTTCTTAAATTCTCGTCAGATTTCTATTACCTAATTATCACAGATTCGTTCCTTCAGTCGAAAAATGATTTCCATTGGACTGTACAGCGTGAGATTCGAAAGAAGTGGAAAGGAACTCGAATTGCAAAATTGGGGGGAATTGTAATGAAAAAACCGTTGGATCGGTGTCTCAGGACGAATCAGTGGAAAAGTGTACGTGGGAAAAGCTGGCGTTCTCCCTCGTGCATGAGAATTTGCATAGCCCTGTAAAGAAGGAATTTGCCAAGGGATCGTTTGTGCTGATGGTTCATCGCCGTCAACGCCGACCCGTAATAAGTGCCGTGAACGCAGTTAGTCAAATGTTTGGTCCCCAAGGCCTCGATCATGCAGGCTTCGCGGGAACAGGCCTCCTCCGCCATGGTGTGATGAAAAACGTGCAAGCAAACGACGCCTTGGCCGCTCTGCCAAATTTCGAGGATCCGACCAATTTTACGACTGATCTCGTTCCTTTCTCCTCTGGACCAAACGTTGAATGCGTCGTAAAGATGAGCCGCTGGTCTCGCAGCTTTTCCCTTGCCCACGTAAAATACAGCGGTGAGAAACCGTTGCCATCGTTCTTCGATTTTTAAGCCAGCATCGGACCGAGGCAAATCTTGGGTCAGCCTCGGATCCAACAACAAATAACAGAAAGAGCTCTTGGACACTCCACCGCGATATTTCCGTTTTGGATCGGCAACCGAATATTCTCTGAAGGCTTCTTCCTCCAAATTTCTATAATAATCTTCGCGACTCCCCCAATCAGCGACCAGTAAATATTTCGGTACAGTAAGCGCGCATTCCTCCATTTTCGTCGTTGCGGATTTTTCTAGGCATCCAGTTTTCCCTTCGTCTGTCCCTCGCCCGCGTTCCAGCCTCCATAAACGTTTCAGGTACACGTTGAAGGTGGTTCGCGTTATGGGCCCTGGTATTTCGCCCAGAGCTTGCAATCGATCGCGCAGCTCTCGCTCGTCCTTGATCCCCGTCGACATTCCTAATACGTCTGGGCCACTCGACGTTCTCCATTCTCCGGAATATCCCCTCGAATCAATCGTCAATTCCCCTGCTCGATTTAGAGTCCTCATCAAATCATATCAATTCCGACAACGAACCGAATTTAATATTCTAATTAGATTATTACAATTATTTTTCTTATGATTATTTAAATAATAATGGAATAATTATTTGAATAATAATTCAATAACTATTGGAATAATAATTGATTGATTATTCAAATAGTAATGGAATAATTATTGGAATAATAATTGAATAATTATTTAAATAATAATTGAATAAATATAAGAATGATAATTGAATAACTGTTCAAATAATAATTGAATAACTATTGGAATAATAATTGATTGATTATTCAAATAGTAATGGAATAATTATTGGAATAATAATTAAATAATTATTTAAATAATAATTGAATAATTATTGGAATAATAATTCAATAACTGTTGGAATAATAATTTATTGATTATTCAAATAGTAATGGAATAATTATTGGAATAATAATTGAATAATTATTTAAATAATAATTGAATAATTATTTATATAATAATTGAATAATTATTTAAATAATAATTGAATAATTATAAGAAAGATAATTGAATAACTATTCAAATAATAATTGAATAATTATTGGAATAATAATTCAATAACTATTGGAATAATAATTGATTGATTATTCAAATAGTAATAGAATAATTATTGGAATAATAATTAAATAATTATTTAAATAATAATTGAATAATTATAAGAATGATAATTGAATAACTATTCAAATAATAATTGAATCATTATTCCAATAATATTTCATAATGAATATATTTGAATAATTATAAGAATAATAATTCACCCATTAACTGAGCTTGAGTCTAATAATTCAGCAATTATTAGACTCAAGCTCTTGGATTATTGGAATTCTACTAATTGAATAATTATTGCAATAATCTTATTAGAACTTCTTCTCCATTTCCTAATCGCTCCATAGAATCGTTATTCTATAAAGAAACTATTCTGGCGAAAATCATTCAATCAACACAGAATATTTACCCAACCGATCGATCCAGGAACTTTCCTCCTTCGCTCGATTCATCTCCTCCTGCATACTGCAACGAAATAATGTATTCTTTACTAACAGTTCCCTCGTTAATCCTTATTTCTCTGAAATCATTCACTTCTGATGTTCAAGAATCTCTATTGCAGACTGTGCAGTCATTGTTTCTTGCTCGATTAACTGCGCCTAGTGATCCGTGTTAACTTTGGATCGTGACTCACTGCGAAATGTCACAATCTTATCGTTGGCGACGCAGAAATAATCGAAAAAAATGTTAAAACTCGTGCGAGCATATCGGAAGGATGCGAAAACGTTTTTATCATTTTCCTGCGCTTCTCATTGCTTCACATACCTTCGCGAAAATAGGCTCAACTTTTATTTATTTTTTGAAAATCTTCATCAAGATGAAACTTTTCTTTTTTCGTTACTTTACGTTTCTTACTCGGGTTCTTTTTTTTTCTCTAAACATCGATGAATCACGAATCGCGCTTGGAAATTTACTCAGTCATTTACCTTTTGGGAATTACGCGAAGATGTCGCTCCACAAACGCAATTCCTTCTTCTTCGTCCTCGTACGTGTATTCCTCGTCCACGCTCACAAACGACTCACTACGAAGCCTGCAAAACAATAATTCATCAATTATTCAGATTTCCCTCTACACGGAGGGACTCGGGTGTGGAAAATTGTCGTTACTGAATGGAACGCACAGACGATTTTTAATTTTGAACAATTCTTACCGCGCGAAATGCATTTTTTTTATTCAATTTGAACGATTTTTTCTTTTTGTCATTTTATTTTTTGATTTCGTGAAAAAATAAAGCGAAAATGCGAACCCCGAGGCAACTTACCAGGAGCTCATTGATCCGGACTCGGCTTCGCGATAGTCGCAGGTTGACGAACTGGATTCGTCGCTGCTATCGGCTGAATTTGAGATTTCTTTTTTAAAGTGAATTTTTTCGGGTGTTTCAAGAAACGAGATCGAAGCCGGGGGCGTCGGACATTTGTCTTTGTAGGCTTGCTCGATTTCTAACAAAATTTTAGCTTCTTCGGCTGCTCGAGTTGCGTCCATGGTAAATGAATTGATTTTTTGATTAATTGAATAAATGGACATTGGATTGGATGATCCTGGACTTGACAAAATCGTTTCATCATTTTTCTCGTTCTTTTCGTTGGGAGTGGTCGATTCTCCTTCATGGCGACCGGGAGCTTCTAACTCTCGGGGAATATTTTGTGGAGCCTCGTTTTTTGTGTCGTTATAAATTCGTAAATGTTGGATTTTGTCTTTTGATGGAGTTTCAGGATTTCCAGCGTACATACGATCCGCCAATTTGGCCGTTTTTATATTTTCCAGTTCATTTTTTTCGTTCGATGTGAATTTTGGATGTAAAATTTGCGGGGATTCGTACAGGCGAACGCGCGTAAGTCTTTTTCTTTTCGGAGTAGAACTGGCTCCGTTTTTGCCGGTGCATTCCGCTGCTCGTTGCCGATTTTTCGAGCGCGAATGACTATTCTGTATGGAGTTATTTTTTTTTAAGCTCGCAGGAGTTTTCGGCGGTGCAGTTGCTCGCGGCGTTTTGTCGCCGATTGCGGAGATTTTACAATTCGGTGATTTACTGATTATCGAAGTGTCGACGTTGAAATTTCGGTGCGGAGTTTTTCTCGACGTTTTTCCGGCGTCCCCAGAGCCTGCCATTTTTTTCTTTATCCACGTTTCTTCGTCGTCGATCGAGTTCCCGTCTACGAGCGTATCCGACAGTCTGCGGATGATTTTACCAACAAAAAGCTTTTCTTCGTCGAAGCTTTGCTCGCCAGGAGAATAAATAGGAAATTGCAGGGTCGAGCTGCGCTTGTGGTAGCGCCGCAGAGTCACGTTGTTCGAGGAATTTTTTAAATTATCAGGTGATGAAAATCGTCGCTGTTTATCATTGAACATCGAACCTTGATGTGTTTCCTTCAGTCTCTCGTCCGCAGGCTCCAATTTAATGAAATTCCTGGCCGAATCATCCGAAGGCACGTACTCCGCGACGACGTTTCCCTTGTTGACAAGAATTTTATCTGCGGACGTGGAAAAAATCGTCACTAACGCTATCCTACCTAAGCCTGGGTCCCGGAGACCCGAGAACAAAAAAAAGCCAATGAAACCTCGTTACCTAAAGTCAATTTGTACTTTGGCAATTCGTCCGGCTCGTTCTCCTCCAATTGACTGTTTTTTGCGCAATAATTTCCAAGCACAGCGATCACGTCGTAATAAGCCCCGTCAAATGCGTAATGGAACGGGCTGCGTCCTTCGTCGTCCAGAGACAAAGGATCGCCCCCGTTGGCCAACAACAACTCCAGAACTCTCGTCCTCCCCCAGGCAGCCGCGACATGGACCGGCGTCATGCCGTCAACGGATCTGACATTGGGATCGCCCCCATGACGCAGGAAAAGCTTGCACACTCTTTCGGCAAACTCTTCCGACTCGTTGCCGATGACAAGGTGAAACGGTGAGATCCCGTGACTCGGAATCAAGACGTTGGGGTCCGCGTCTTTGACGGACAACAGCGTTTCCACTTGTCTGTCAAATTCAACAAAATGACGAGTTTTTTTTTCCTCGTTTTAAAGTTTTCGTGGACACGAGGAATTCTCTGTGAACCGACGCTCTTCAAGGTCGTGGATTTCGGGATTTATTCATTTTTTTTCAAAATTCTAAATATGTGAGAAAAAAAGTTGACCGAATTTGCAAAAGATTGTTGAGCATTTTGAAAAAAAACTCTCGCGTCCACGGCAAAGGGGATACTATGAAAATTTGAAGGAATTCTTTGCGGGAAATCATTCTGTTTCGAAAAACAAGAGAATTCGATTGGAATTTGGAAAAACGTTCGAAATTTCCCATTATTTTGCGTTCATTTGTTTGTTTTTTCGCATTTTCGATCGAAATCACTGAATTTCGATTATTTTGGAGATTGAGCTTTTATGTGGATTGGAAAAAACTGAGCTCTGTCATGGACGTGTTGAATGACAAGATAAAACTCACCGTATATCGTTGTCCTCCAGACCATCGCGAAGTGATGAAGCCAAAAAAAGTTCCCCCCGAGATTTCGGAGTGGAAAACATTGTTTGTTCGTTTTTTTTTCTATCAATATGAACAAAACAGTTGAGCGATTATAGAAAAACTGTCAAAATCGACAACTCCTGCTTCCGAACAAACGTGAACCTCCAACGGTCTCATCGTGCATAACCTCTCGCGTCAAGGTCGCATTTGTTTGTCAACAAACATAGCCGACGAACTGCCGGCAAGACTCGAACTACTCGAAGTTTCGTTTCTCGCATTCCTAACCTCACTTTTTCGTCCCTCATGGAAAATCGGTAAAGTCGGTCATACTGCATTACCCACCAAGCGACCAAACTCGAGGCCCTCCGACTGACATTTTTGCCATCGTTTTAAATTTGCAATGATTTCTTGTTGATATAGTTTGATTAATTAAAACTTTGGCTTGACAATATTTATTATCAAAGAAACGAAAAAAAAGCAAACGGAACAAAGAACTAGTCAAAATTAATGAAAAGTTTTAATTAACGTGTTATAACTATCACGGAACGAGTTTATTTAGGGTTCTTTCAAAACTTTGTATGAACGTGTTTGGCACCAGAACTAACAGTTTTCTCCTTTGAAGAAAATTTTCCTGACTCTTAGAATTTGAGATATTCACAATTTTTTATTTTTCACAGCCAAACGGAAAAATAATTTTCCGGCTAATTCGATGACGCATGTTCTTTTTCGATTTTCTGAAAAATTGTTATCCAACAATATTCATCGCTAGTCAACAATTTCCAGCAATCAAGCAGCAAGCTCCGTGTACGAAAAAAAAAACCAAAAATGAAATTTGACCGCAAATTGAATGTCATTGTCATCGCTAGAGATTGCCCCTGCGGAAGAAAATTTTTGGGAGGGAGTTCGGTTGTGTAGAAATGTGCGTGATGGAGTTACTTTTTTATTGAGTTCGTAGCAGTGCCCACATGTCGGTAGGAACCCTCCCGACATGTAGGACTAAACGCTGGCGGAAAGTTTCGAAATATGACGCCAGTGTCGAGGGAGGAATCGGTAATGTTTTCGGTTTGAAGAACTTTTCAGACTTTTCATATTTCGAGAAAATTATCACGAAAGCATTGACCGAAAATGTCAACTCTTTCTTTAACGAAAACGAAACAGATTTCGGGGGAAAATTCTTGTATTTTACAATGCATATTTAGACACAGATCTGCGACGTTCAGGCCTGAATGAAAAAAATTAAAAAACGAGTAATACCGACGAACAAAACGTTGTCTTTTATTTAAAATTTTTCACGGATCAGCTTCCACGTTTGATTATTTAATAATAATATATAAAATAAGGTATTATTTTATAATTAATATATCACTGGTACGTTGGACTTTGAGTCAATAATATGAATATTAAAAAAAACCAACTTTCGTACAATTGGAATTAAAAAATGCGGTAGAAATTATTTACACTTTTGGAAAAGTTTCCATTTTTCTTTCTTACCCTTCGTTTTCTTGATGCACTTAATCTTCGAGAACGATTGTTCTCAGAGCATCTTCGGGATTGATCGTTAAATAGGCGGTTGTCCCGACATTGAAAGGAACGCCTATCCCACCGTCCAGCACTAGACCAGCGTCGTAACATTGCGATTGAACGGTCATCGTCGTGCAAAAATCACGAGGGGCTATAGTTTTTGGTAAAGGCCATATGTCGTTGATGATTATGTCTCTTATGGCGTAACTCATTCTTCTGTCATCTGGAATTAGTTATTTTTCGTTTTTTTAAACATTTTATCATTTATTGGCGAAACAACGGCCGTTAGAGGAGAAATGCATGGGACCTTTTTTGTAGAGAATCAAAATTTCTACAAAAAAGTTCCTGACGATGTTCTTGTATCTTCAATACTTTGGCGGTGAGAGCAGATTTCATGAGATCTTTTGAATTATGGAAATTGATTGCTTTCAGTTCATCGGCACTTACTTCCAGAACTATTGAAGATACTGCAAAATTGCATAGGACCAAAGTTATAGAACGCGGAATTTCCAATAAAAAAGCTCTTAACAATATTTTCGTGTCTCGCTTGGCTCAGCTATAACAGTGACAATTACCAGCAGGAAATTGAAGACTGTCGTTGAAATCTGTACAAATTTTTTCAAGCTCCTGTTCGGTGTAACTTTTGCCAGGATTCGCAACCCTGAGAATATCCTTAACCATCTGAGTGGTCAAACTGTTTATGGCTCTGTACCAGGAGCTTGATCCTGTTCCCGTGCTGATGCATAAACCGGAACTTTTGACTTTATGAAAATCGGGGCCTTCGTTGACTTTTATGTTGAGAGAACTAGTCCGTGCGGATAAAGACTCTCCGATGAAAACCTTGGCAGGAAAAAGAAAGATGGATCGTAAGACATCGCCTCGAATTTCGTCGGATCGTCCCATTTTCCACTTTTTTTTTCTTTACTCACTTCGTTCAGAGCCAACCACGGTAATTTACGTTCTTTCGGTGGATCCTGGCCAACGATCGTATGCTCTTTCTCATCAGCATGAAAACTTCTGACAACAAAAATGATGGTATGGCGACGGTCTTATAGAAATTTTTGTTTTCGTTCAATTTTACCAGAGACATGAATTTTTCAAAAATGGCGGACCTTTATGACCCCAGGTTACCGGAATAGGTAGCAAAAAAAAAAAGACTTCCGTTCCCGGGTTGAAAAACGCGTCGGCTTCAAAAAAAATGTCATTGCAGTTTAAATATTTATAGAATATTCTCGTAAGAATACCTCTGGATGTAACAATTGTCAACATCGGAATCCTTGTCGGTGTAATAAGGCTTGTAACTCTCTTTCCCAAGGATTCTCCCTTTCTCGTGCATGTGGAACGGAGGATTGAGGATTCCGCTTCCGCGCAGAGTTACTCGGATTCTACTGCGCATGAGATAACGGAACTTTCCTAGTTTCAACATCTCAAAGACCTTTGGTATTTGACGAGTATATTTTGGAGAAAGCATTAAATAACCCTCCGACGTTGACGGATCAGAATTTATTCCAAGGATGGGTTTGCTGTTGTCGTAAACAAGATTCGCTCCGAGTAGGAACGTGCCGTCTCCGCCGAAGACCAAAATCATATCCGCCCAGTCAAAGCTTGCCTGGTCAATGCTCAGCCTATCGCATCGAAGAACAATTAGCATCCGCGCACGAACCAAACAAAAAAATGAAAAAATCAACGAAATTCCAACATTTTTTCAACCTGTTTGTCAATTTGTATTCGATATTCAGCGTCTCCAGGGTTTTGACGGCCTGCTTTACGACGTCTTCATTTTTGCAATGGCTCTCGAGCATGGCTTCGCAATCTGAGCCTCTTTCCAAAAGCTTGGTTGCAATTTGTTTGTCGCTAAGTTCCGGCTCCCTCAATCGTTCAAAATCGTATCGCGATACTTTGGCCAGAACCAAAACTTTTTTTGGTACAAAACTCGATTCGTTTCCGCTCGCCATGCTAGAGGCTCGGAAAAATGTCGGGAAAAAGCCGAAGATTCGTAGCGTACCTGGGAGAAAATTTTTGCAAAAAAATCCTCAGCAGTTTTCGAATAAATACGCGAAAAAATTTTTGCTACCGAGAAGCACGAAAAAAAACCGATTAATTACAAGCGAGAAATCGCTTAATGAGGTCGATGGAATTTGGAGCACTAAATAGATTTCGAAACGAAAATAAGCGAGTTTTTGAAAAATTGGAAGGTCAACAATGGAATATGTGTCACAATTCCATTTTGAAAAAAATTGAAAGTTTAGAAACACGTACGAAAAAAAAAAATGGAACCGAGTCACGATGACATAACCTCACAAATTAAATAATCCGGGTATTTCGTTATTAACCGAATTTTCTATGAACTTACGTGAAGCTTCTCGTCTAAAACTCATGAAAACAGTCATGACGTTGAACCCGAAAACTCAGGCTGTATAAATAAACGAAATGATGGTTCATTGACTCATTTATTTGTTCCACGTGACCGGCTACAGTAACGACGCGTCGGTCGTGCACTTTCTATGAGCTCGTGACTGATCCAAGAGATAAGCTGCGCTTGCACAACAATAACAAAGCCAAACCGCGGCTGATTTCTCATTGAAAACGTGTCGTTTAAAGCTCGATTTACTCATTTTTCATAACCAAGTGATAACGAAAAGCATAAACGTCGTAAACTTAATAAAAAAATGGCGTCACCCGGTTCGAAAGTCCGTGGCACCGCGACAGGGAAATATTATTTTCCTATTATCTTTGGATCAGCTGTTTTGGCATGCTGCATAGCTTTTTACAACAGGTAAAGAATATTCAAACTGCTTTTTATCAAATCACGAAACAAAATGAATCCTAAAGATCGGTTTCAACAGTCAAAATGTTTTTTTCATTATTGTAAAAGTACTTTGGAAATCGATGCGAACATAACCTCAGAATCGAAAGAAAATTGGTGAAAAAATGATCGACTGTGATGAGAGCAAAGACACTGAGTCAGTTCGTATTCTTTTTGGCTTTTTTCTAGGCAATATTTCCTGCGAAATATCAGGGAAGAAGCCGCGAGTCTCTTCAAAGAAGATGTTGAATCGACTCGCATGCTCGAAGAATTCAAAATAAAGTACAATAGCGAAAAAAAAAATGCTCCCGTCTAAAAAATTGTCCCTGCGAAATAATTTTAAGTGTTAGAACCGAATTTGTCATGTTAATTACAACGTAGGAATATAATTGGCACCGAGGATCATGTTTTTTATATCGTAACATTGAAATGGAACAATAAAAAATGTAGAGGGCTCCGAATTTTGAAAAAAAACCCACTTCCCACCATCGCTTCGCGTCTCGTTGATCCATGGCGTTCAAAGGTTATGGATCGGGCGTCCCAATACTGATCGAATTTTCGGAAGCGAATGCAAAATATTCAATTTTGAGCTCGTGAGGAAAAATGAGAAAATTCAGCTCGAATCTTTTCCATTCCGACCGCGCATCAACGCGTTTCAAAGTTAAAAGTTCATAAGCGATTCATACAGCGACCTTGAGGGCCTTGTTTTGTTTTGTTTTTTCTTTACGTAAAAAATCATCGACTTGTGTCAAAACGTCATGATTTCGTGAAAGTTTCTAACTTTCTGTTGATAATAGTTAGAAATTGAACTGATGATAATAATAAAGTTTTTCAAAAGTTGTTTCGATGTCTTTCAATCCCGTAACCGTATGCAGAATCATGTCTTCAATGACCTTGACACTACTGACCTGTAAGTACGAACAATTCGTCTGTCGTATGAATAAAAAATCGTAAATGCATACATAATTAAAAAAAAGACCTGAATAATCATAAAGTTTAATAAACAATAACACGAAATGTAAGTATGTGAAGCCTTCGAGTAGACACTGGGTCATTTTGACCCGAACAATTTTTCTTTCACCGATCGTCATAAAAAATGAATTGCAAAAATTGCAAAAATTGTTTCTAATAAATTTAATGCTCATTTATCGGAATACAACGATTTAAAAAACGCTCTGGGTCAGATTGACCCAAAATGCATTTATAGACGTGCACTCGAGGGCTTGATGTAATAAAATTGGGAAAAATTCTGTTTTCCAATCGACAGATGTACTTGCTGACGAAACAAGGTGCGTCAAACCAAAAGAACGCACTAATGGACAACTTTTCGTATGCAATGCTACAGCAAAACTAAGAACTTGGTCAGCATGCTGTTTCAATGCCGAGCTCAATTATCATTACTGTTGCTCTCCAACCGAATTTAGTAGCATGTGAGTACACGTAAATTTCAATTTGAATCGCGCACAAGCAACCAATATTTCTGGGCAACGTTGAAATTTGACGAATCGAAAAAAATCAAAATGGCGTTATTATGAGACATCGCAACATTTCCAATTATTGATTCTCGACAGAAAGCATTGTGTAAAATAAAATGCTTCGTACCGGTCTAGTGTTTTTAATTTTCACATTAATTATTGACAAATTTGCAGAGTTTTTAAGGGAATGGTAAAAAAATTCGACAATGCCAATTTTTCATCAGAATTCGTCATTTTTTTTCCAACAATCTCGACCATTTTTTTCGTTCTTCGAAATATTCACAGCGACTGATGTGTCGATAAGCAATTAACGTGATAAAAATGGTTCTCCCGAAAGAAATAAATGGTCCAATGAGAAAATAATAAAAAAAAAAGTTTCTTTCAACAAAATTCGAAAATTTTCGGTGAACGACGATCGGCCATTTAATTCCCAAGTTATTCGCAATTTGACGAGAAATTTTGAATCGCTCAGGACTCAACTGAAGAGAGTGGGCGGCGCTATTTTTGGTGGCACGCTCGTCCTCGTGCTTATTCTTTTTCTCTGCTTTTTTTCAAATCGTTGTCCAATCCGGCGTGCCATTTGCAAGCGACGTGAGAATGTGCGAGCTTCTTCAAATTCTCCCAACGTTTCGTAACTCAAGGTAAAAGCAAAAATCAACAAAATAACAAATAAATTTTCATTCGTTTATTGCAAAAGACGAGAGAATCCTTGTCGAAAAGTCTATCACTGAGTTTTTTGTGTCTAGAACAATTTTCTTCTGAAAAAACGAGAAAAATTTCATTTTCTCCAATTTTTTCATTTTCTCAACGTTTTCGAGGTACAACGTTTTTTTTTATCACTTTATATCTTCACCGAACAACGCAATCATTCAGATCCATCTGGAAAGCCAAAAAGACAAAAAAAGAAAAATTAGGAAATTTCAAAATTGCAAAATTTCAATGAAATCGTTTAATTTCATTCAGATAGAGCTAATAAATTGTAACAATCATTCACGAAAGATTCAGTCGAGGGTTTCATCATAATGGATTTTTAAAATCGATTTTTTTTTTTTTTTTAACACTCACTCGGTTTTTTTTCTCCACCCGTCGTTGGACTGTTCACAAGCTTTCAATTTCTTCCATCTCTCTCGTTCCCTGTGATGAAAAATCGTAAATTATGATTTTTGGGATAAACGAACGAATTTTGAAATAACTGAGAATTTTAGTCTCAGTGGTAGTGACGAAACAAATATTTGCATCATGAATTGAATATTTCAATACCAATTATTAACATCATTGCGAAGAAAGCGAGATTTCGAGAAAATACAATTTGGAGGAAATGATTTAAACTCACCGAGTGTTTGTTTCCGCAGTGAAATTCGCTTCGTCCTCGAACTTACGAATTCTGTGAAAAAACAAACGTTTTTTTTTTCAAGTTTAAAATTTCGAGATTCTAAAGTGAAAATGGGAGGAGAATATTTTGGAAAAATCAGATAGGAGCGAAAGACATTGCTAAGTATGTACATCAACGTCGATCAGTTGAACTATGGAATCATCATTCTGTTTCCAAGTTTTAAAAACCCAACATTTTACAATGCAAATTGTAAATTATTTCAACAGAAAATCTCACCTTGTTCAAAGAGGCTTGCCCAATCGATTTCCAATCGTTAGAACTCAGTCTGGTATTTTTTCTGGAAACAGTGATTAACGTTACATTTTGGCTCCAATTTCGCTTTTTTTAATTAGCTTTTTTTTTTGCTCATCAGATAGGAGCGAAAGACATTGCAAAGATTGTACATCAAAGTCGATCAGTTGAACTATGGGATCATCATTAAAAAAACAAAAAAAATCATTCAGACGAAATTTCGAACAAGAGATCGCTCAATTTTTTCTTTAAGGGAGTAACGTCGGTTTTAAAATTGTCGTTCAGAGTTTAATACAATTTGGTACAGTGTTGGATTACAAGAAAAATATCCTGCCAAATTTTCAAGAGGCCACAGAGAACCAGAAAAAAAAATTCGCGCATTTCATGAATTTAATTCGATTTCATACATTTTTTTATAGTTTGCAATGACGCCTGGGATTTCTTCTGAGAATCGATAAGAATTCATTGTTAAATACAATGAAAACGAGATTTGTCATAAAACTCAATGTTTAAACGTATGAAGCTTCCAATGCGATTATTTTTTGCTGGTTCTCTTCAGCTTCTTGAAAATTTGACTGCATCCGTTTCTTTTCAGAATCTACTAGTGTACTAAATTTTAGCAAATTCTGGACGATAATTCTAAAACCGACAGTACTACCTTAAGGTATTACGAAACGACTTTATTTAGGGTTCTTTTAAAATTTGTATAAATGTTCTTGGCACCAAAATTAACCAGTTTTCTCCTATGGAGACAAATTTTCTGACGTTTATCAATCTGAAATATATAATTTCCAATTTTTTCCATCTAAACGCGTGTAAATTGGGGTCACGTTCCGTTAAGAAATTGTAAGAAAAAAAAAACCAAAAGAAACGCGACTTTAATTTACACGCGTTCAGATGGAAATTAAATATCTGAAATTCTAAACATCAGTAGAATTTTCTTCAGAGGAGAAAACTGTTAGTTTTGGTGGCAAGAACGTTTATAAAAAAATTTGAAAAAATTCTAAATAAAGACGGTTGGTGATACGTTGAAATGAGCATCGAGACAAAACTTGATTGATTCTCGATAAAAAAATATAAATCTCGATTCTCGATAATATTGAACTATTTTAAAAAATCGATAAAACGTACTTGAGGCTCCATTGGCTTTCATAGCTCGTCAGGGTTTCTTGAATCGCGCTTGTACGAAGATACGTTGAGCATCAACATTTTCCTTCAAATTAACAGTCCTGCGTTCGACGTACGTGCAGCTCAGTGTCTCGAAGCCTACAGCCTCAAAAATCTCCTTGACTTTGTCAACGGAGAAGTAATAACTCCTGCAAAGAGATTTCAGTTGGATAAGCAACGCTAGCTTCTCGTTTTACAATGGTTCAAAGGTCAGAGGTAGTTTTTCAGATAGGAGCGAAAGACATTGCTTAGTAAAGACATCAGCGTCGATCAGTTGAACTATGAAATCATCATTATAGACTAATCTTCAAAGGAATTTTTAATCAAATATTCATTTTGTGTAATTCCGTTCATTCAAATGGATTACCTTGTGCCGTCTTGTCTCATGTAGAAATTTTCTGCTATTTTGTGACCGGGCTTGAAGCGCAACTGAGCCATATCGTAGAGACCGTAATCCCTGAACAAAAGTGTGCCGTGTTTGTTCAAAACTTTGAATATGTTTTCCGCGACGCTGCAAAATTCACATCGTTATTAATAACTCGTTGCTCTTTCATCAATGATTATTATTGCTGCGTGTTAATGACCTTTTCCTTACCTTTTAAATTTCTCTGGATGGATAGCGGAGAGCACAAAAACGAGAGTTATCAAATCAACCGGTTCCTCAACTTGGTCGAAGCAATTTTCCATTGTTACATCATTTTGGAAAGCTTTGATGAGATCCGCTTTGTAGAGAGGGTTCGACTGTAAAACAAGATAAATCTTCAAACATTTGCTTTCAGGAAGTAAATTTCATGTCGGGTCTCCCAGACCCGAAGTGTACTTTGAGCCCAGGACATTGATTTGAGCAAATTTCTTCAAAAAATTCACACCGGGTCTCTCAGACCCAGTGCGTGAAAAATTTGCACCGGGTCTCTGAGACCCAGTGTGTAAAAAATTAGCACCGGGTCTCTCAGACCCAGTGCGTGAAAAATTCGCACCGGGTCTCTGAGACCCAGTGTGTAAAAAATGAGCACCGGGTCTCTCAGACCCAGTGTGTAAAAAATTAGCACCGGGTCTCTCAGACCCAGAGTGTGAAAAATTCGCACCGGGTCTCTGAGACCCAGTGTGTAAAAAATGAGCACCGGGTCTCTTAGACCCAGTGTGTATTTTTTGCTCCAGAATTCAACTAGCACAGATTATCATTTTTCACCCGGGTCCCACAGACCCAGAGTGTATTTCGAAGGGGAAAAATTTATAATTACCTTAACAAACTCGATTGCCCTCGGTGAGAGATCACAGGCATAAATTTTTTTGTATTTCAAACCATCCTCGAGCAAAGGATAAATAAGATTGCCAACGCCGCATCCAACTTCCATCATGACTTTTTCTTCATTGGCCTTGCCGAGCTCCAGCAGCTCTTGAAATTCTCTCGTTGTCCAATGTCGATCCTTGAAAAAACGTGTGTCGTTTCTTTTGTAAAACAAGTCCCAATTCCTTCGGGAATCTTTCTCAATCTGACTGGCACGTAATTCTGTGACGAGCCGAGAATCTTGTTCACGCATTTTCTCAACCTCGTGGCTCGTCAAACGCTTCGCCACGTGGCCAGGCAATTCCACATCATTTTCTTCCGTATTTTTCATCTTTCGAGTATTTTCCCTTCCTCGATTTGACTTGTTTATTTTTTAACAATCGTTTTGCCAATTTTCACCTCGCTCGAATGATTTTCTCGATCATCACGATCTCGTTAATTAAACTGAATATCCACTTTGGTCGAAATACTTCAACCGATCGCTGACGATGCCGAGAACGAAATGAGCGAGGCAACGAGCGTCTCCGCAACCACAAATTGAGTTTGCCAGTGGCGCCACCATTTTTAGACAGTTTTGCCAACCAACACGCTTTCTATCGGGAGCGTATGCGCTTACGACTTGGCGCTATTCGCTTCAGCCAATCAAGACACGAGGATGCTTGTGCCCAAGAGTAAAAACTTTCGATTCGTCGTTTCCGCACGTTTTAGCTGCGTTAGCGAATCAATGAATCTTTCAAATCGCGAAATTTGAATTTAATTTTTGTTCAAAATTCACCAACAGTTTCGGGCGGTCCCCCTCGCTCAGACACTGGGTCTTTTTGACCCGGAGCCTACTTTTTCGTCTGCCATCATTTACCGTTGCGTTTGTATCGAGAAAACGAAAAAAAACGTTCCAAAAACTTGCCAGAATTATTTTTATAACAATCGCATGTTTTTTTAAATTAAATATCGAAAATATTTTTCAATTTGGTTTTCAGTACAAAATTTTTCTTAAATTCTCAAATTCTTAGTTTTCTTAAAGTTTTCTGAAGTATCAAATTTTCCCCATGAATTATATTTGAGGATTAAATTGTCTGCCTCGATGTTCCGTCCGCGGAGCCGTTTAGTGGAGTCTGTTCTCTCAGAATTCTCGTGGAGCGATTTTTTCTTCCCGAAAGTTTGAAAATTTTGAATCCCATTATTCGAAAAGTCTCTCGATGAACTTTCACTTCGCGGGAAGTTGAGTTTTCGTCTTACATGAACATCCGTTCATTCCCTCATCTATATGTATATACATTTAAGGTGATAGGCTTTACAAGGTTTAAGTAGCCGCGAGAGTGCAATTTGTTAAAGAATTCGGTCTCATGGTGAACATCGAGTTTTAGGTCCATGCACGAGGTTTCTTTTCTTGTTTTTCCTTTTTTTTCAATTTCGTGTAGAAACGTTGAAAAGTGAGTGAGAGAATTTCAAACGTGAGAGACAGTTTAATCCTCGCCATCTGCTACCCTTTCAACTAGTACGACGACCTTAATATCTACTTATTGCATGAGAGATCATGGACTTAATATTAATGCTTTTTCTGGTCGATTAAATTTCGCCCAATCGAGCTTATTCGAGCGAATTCAGATTTTTTTTTATTTTTCTAGTTTAAGGACGTTGCATGCGACATTTTCTATCGATAGAATTCCTTTAAATTTCCACCACACAACGAGAACAGTGAGATCTAAGAGCTCGCGTAATTTGAAGAGGTTTCACCATGCAGACGTCGAAATATTTATTTATAAAAATTACAATTTTCAGTAGTTTCTCATAAGAGCGTGTGTTAAATGTTGCAATTTTCAACATTAAATATTTCCATTTCTAAATGATGAAGCCTCTTAAAACTTTGCACACATTTTTATGTAACATCGAGGAAACTTTATTTAGTTTTTCAAAAGATTCGCTCGTAAATTTTTTTCGAAATTTTGTTTATTATATAAAAAATACCGATTACCTCGGACAATCTTTGATTTTAGAGCATGTTGTTCTTTAGTCAATTTGTAACAACTTTTTAGATCAACTTGGCCTCGCAAAGCATTTTGTATGTACGAAAGACTGAAAACCGAAATTTTGTTTTGCCTGTCGCCATACAACGTCCTTAATAGAAAAAAAATCAATATTTTGTAATGTCCTTTGACTGTTCGTTCTTTATTTGTCAACAGCAAATAGCGCGCATTTAAATATTTGGAAATGCAAGCAGATACCGGCCACAATATCGATCGTTCGCCGAAGCAATTTGGTTTGGAACGAGCGATATTTGCAAATTCGATTCGCTTGAATAATTTATTCGAACGTTTATTTGTATCGAAACATATTTATGAATTGATTTCGTTCGTTTATTATTACGTGTTTCGTTATTTTATTTCGAATTTAATTTATTCGATAAATTTTGTGAGAATCAAGTTGGCAGCGAAAAAAAGGAACCAAATTAACGACGTTCCAACACCCTGGGTCAATTTGACCCTGAGCCTCAAAAATACAAATTTTTTTACCATTTACGAACATAGTTTTTTCATAAAAATTCAATTGCAATTTGCTCTCATCCCGTAACATTATTAACGAGAATTCGATTGCCGATGACTCGATACTTCGCACGTATCTTTTTTTTTTAATGTTTTTTATTTTTATTTGTTTTTATTTTTCCCTCAGAAATAAGAAGAAATAGCAGGCGGAATTGATGAAAAAGCACCTTTTATGAAAAATCAAATCCTCGTATCGCGAGTCCTCGCGAACTCGATATATGAGGAATTTCAAAAGCATCCTCGCGTTGCACGTATTCGTGATATTGCATTCTCGTGTACTGCGAGAGCGAGGCTTCGCCAGGCTACGTATCCTATTGAAAATATATATAAAGAGGGTCTAGAGCAGGAGAACGAGCAGGAGCAGGAGGAGGAGAAGGAGGAGGAGGATGAAAAAAAGGATTGAGAGCTGGCCCTTTGATGTTCAAACTTTCTATAAGCGTTTTTTAAATTCAATAAAAAGGAACACACTTTAAAGTATCACTTGCATATCGTCAACTGTCTATTTCCCATGAATACTTGAATTTCAAAAATATTTACATATTTTCGACACTTTGTCATGATGTCAATAATTCATGGCATCTGCTCAATTTTTAATCAAATTTTGGATCAACATTTTATCCACATTTATCGATCATTTTCGTTACAACCAATCTCTTCGTTCCCATAATTCTATCGCCAGATCTTCCCATAATTAATCGAAACACCATAAATAAATAAACAAAAAATTAAAATATCAACTTTTTTTTTTTTTATAGAAATGAACAGAAACGTTGAATTTTTTTTTTCGTATATAAAGGAAAAAAATGCAAAAAACGTTGCGTATGGAAAATATGAAAAAAATTGAGTCCACGGAATATAAAAATATAAAAATGATGGATTTGCTGAAAAAATAGAAAAAGCAAATATAGTGCCTGGCCGGATCGCAGAGCGTCAATATTTCAGCTTCTTACGTCTCGTTCACTAGTTACGAGTGTGACAGACTCTGACGCACGTTTATAATGCTCGTATAAATAAAACGCTGCTTGCTGACAGCCAAAAGGGCATCAGAGTTGAATTTCAAATGCAAAGTTATTTCAGTTGTGTCCTTTTGCTCGATAACCTCAACTATAGACATTTACAATGTGCCTGGTTTGATGGAGCGAAAAAAAATTCACGCGCTGGTTGCTTTCGATAAACCAGGGACGTGGCTTCTCCCTCCCTTGTCCTCTCGCACTCTCGGTCGCTCTATTTGTGCGACGATAACTTTGCATCCTATAAACAAGCAACATTTCCAAATAAGGAAAAAAAAAAATAAAAAAAAAAACTGAATAAAAACGTCGAAAATTGATGAATTTTTAAATCGTTCATAACTTTCAGTAGAAGAGGCATTTTTCGAGACATTTTTTTTAGAAACAATCGTACGAATCCCGACTGAGCCGATACTGCTCGATTCAATGTCCTCGGTTCATTAGATTTCTTGTTATCGAAGTTTGAAATAAAATGAAGAAAATTAAAAATTAACTACTTTGCAAAATTTTTTTCGAAAATGGAATCAAGGCTTTGGGATATTCAACGAGGAGCTCAATGGAAATGGTTGGAAAAATACTCGAATATCGCTTACACGCGAACAAAAATAATCACCTCGATCAATTGATTCGTTATCGATGCAATTTTTTCTCGAGAACCGAAAATAAATTAGATAAAAAAAATGAAAAAAATTAAGAAGAAAAAAAAAAACAATCTCTCGAGCTCTCGATATCCCGAGTGCAGCCCTTTCGGCGTTTGCACTGCATTGGGTTCTCGTTAATACTTTATTACCTCGAGCCAGCAGCACCGAGAAGGTCTCTCACGACACTATATATTTTTCAACGAGAATCGTTGAACGTATAACCGAAGGAGAATTACGATTTTCCGATGACGTTGAAATTTTCTTTTCTATCTTTATCTTTATCTTTATCTCTTTTTCTCTTGCCCACCCTCTTTACTCCTGCTCTTTATCTTTTTTCCTCCCTCTATCTCGAGCCTGAAATTTAGATGGCACCGCGTTGCCAACCCAAGAGCTTTTCGAGTATGTTAGACTTCAGTGATTCCCACGAGAGCTCTGGACTCTGCTGAGACACCAGAAAATCGCTCCAAATGCTTTTTCCTCTATAATCCACGAATTTTCTCGCCGACAAATTCCATCCCAAAATATATTTCTCTTCATCCCTCTTTTCCAAATCGAAAGTCGAATCCTCGTCGATAATATTCATATCTCCATATCGTCTCTCTCTCTGTTTTTCATACGTTTTACGCGATTCCCATACGATCTGGACCTTTGAATTTCGATCCCGCAATATTTCAATGGGAAAAACGCTAAAAATAAAAAAATTAACGATTCTGAAAATTCTATCACGTTTTTAAAAAAATTATCGTAAATAATCAACAAATGGCTCGACGTTTTTGAAAAATCAGTAACTTAAAAAATGTTCTAAAACTTTGAGATTTTTTTTTGTTTCAATTCCATTTCATGGCTTTTCTGAATATCTATGGGGATTTTTTTTTCTTATGGAATCAGCAGCAAGGTCGCAATCGCGAAAATCTCAGTAAGGAATTGCTTGCTCGAAACATTCGCAGAATCGACGCACGTTTCTTGGCTCGTCACCGAGACCAAACGTGATGCACCCGTACGTCTGTCATGCATCTTGCATTTTCTTATTTTTATACACGTTATCGTGCTTTCGAGGCATACACCTTGATAAGGGAATCCATACCTGTACGAGGTGTCCTGAAAAACGTGCGAAATTTTTCTATCGAGTTAAGATCGTACGACCCTTGATTTGAAATATCTCGAAGAAGGGATGGTTCATCTTTTGCAAATTTTGTACAGCTCCATTCATAATAATGCCTTAAAGACGTTAAAAAAAATATACATATATATATATATATGAAAATTGATTATTTTTCGCACCTTAGGGACGTTGTATGGCGACAGGCAAAACAAAATTTCGGTTTTCAGTCTTTCGTACATACAAAATGCTTTGCCAGGCTAAGTTGATCTAAAAAGTTGTTACGAATTGACTAAAGAACAACATACTCTAAATCAAAGATTGTCCGAGGTAATCTGTATTTTTTATATAATAAACACAATTTCGAAAAAAATTTACGAGCGATTCTTTTGAAAAACTGAATAAAGTTTCCTCGATGTTACATAAAAATGTGTGCAAAGTTTTAAGAGGCTTCATCATTTAGAAACGGAAATATTTAATGTTGAAAATTGCAACTTTCAACACACGCTCTTATGAGAAACCACTGAAAATTGTGATTTTTATAAATAAATATCTCGGCGTCTGCATGGTGAAACCTTTTTAAATTGCGCGAGCTTTTAGATCTCACTGTTCTCTTTGTGTGGTGGAAATTGAAAGGAATTCTATCGATAGAAAATGTCGCATGCATCGTCCTTAAACTAGAAAAATAAATAAAAATTCTAAATTCGTTGCATCGCGGTAAATTTATCGCCAGAGAATTAATTAGAGCAAAATTCCGCGGCCTAAGCTCGATTGGGCGAAATGTAATCGACCAGAAAAAGTTAATTCTCGTTATTTTTCAGAGTTTTATTTGATTTTTGGACGACGAATTTTTTTCTTTCGGTCGACAAACGTACGAAAGAAATTATTTTTGCACACCCTGTACATTCATCGTATATACGCGTGATCTCGATCTCTTCTCCCGGCTTTTTGACGAATCGTTCTCGTGCATCAGACGCGCGTGAGACATTGCTCTAGAAAATACGACGCACGTCTGCATGTGTGAGCAAGGTAAAAAGAGTCAACATTGCGGATCCAAGAGAGAAGCGGGGAAGAGAGGCAACGCGGCGGAGGGATAACAAGGAGGATCTTTGCAATTGCTGAGATTGTTGATATCGCTCGAGGATGTTGGCTTTACTCGAGATTCTCCGCTCTCATTTTCCACTCGACGATCCATACGCGTCTGAGTGTAGAAAAAAAAAAAAATCGCACATAAAAATCGACATTTTGGCTCCTGGGAAATAATTTTTTTTTCTATTGCTCCCCGACAGAATCCGGTTGACAATTTTTTAAGAATTTCGTGTTAAAAACTCTTTTTTCTTTTTAATTGAAAATTCGAATTGATAATTTTTAAAAAATTCATTCGAATATTTTGAAAAGAGTGGAAAAAAGGCTTGAAAAAATTTTTGGGTTTAGCCTCCACCTGAAAAAAATTGTACATACAGTTGTGGGATTTTTATATCCGATGATCATTCGCGTTTCACCCTTTATTGCACATTTTTATAGCCTATACATAGTGATCGTGAAACTTTATGTCACACGTTATTGCACCTGGCACGATTTTTTTTCTCCTTTTTTTATTTCTTATTCTTTCCTTCTCGGTCTCTTTCCCGCTGGTGCAAATTTACGAGGTACCAGAGACGAACATTTCTCAACGTCTTTTACTTTCTCGCGAAAAGGCTCTCATTTCCGCCAACATTTTTATTATTTTTTCTTCGAGATTTTCAGCCTCGAGTGTAATTCAAATTTTGATGAATATTTCGCTCCCATTGACAACTCGAAAGATTCTTAAATGAGTATCGAACTTGAAAAGTTGCCTCAAAAATTCGTTTAAACTTTATACTTGGCGAAAAAAAAAAGTAAATCGAAATTCAATTGATTCAGGAAAAGAATTTTTTTTTCTTTCCATTTTTTTACTTTTAAGAAAACAAAATTTTGTTGAAATAGATCGATACTTGGTTCGATAAGTTCGACTAAACGTTTTTTTGAATAATCGCAAAAATAGTGTCATTGCAGCAAGAAATATTTTAGAAAGTCTCTTCGGAAGCAAATTTTAGTCGTTCTACTCGTGAATTTCGCTGACGATTCCGTTAGAAACCAAATATGCTGCCAGGATAACGAAAATTTTGAAATGATCAAAAAATATTTAGTTTACGTCGTATTCAACAAAATATCGACGATTTTCAACGAAATTTCATTTACAATAAATGGGGAATGATAAAGCGTTGAAATCTTTTGGTATTCCAAAAATTGTGTCATTGCAGCAAGAAGTATTTTAGGAAGTCTCTTCGGAAGCAAATTTTAGTCGTTCTATTCGTGAATTTCGCTGACAATTCCGTTAGAAATCAAACATGCTGCCAAATTAACGAAAATTTTGAAATGATAAAAAAATATTTAGTTTACCGTAGTCAACAAAATATCGAGGATTTAAAAAAAATGTAATTTCCAGTGCTCGATCGCATATGCATTGAGATATGGATCGAGAACATGAGTGACCAAGACAGTTGAATTTACACGCTTGTTTGGTTCCCTCGGGTTGAAAGTTTCTGCTGGTACAGAGTGAGCAACGAATATGGCCGACTAGCTGGCGTCGTTTTAATGAAAAATGGGAAATACACTCCCTCTAGTATTCGGAATAAAGGAGGAGAGAGAAAGAACGATCGGAAAGGACGAGGTCGAATGGAGAGGAAGAGAAGAAACTCGTATTTATCAATCTGTACACGAACAAAACCCTCGCCGCTTCGAATTTTCATTCGCCAACGTCCAACCGTCACGTATCGAGAAAAAAACAATTTATCTATTGATAAAAACATTGGAGGGAGGCTGCGAGGTGGAGAGCCAAGGAAATGGCGAAAAATCTTGGTCTCGATGGCCAAGAACCATTTGCCCGACTGGATCATGGGCAAGATAATAGCCAAATTGTTTTCCTCTCGTGCACACCAACCTCTTCCTCCCCCTCGAAAAATACTTTTTACCGCGTGGTCATCCCTCCGAATCTTTAATCGAGATCGATATATCGTAAAAAATCATTTCCCATAACCATAGATATCCCATACTCCAAGGGCTCTAAACGCCGTTCTTTTTTATGCTATATACCAAAAGATTTCATCGCTTCATTCACTGGAACTGAAATTTTGTTAAAAATCGTCGATATTTTGTCGAATACGTTCAACTAAATATTTTTTGATAATTTACAAATTTTCTTTATTTTGGCAGTATGTTCGGTTTCTAATGGAATTGTGAGTGAAATTTACGAGTGGAACGACTAAAATTTGCTTCCGAAGAGACTTTCTAAAATATTTCTTGCTGCAATGACACAATTTTTGGGATTATCCAAAAAAAACGTTTAGTCAAACGAATCCAACAAATCACGGATCTTTTTCAACAACATTTTGTTTCCGGTGGTCAAGAATTACAATTGTTCTTATCCATTAACCAGATTGTCAATTGTCCGTGAGTTTCCTTGAAATTTCGAGTCGATCGAAATCCCCGACAGATTCAAATGCAAAGACAATTTGACGATTTTATTTTTCAATAGAAATTCCCTAAAGGACTTAGTCGTGTGGATATTAAGCACATATAGAGAATTTCCTCATTTCGTAGTGTCGTATTCATTCGATCGTGAATTTCTGGCTCATGACAGAAGCAGATTAGAGACTAGGAGAGGGGGTGGGGAGGTGCTCGTCTCCCTCAAGGCGAAACGTCTGTGTCAGCGATATCGCGCTAAATCGTGAATCCGTATCAGCCATTCAAAGCGAAATCGACTCTGGTGTTGCGATTCTTTTATTCCCTTGAACGAAGTATCATCGACACTGATCGTTTTCATGAGAAACAAAAGGCTCGACTTAATTCGCGAGCTTTTGAGGAAAAATATTTATTTTTGGTATAAAATCCAAATTTGCGGATAACCGCGTTGCGAGGAATAATGATGAGAAGCGAACAAGAATTATATATAAAGCTTACGAGCTTGTCAATAATTTCAACGACTCGCGCGTTGTTCTCTCATCCGCTGCTGGGGAAGAAGAAAAGCAGCTTCGTGTATAGAATTTGCCATATATATTGCGCGCAGGCGTTGCTTAATAGCAAGTGCCACGGGCAGGACTCTCTTACGCCGGACTTGAGAATCGCTAGAGACACGTCTCTGTACATCTGTTGCAGCTAAACCAACCCTAACAGTTTTGGAAGGCTTGCTGGAGAGTGGAGAGGTTTCTACCTCTCGTGCACGTAATGTCTCAATCCCTCGAGTACCGACACCACCGACTCTATCATTATAGCAGCTTCTTCCTTTAGCTCGCTCCCTCCTTCCCTCTCTGCTTCCATCCTTCCTCTCTCTCTCTCTTGCGAGGCTTTTGCACGCGAAATATCGAACTGGCTGGTTGTACCGGAGCAGCAAAATAGCTTGAGCAACCACAAGTGTTGGTCTCTTCGCTCGATACTCCCCTCCGAATAAATTATGTACATAGTAAAATATAAACCCCCTTAAACTTGCTTCACCAAAACTGCCTCGGGGACTCCTTTATCTCTTCCTTTCCTAATAAACAATACAGACATTTATTTGTTTGCTTTATACTGTCTAAAAGTTTGCCAACGTCCTCGTTTCAAAAATCGCTACATTTTTTTATAGTTGATTAAATGTTTCTTCATCTCAGTGTTTTTATTTTGTAGAAAATTCAGACCAACTCGCAGTTAGAGAGGAAAAATCGTGTTAAAATTAATTATTCATTTTTTTTTGTTTGTTTTTCTACTTTTTTTCGATGAGGAGAATTTTTTTTAGTTTTATTTATTTTTTACAGCTTATGAAGACATAAATGAGGGCGATGGAAAACTCTTGAAGGATGAGACGATAATCTTTAGACCGAGACAGAATGTTGATAATCCCTGGCAGATTAAAAAGCTGCACTAATCTCTGGAGTTTTGAGCCACCTGGATCAGTTTGTAGGCAGTAATCCTAATCGATAATAAATTTAATCGAAACACACCCAGAAGCAATCAATTCTTCATCAACATTTTTTTTTTTTTTTTTAATTTTTTTTACTGACAAACTCGGGACTACGAACTTGTCTCGTTGGTTGTATTTTTATTTCATTATTTTCTCCTTAATTTCGGTTCACAAACGAAGGCGAATTAAGGCGTGGAAAAAAATCTACAGAGATCAAACGATTCGAGGCTATATGGACGGTTTTGTTGCCTGAGTAATTAGAAAGTCGCGTTGGGAAGCAAAGTCAAAGTGCAATTACGAAATGCATCGAATACTCCGCGACAAGTTGACCCTGCTTTGTTTCTGTTTGTTCAACATTTTTTCCTTTGTCGCTATTGCAATTAACAGCAAGCTGCGAAAAACAATTGTAAGAAATTGAATCCTCCCTTTCTGGGCTTGGGCACGATCCCTTAAAAGAACCGAAGCTCCCCACTCGCTCTTTCGAGAAATTTCATTCGCTTAAACTTTTCTTCGTTATATCAAGCTCTACTAAATTTTCACACTTCTGCGAGCGTTCCCAAGAGCCTGATTGCGAGGAAATTTGTACGAGGGCCCAGGGAAACTGCGGAGAACCGCTGCCGATACCGTCCATTTGATTATTTACCAGGTTCACGAAGTTCGACTCTTTTTTCTGTTGAAAAGTAATTTCGCTTCACCATTTCCTTGGTTTGGAAATTGGGATTCGTTTTTTTTAATTTTTTATTTCTTTTTTTTTTTTTTTTTACAATTTTTCCATTGATGAGTGAATTTTTTTTCAAAGGATTCTTTCACTTGGGATGCACCTTGTATCGGCAACGTTCTGAAAGTTTGGCTCAACGATTTTTCCCAATTCTGTTTGACCGAACTACTGACTAAAGGGATGGGGAGAGTAAATAAATTAAAAAATAAATACACGAGCTCCAGTCGGAAAAGTTGGCTTGTACTTTTTTGCGCACATACGTGTAGGCAAATATTACGAGTCTCTGGGCGATTCAGGGGCTCCGAAAAAAACACGAGAGAAAGAGGGAAAAAAGGAGAAAATGGAGCAGAACCATTCGACACCGCGGCGCGTTTCACCTGCCCGATTAAATTCACCAGGAAATTGTGAAAATGCATGAATCTCCGAATTCACCTCTTTTCGGTCTGCCATTTTTTCGTTATGTTCCCAGAAACGTTGCACACGTTTTTCATATTCTCGTTTATTAAAAATCCCATGGCTTGCCTCACCAGCTATAATAATTAATTTGTTAATCACCAGCGTAAAATTTGATTCAATCAATTAACTCGAACCAACGCACCATCGACAGGTTTTTTTTTCCCCCATCATCATTCCGATAAATTGCTATTATGGCGCCTATCATGAGAGAATTGAAGTCTGAAATTTCAAACGGTCATAACTGTACAAAGAATTGAGTTACGGGGCTTTATTGGGTGTGTTTGGAAACGTATTTCGGTAGACTTGGATAACGGAATTGCATGTATCCCGATAGCTCTAACGGTTAGGTCGAAAAAAGGTCCTCGAAACTAGCTGCGTAGTCGAGAATCGATGATGACTTTTATAAAAAATTCATACCGAATCAGGAAATTGAGACAAACGGATGAACGGAGTGGGATCTCGTAGAGAATTGGAAAATGAAGCGAATAAGCGGTAACTGGAGTTTCAAGTCCCGTTAGATAAAAATACAGAATCATTTAATTCGATGCTTTTCTATCGAAATGGAAAAATGAAATATGTGAAGGAAAAATGGGATGCACGAGGCTACTTTCCTTAAGAAGTTGGTAAAATACTGTGGGGAGTATTTTACGCCGTTGTTGATACAAAAGGTCGCGTGGTACATGCCGAAAGCTTTGGGGAAACTAGTTAAAGCCCTTCATCTCCGTAATTCGCCTTGTCGCCGTTGAATGCTGCTCCCGTGTCCGGGAAAACGTAAGTCTTCCTTGCGGGTTCCGGACTGGATCAAGCCCGGAGATCATGCTTCCATCCTCTTCCTCCTCCTCCCCTTATTTCTTTCTTTTTCTCTCTCGTAGCCACATGATCGTTGCCGACGAGCGAGTTGGAACGCGGAATTTTTATTGAGGATTAGCTCAGCCTCCATATACCAAGCAGAGTATAACCGCAAACTGAGGGAATGGGGAAGCTACGCAAGTTTGTGAATAGTAATAGTAACTGACGCGTTCAATATCGATCCCAAAGGGAGAAAGAGAGAAAAAGAGAGGCTGAGAATTTAATGCCAGGAAGATTTAACTCTGATGGTTGTCGAATGAACGCGATGAAAACGTGTTGTGCTATGTGCGTGTGATGTGCGATACGGCTCATCGTAAATAATTATTCCACATTCTCGTGCTTCATACACGTGTGTGTTTTATAGTGAATAAATATTCATTAACGTTGACGCCGAAAGAGCCAATTATTAGTCGATGAGAGGGACATCATTGTTCCGTTGGCCAGACTCAATTTCAGTCTCGATAATTTCCCGTCTATACCCTCCTCGAAAGAGAGTGCCCATTTAGTATCCCGATACGTACGTACACCCCCCNTCATCCATATTGACCACACGTTCTCCACCAACCTGGATTAACGACCATTAAACAAAACTCCTACCAACCAACAAAACCCCCAATTTTTCTCTCTCTACCAAATTACTAATCGTGCGCTACGCGATACCTTCTGCTATGGTAATCCATTCATCCAAACTTTTCCAAATCACTCCCAACTGTCTCTCAGCTTTTCAATATTATTTTATTCAATTTCTATAATATTCCATTCATTCTTCTCTCCTACTCTCGTTATTCGACCAAAATAATTCTGACAATGACTACAACAAATCCGGCCTCTGTATATAATTATGCAAAAATTTCGAAAATTCTTTTTACTTTATCTGTTGTTTCTAATAAACTAGCTCCATCAAATTATTCGTTGCTAGGTGGTTCACATCCAAGTTTTTCAATAATTTGTTGAAAAAAAAAGATGCACGATGCTTAAAGCTTCCTCTATGAGGAACCCAAAATTAAAAATATAGTTCCTCATAGAGGAAGCTTTGAGCATCGTGTGCATCTTGAACATTTTGAGGAAGCAATTTGCAAATTTCAATTTGCATCGTTTTTTGTATTTGCATTTAATTTATATAATTTCGACAATTTTTCTAGAAAGTAAAGAGGAAGTACAGACTCATACACAATATCTTACAAAATTTGCAATAATTAAAACGGTTGAACGATTTTTCGAAAAACCAAAATTTTCGTAGAATTCGAAACCCCATAAAATTCAAACCATTCAACCGACATTTCCCAAATTCATTACCAACCTTCCCATTATTATACTCTATTCGTTAAAAAAAAAAAATTAATAATAAATCTTAAAATTTGCGGAAGTCAGAACGACGAAAGCCTTTTTTTGAAAATTTCAAAATGCCGTAGAATTCGTATTTTTCTAGTGATTCTAACAAAATTCTCAGAGAATGAAGAACTTGGGTAGATTAACATCTGTGCAAAACGGGGTCCCAGTAGCTCAAACCGTTCTCGAGTTATGAACGTTTGAATTTTACACTGCCAGAAAAAACACACACGTCCACATTCGGAAATTTTATCGAGATATGATTTTTCCATGTGTTGGGACATTTTAAGGACATTGACATTAAAAACTGAAAAAAAAAAGAAAATGTTCTCCGTCACATAGCTTCCTCTATGAAAAAGCAAAATTGGTTGCTTTTTTTGTTACATCATATTCATCAAATGTCACGCGCTGTTGTTTGAACCCGCATGTCCTTCTGCTTGGATCGAAAGTGCGTTTTATATGTAAAACTGGCAAGAGTTTAGTACAAAATCAACATTATATCGTACGTAACGCAATAACGAGGTACGAAAGTAGCGAGAGAGTGAGAGAGGGTGAGAGAAAAAGAGAAGGTGGCTTAAGGAATGAGGGAGACATAGGACGTTATGAAATTCCATGAATATCTAATAAATTGATGCAACGTTAGCTATACCGCAAACGCCCCCTACTTACTATTTCCTCGTGGAGTTTTACCCATGCAGCTTAAGCTACCCATCCTGTGATATTTTCCTTCTCTCACTTGCCACCACCGTGCCCGCACACATACTCCTCCTCCTTATTTTTTATCTTTTGCTCGAGTGCTTAAAAAGTCGAGGCACGTTCTACGACGAGGAATTTCCAGACCATTATGCCATAGTATAGGATTTTTTAATTTACAACATACGTTTTAATTATCTTTCCTCCTTAATTGCCCACATAATCAATCATTTCTTTTTTTTAAATCATTTATTCATTTTTTTTTCGTCTATAAACGAATCCGCTGAGAACGTGACAAAATTTCATAGAAAAATGTCGGAGCGACCGAGTGGTTACGTTACGAAAACCGTTCGAGCTGTGACGAGAGAGAAGAAAGTTTCTGCAGAGCTTGGGAGAACAAAAAAAAAAGAAAAAAAAGCAATCGTCGAGCGAGACCGGAACTCGTCGAAACGTAACGAATCGACTCCTTATGTATCCAGAACAATCGACTCTCGACGCTTAACCAACCGAGAAATTAAGATACAATATTGAACTATTGAAATAAACGAGAAAAACCAAACCTCTATCCACATCGTTGCTTTTACCTGATGAAATTCTTTCCTCCACGACGTTGTTCGTTGGACGACAGAGACTATTTTAGTTTCCAACTGATTTATCATCTGCTCAACATTTTAAATCACTCGCGCCCCCTCTATTGCTCTGATCAGCGATCATGAGGTTTCTCATTGGTGCGATGACGTCACAGCGACTTTAAGGAGGTTGGATCACGACGATACAACGTTGCCATGTTAAAAACATGAAAAGAAAAAAAAAAAAAAGAATTTAATTAAATTTCGTAAATAATATTTATAACGATGCAATTTTTTTTACATTTTTCCACTATATAGTGCTCGAGAAATTGAACACTGAAGTTCTCGTGTATCGATTTAACTCTCGATTATTCGATAACCATGTGGTAAAAAATTTGGAAAAAATTTGTCTTTCTATACTCGATGCCGAAGAATGTTATCACCAATTTTGATCAAATTTCGATTATTTTGATTTCGTGATCCAACCTCCTTAAATCGTTCTCACGAATAAATGGCTGGAACAAAAATTCAATAATTTTTTGTTGTCGTCGACGTTTTGAATTATTACGAAAATAAATTCTCGAGGCTAACAGCTTCATTGAAAATTCGAGAGTATCCAAGAACGTTGTTAAAGTCTCACTTACATATTCTGAAAACCGGTGGCTTCCTTCATTGCGCCTCCTAATTTCGATCCGATACAGTTTGGAAAGTTCATGGCTCACACAGGGCTGGTGGTTGCTTCGAAAATTTGGCCAAGTCAATCGAGCGTACATGCTCAGAGCTTGATGGCTTTTACAATAAGCTCATTCCATCTTTCGCATGGGTTTCGTCCGTCTGTGTGTGTTGGAGGACGTAAAACTCGATAGCAGAGAGTCTCGATGTTTTTAGTCTCCCTCTCCTTGTTGGGCTCGATTTCTCAAGCAGCAGCGCGTATATATCGTTATTGGGTATCGTTGGGTCTGAAGATCGTAAATCGGCTTTGTCATTGTGGAACATGGGCCACTGCGAGCGCCCCTTTTGCCTCAATAATTGCTACTCGGTCCGAACAGAGTTGCAAAAACAGTTTTGCGGGCTCACGGAAAATAAGGAAGAAAAATAAAGACAAATGAAAAATGGCGAAACTCAGTGAAACATTTGGTGCTTTATGGGAATCGGAAACTGACTTACGATCGTTGAGTTTACCGAGGCAATGAGAGTCAACATTTGCTCTGATGAATATATAAAATGGCAGAGTTTCCAGATTGCTGACAGTTTGTCCAGCACGAGCTTGGAGTCATGGCGGTTTTCAAGGTATCGTAAACTGGAAATAAAATTTTGTTGGAAAAGATCGACATTTTGTTGGATACGTTCGACTAAACGTTTTTTGGATAATCCCAAAAATTGTGTAATCGCGTCAAGAAATATTTTATAAAGTCTCTTCGGGAGCAATAAATTTTTAATCGACAATTCCGTGAGAAACCAAAAATACTTTGAAAATAACGAAAATTTTGAAATTATCAAAAAATATTAAGTTTACCGTGTTCAACAAAATATCGACGATTTTTAACAAAATTTCATTTCCAGTGTACACACATCGATTATGGGCTTTTATTCATTTGTTTTTTGCGAGCCCATTGTTGAGCCCAAAATGTCGAGTCTTGAACGAGTCTCCGGAGAGAGAGCGAGTCTCCCGTTGGAAAAGCCGACATTTTTTTGTTGCGGGGCTTACCGTAACGATGTGGGGGAAGAAGGAGGTGTAGTCTTTGAAGAGAAGAAATAAATTTTCGTAGGCTTTCGTCCTGTCGGTTCTCCTGAGCGCAGGTGCCCTTGGGATCCACGTGGGACATCGAGAAGGTAAATTATCGTAGGATCAACGAGTCAACGTTGAAAGAGCTGCGGTAGACTTTTCGCTCCGACTCCCTTAACCTGCTTCTCCGTGTGTACTTTGCTCCTACCAACGCTCTATTTTATTGGCTGTTCGGTTAATTCGCTCAAACGAGCTCCCGGCACGTTTTCTGTTCGGGCTTTCCCTCCTCACGGCAAAACATCGATTCTTTCATAATACTCTCGTTACCTCAGCTAACCATAAACTCGATGAAATCGATGCGAATGACGAGGCAAGCCACGAAAGATCCGGCGACCACCATCACAAACATCATGCTCATTCGTTCCAACACTTTCACGGACCTGTCAGCGGCCATCATCAGGAAGTCACTTGGAAGGACAAACACGGTCACCATCATCACGATTACAAAGCTCATCCCGATTACAAGTTTCATTATGGTGTCGAGGACCATCATACCAAAGATTTCCACGGACAGAAAGAACATCGAGATGGTCAGTTTGTCGTTTCCTCCGTTTCACTTGACATTCCTCTCCAAATCCTCGTTTTTCTTTCTTTATTTTTATTTCTTTCTCTACCAATCCTTCCCTTTGATACCGAGTGACGCAATGAAGCTTCTATTTACTCCCGTTGTCAACAAATCGATTTGCTTGGCTTCCCACTAGAGCAAATGTTGTTCATTTTGATGCTTGACTCTCGATTCCGCTTACTTGCAATATATTTGCTGATCCCATTGATTCAATCCCTGCCCAATGACTGGAGCTTCTGGTACAACTGTCTTTGAATTGTTTCAACCAGCTGGGAAGGACGAATCAAATAGCTACTTGCGCGCATCAACTAGATCGCGTTCAATCTTCGATGTAAATTTACACTCACAAATTCTCAAGTGAGCATGGCCAGAAAAAGGCTCCGGGTGATGTGGAAGAATCTAGTCGTTCTGTCACACTTACAACAAAATCTTGTTGCAAAAGATCGATATTTTGTTTGATACTTTCGATTAAACGTTTTTTCGAATGATTCCAAAATTTGTGTCGTTCCACTCGCAAATTTCACTGACAAATCCGTTAGAAACGAAAAATCCTGCCAAAATAACGAAAATTTGGAAATTATCAAAAAAGATTTAGTTTATCGTATTCAAAAAATTATTATCGACGATTTTTAACAAAATTTCATTTCCAGTGCATGCATCGACGTTTAGATTGGATCGGGCCAAAAAACCAGTGATTGTGGAAGTAATAGGCATCACTCTCAAGTAGCAGATCAATGTCTAGACTTTCTTTTCCATGGGAATGCTGAATTAATTTAAATCACAGCCCCGAACGACTTTGCAAACTCTCCTTCCCTCCTGCTCGTGTCCTTGACTACGATCCCAATCATTTCGTCTCGCGTTAACCGTGTCTTCCTTCCCTTATAATGCCCTCAAATATTTTCCAACTTTTCCAAAAGTATCTTCGTCACGTTCCCCAGTTTCTTCAACTTTTGCAGTCCACGAAGGAAATGCGCAAAGGATCATGATCCTTGCGACTCTGCATACTCGTTTTTCTTCGGTCCAACCGCGTCAGTCACATCGCTTTATACAATCACGTTAAACAAGACATACGACTGAGTTGCTTCCCCGGAGAGGTCATCCTGTCAAGATTTTCCTAACCTTCTCCTTCATCCTTCTCAACCTTCCTGCTACATTAATTTGCAGCTTGCCTGCTCATGCTCTTCATCTCTCTTTTTGTTTCCTCATAGAGGAAGCTATGTGACAGTCGCACATTTTTTTAAATCCAGTTTTCAATGTCAATGTGTTGAGAAAGTTCCAAAACACGGAAAAATCATATTTAGAAAAAAGCTCCAGATGTGCATGTGTGTATGTTATGTTACTGTATCATATTTCCTCTGAATGATGGATTTCCAGCTGAGCTCTCTTATGGGTTTTCCTAAACCAGGCAAAGAACTATCCGGCGAGTATCATCTCCATGAACCTGGTGGCAACGTCAGAACTGTCAAGTACTACTCCGATCCTCATGGTGGATTCTTCGCTCACGTCGAAAACCATGGGGGCAATGATCATTCTGGTGGTACTTATGGGAAACACTGAGTCTCCATGCTTCCTTCGACCCTCCACATCATTCGGGATCCCATGGACTCGTATTTTCTGTTGAGAATCATCCGATGATTCTAGTTATCGTTGTTATTTCTTCAAGTTTATGTTACTGTTAAGAAACTCGTTTGAAATGTCAATGCTTGATCAATAAATAGGTGTAGAAAGATGATGACAAGATTTTTTCCTTTCCTTGACTCTTGATCGTGTTGAATTTGGGGGAATCATGATTCCCATGACTATCACAAAACGAATTTATTTAGGATTCTTTTAAAATTTCGTATAAACGTTCTTGGCACCGAAACTAACAGTTTTATCTTTTGAAGAAAATTTATCTGACGTTTTGAATTTGAGATAATAAATTTTTCCCATCTAAACGCCTTCAAATGAAAGTCGCGTTTCTTTTGGTTTTTTTTTCTTGCAATTTCTTAACGGAACGTGGCTCCAATTCACGTGCGTTTAGATTGGAAAAAATTGGAAATTAAATATCACAAATTCTAAACGTCAGAAAATTTTCTTCAAAGGAGAAAACTGTTAGTTTTGGTGTCAAGAACGTCAATACAAATTGCGATGGTAATATCTTAAATGCAACGTGATAATCGGTCGATGTCATGTCATGGACAAAATTTTAAATTCAATTCTCACTCGTCATTGACGAAGCGGAATCATGTAAATCCTCCACATGGTGGCTGATGATCTCGATGATCCGGAAAGATTCGCAGCAGCAGGTTGATTTTCATCCGAATCATAAACTTCCTGCTCTTAAAATCGCAAACCCAGGAAAAAATTGATTTCTCATTGAGATCCGGTGTATATCCGGAAGGTGGAAAATTGCAAACTCAGGGTTAACCGCGCACGTTGAAACTGTGATGGAGAGGAAAAATGAAATTGTCATTCGGAGTCCGTGGATTAAATGGAAATCATATAATGACGGGGCACTGGTACGACTTGCTACTTGAATTCCTACTTTATCTGTATATATAGATAGTTATACGTTTTTTTCGCGACGCAAGCGGTTTTCTTCGATCGGACGCTCCGGCGAATTGGAGCGTGATGCACGACGCCTCTCTTGCTCTCATTCCTCCTCGCCACTCGTCGTTGCTCCTCTGTGCTCCGGTATATCCTGCATATGAGCTATATACGCTCCTCTATATGTGCAGGAAACTCTCGATCGACCTTATTTAATCGAATCGCGGCCACGCAGAGTCCTCTCCTGGGGAAAAGCAAAGGAGGAATGATGCAAGAGTGAGAGGATGGAAAACTGAGCATGAAAGCCAAAACTCTTTTTTTCTCTTTCTCTCTCTCTCTCGCTCTCTCACTTTTCCGAAGGGTAAGCTTGGGATTATTTGCTGTTGGACCTCTCGACATCTTTGCCCACAAACCCATCATGCTCCGAGATCGTTAGCAAACTGAATAGCTGCGCTAACTGCAAGAGCCCATCGTATTACCAGGCTGCTGTCTATGTATATTAAAGTTTGGCTCGTTTCCTCTTTCCCTTCCTGCTCCTTCTTCCAACCTCTTTTGCCTCTCTTCGACTATGATTCTTCGACACCGCACATTGGATAGAAAGATGTGTCACGCTGCATCGAAGAGTGCTCGATCGTTAAATATTTCGAATTGAATTTCACCAATTGCCTCGTTCCCCAACTGACTCTTCTTACTGTAACTGTACCACCTGATTTTTCAATTACGAACTTGGATTGTTCGACAACATTTATCAAATCTCCCTCATTTTCTCAACCGATTCGCATCAAGTTCCATCAAGCTCGACCATGTAAAAAACATAAAAAATTTCAAAACGACAAGATTTTGATAAAATTTGGTAAATCCATTTTTTTAGATTTTTCCACGACGCAGTACTCGAGTAATTATTCGATAACCATGTAGTAGAAAATTTGGAAAAAATTTGTGCTTTTATACTTGACGCCGTAGAATGTTATCAACAAATTTGATGACATTCTGATTATTTCGATTTTGTGATCCAACTTCCTTTAGATCATATCCGAAAAGACTTTCGTGTTTGCAACTTGAAATATTACCTTTCCCTTATGTACCATCATTTTACTCTCAGCAAAGCTCTCTCTCTCCCTCGTCTTTCTTACAGCTTCTGAATCTCCAGTAAATATCAGAATATTCGCATACATTTCTATAGATATGGATGTTGATCCGTCTTGGAAGTCTTACTCAACTATGGGCGTCGAGGCAAGCGGAGCTCCGTAGGGAAACGGCTGCCAAATCGTGGCCTTATGTTATATAGAAACTCACTTGGCTTTCTCTCTGTCTTTCTCTTCATGGCCGGTACTCTCTCATCCACACGGTTCGGTTATGCACGCTTGCAAAAAACTTTCCAGATCAAGCGTCCATCGCACTCTCTATATACTCCGATTCCTAGTTCTGACCCTCAATGCCTCTGGCCCACAGCCGCATATGCACTGGTATTTCCTCCTGGCTGGGTGGGCCAAGTTTCCACTCGTAAAACTTGCCACCGCTGCGAATCATGATTCCCTCTCGAGAAATTCGATTTCGATAATTATGACATTTTTTTCTTTCATTTATTTTCTCTCTCTGGCTCGAACATCCGACCCAGAAATTGGGTTGCCTTCGTACCTTGTTTTTATCGTAAAATTCAACGCGTCGCATAATTATTTATTTTTTATTTTCCAAATTTACTCAATATCGCGGAAATTCCTCGATGTTGTTTTTTCCTCTTCCGCAACGTGTCGATGGAAATTTCGTTGCGACGAATTTTTCCTCCTAAATTAATTATCCCGCGAACCAGCTGAACAAAGACGAAATGTGAGCAACTTTTGTTTTAGTTTTTTTGTTGCTGTTGTTGTTGTTTATGAGATTTAACGTTTGCACAGTGAACGCAGACACGATGAAGAAGCAAACAAGCTAAATAAGTTGTTAAGGATTTTAAGGGTGAGAGAAAAGAGAGTCAGGGAGTGTGATGGAAGGAGAAATATGTATACGAAACATACGCACAAGTGGGTTGCGTTATGCGGTGATGGAGTTGCAACTTCTGAATAATCCTTTATACACGGTTAACGCATGCGCTCTCACACGCCCATACACAGACCAAAGGATTTCAACTCTCGACTCTCCATACGCGAGCTTTATATCATGTCCCGATTTCGTAACTCCACTTGGATGTTGTTCCGGTTCAAGAGCTTATACGAAACGCTCTTTCCCTTTCCTCTCCTTTTCTCCGTTCCCATATAGAGACGCGAACTTAACTTTACATTTCACGCGCTCTCTCTCTCTCTCTCTCTCTTGCCTTCTATCCCTCAATTCAAAGCCCGATCTTCTCTCGTGCCGCGTCCACCCATCATTCCCTCGTTGCTATAAAATCTGTTCTAATTATGAAGCAAAGCACACACAAGAGTAAACGAGGACGTATTTCCCTCTCCGAATTCTCTGTTTCTACGTCGCTAATTTTCATTACGTGCATTATTTCATATTTATCCTGCACCAACATCACAGGACATCGACTAATTAACAATTCCTTTTTTTCAAGTGCTTTCCGTCACTTTTTTTCCACTCAAGTATTTCGAGTAACGAGAATGACAAAAAAAACGCTAATTATATAAACAAACATAAATAATTTATCATTCTGTCGTCCGTCAGATTATTTGTTCCTCACAGTGGAAACAAAATTTTGATGGAAACGATCGATATTTTGTTGGATATTTTCAACTAAAAGTTTTGTTCGAATAATCCCAAAAATTTTACCATTGCGGCAACAAATATTCTACAAATTCTCTTCGGAAAGGAAATCTTTGTGAATCTGACGTTTCCAACGTTGAGATTCAACGAGAAATATTTTGTGTATTTACTTTTTATTGAATTTTGAAAATCATGGCAATTTTTCGTGTCGATTGAATTTTTAGGGCGCAAGAGAGAATCGTTATTGTCCTGATTAAGTATTGAATAATTATTATGAGCTCTACTGGAAAAAAGAGAAGAATTTCGTTGCATTCCAACGATGCAAACTTCAACATCGTGTGGTTCGATATTTATCCTTTGCAGTGGAGAATCCTTACTATCGATTCTAAAAAGTCGTAGTAAATATTTAATTACAATCATTATTAATGATTCGGTTGTAATGGGAACGAGTCAGGGTCTAAATGACCCAGTGTATTCACTGTCTCCGTAATTTCAATGCAAACGATCGATACATTGTTGTTTTTGTTGAATCCCAAAATTTTTACCATTGCAGCAAAAAATATTCTAGAAATTCTTTTTGGAAAGGAAATTTTTGTATTCCGATCGTAAATTTTGCTGATAGTTCCGTTAGGAACCATAATATGTTGCAAAAATGAGCAACATTTTGAAATTCCCCAATGAATATTTAGTTTTCCTGGTTCAACTAAATATCGGGGATTTTCAACAAAATTTCATTCCCAGTGTAGCGAAGATTTTCCATTTTTTTGGATTGGAGAATTCAATCGATACGAAAACTCGTCGATTCTTGGATGGTCACCCAATCAAGTATCGACCTCACTTCAATCTGCTTAACTCTGCTGATCGCCGACTCGAAAGAAATTAATAATAAAAATTATTATTAAAATTCGTTCATATCAGGGATTTGATGGAGTAATATTTGTTCCTTGAAACAGCTCGAGACATTGAGGCCAATCGAGTCAACTCGATTGCCTTTTTTTTGGGTTTCTTACACGTTTACTTTTTTTTTTCTCTGTGTGTAACGTTACGCGATAACAAACATCGGTGCTTCGGTAAACAATATATCGCGTGACGGACTCGAAGCGTTTTTTTATAGTTTTTTGTTTGTTTGTTTGATCGTCTTGTTCCTTCCTCGATGTTGATTCGTGGCGAGAAGTTGTTTGGGCGAAACGTGTTGCTCGTGGAGATAGCGTCGTCACGCGTTCCTTCATCGATATTCCAACGTTTCAAGACTTTTTGTTACTCACTTTTTCTCTCAATCTCTTGGCAACGATCAATCGAAAGGGAAATTTGTTATTGTGCAAAAATTTCGTATGTCATCGAGCATGATCCAAACGTCTCTCACGTTCGCATGGCGTAAGTGTTGTCCAATGAAAATAGAAGCAAAAACGAATGAGACTCTGTGGAATGGTGGGGCAAGAGAGCCAACAGACTCCAGCGAGAAATCTTTTGGTCCACCTATCACTATAGAGTATAAAAGTCCGATCGATATCGACAGGTTTATCATTCCCATTCTGGTAACTGACAGTGACTACAGTATTTCAACCAATAATGGCTTTCAAGGTTCGTATTTGTTGAAAAACTCTGCTGGCTTCTTGGCAATCGTTAAAAAATAAAACAATTTCATTTTCATCGTAAAATTTGACATTAAACTTTGACATTCCGTAGAATCTCGAAGCTGCCCTTCATATCGCTTTCAAACTCTCCTCATTTTCTCCCACTCTCTCTCTCTCTCGCTTGCTCGACCCCTTGAACTCTTCTTTCGTTCGATTTCGAGTCTGAATAACTGCAAAGTTTTTGGGCCAATGGAAAAGTTCACAAACAACAATAAAAGTTTTAATTTGCAGTATCTGCTCAAGCCGAATGCTTGAGGGATGCAAGCAGACAGAATTCCTTAAATTGTCTCCTTCGCTTCTCCCTTTTCACGAGCTTATAACCTGCTCTGCGGGAGAAAAGCTTTGGGAAATAATAAAAATTAGTCAATTCGCAAGAGTCGAGAAATCAAATTTTCTACGATGTCTTTCGTCTCGCTGTACTTGACTTTTCACTGCTTTTCAAACGTTACGCTGCTCAGTCTTTTCCTCTCTTATCTCTCGCCTTTTTTATCGTCTCTTGCTTTTTATTGTTGGAATATTTTTCATCAGAATTAATCGTGTTTTTTGATTTTTGGAAAAATTATCATTCCGATCGATTGGGAACTAAAGTTGAACATTTTTATTCATTTTCAATCGCGTTTCTCGGAATTCGGAAACTCCGAAATAAATGATAATGGAAATAAATGGAGAATGGAATTGTTTTCGGGAAATGAAATTTTCTTTCGTCTTGTTCGCGCATCGCCTTAATGTTTCTTCATTCGAGATTTTGTTTTCCTCTGGGAAACAACAGTTTGTTATGGTTTTAGGGTTGTTGGCGCTCGTGGGATTTGAGATCACGTTGGCAGGTCACGCGCACAGTTTTGCTCATTTCCACGGACCTGTCGAAGGCCCAGGCCACGAGATAACCGTTCACGACAAACATGGACATCATACTGTCGATTACGTGGCTCATCCCAAATATGAGTTTGCCTATGGGGTTGAGGATCATCACTCGGGAGATTACCACGGCCAAAAGGAACACCGAGACGGTAAATCGAGTTTATACGCTTAAGGATATTTTACACACGAGTCTCAAAGCCCGTACAATTTCGTCTTATCGGAATTTCAAAAATATGAGAAATTTTCGAGAGGTGCAAAAAGTTTTTTCACCGAGAGAAAAGAAATTGTTTTTCTTTCTCGCAAAAACCCCCTTAAGAGCCCAAAGCCACGATGCGTTGTTCGCTGGTTTTCGAATTATTGAAAAAAAAAAAAACCAAATTTCAGGAAAAAACGTTGCCGGTGAATACACGATCAAGGAACCAGGCGGTAACGTTAGAACTGTCAAATATCACGCGGATCCTCATGGAGGATTTTTTGCCCACGTCCATAATTCCGGTGGAAATGATCATTCCGGAGGAACTTATGGTGGACACCATGGGCACCATTGACTCACCAATTCGAAATGTTGAAAACCAATCCCATAATCATTGTTTTGTTACCACGGACCATCTCGTTGTTTGATTAGAAAATAATTATTCATTGTTTGATTTGTTTGTTAATTAAATGCTCATCAGTGCCACACAGAAGATTGTCTGCCTTGATTGAAACCTTATTTCTGTCGATTTTTTATTCGGAATTCTTTTGCGTAGACAAAAAATATTTGCTGAATATCTTTTTTCGAAAAAGCAAATTGCAAAAAAAAATGCTTGCAAAATCTCATCGAAATCGGTCGATTTGTTCAGCAGTGAGTGAGGTATGAACATCTTCAGGGAATTGTAAACACGAAATGGCGGATGACACGAAATGGCGGCCAAACATAAAAATGCGTGGATCTCTCTGAAATTTGGTATTTACGGAATTCAGGGGTCACTGAGTTTGAACATGTGGTTGATACTTTGATATTTCGTGATATACGTATCTCTGGAGAATTGTGAAATCAACACAAGATGGCGGATGACACAAAATGGCCGTCAAACACAAAAATGCTTGGATCTGTCTGAGATTTGGTATCTGTGGGTTTCAAGGGTCGCTGAGTTTGAATATGAGGTTGAAAATGCGAGATTTCTTGATCTAGATCTGACTCGTAATAAAGTCGAAAACGTGGAGTAACTGCGGAGGCGGATATCGAGGCTTGTCGAGCGTCTCGTCACTAAGTCGGAAGTTTTATGTGAGAATATACGTTCGAGACTATTCTTTCGAGTGCCAAGCTGCATCGTTTCGAAAGAATTGATATTTGCGATATTGGATATGGAGTCTTGGCGTTGTATGACAAGATACGGAGGATGAACTATACACCAGAGTGAACGAAGGAAATGTGGCGAAAAGAAAAAGAGCATTTCTATATAACGCTTGGGCGGTGCATCAAATTTGATTCTTCTCGCAGGGAAAAAGTACGAAGTATCTCGCGCAGTAGGTAAAGCCAGTGATAGCTCAGACGAGAGAAAACTTGTTGAAAAAAATTATTTTCAATGTTTGTCAATTCAAGAACACGGGTCTCCGTGACCCGGAATGTCCCGTTGATACATTTATTCATATTCAGAAAAAATCTCAGGCTAAATTGTGAATTTCTTAAAAATTGGCAAAAATCGCGAAAAAGTAAGGATGTTATTTTTGAAAAATTCACGGTCAAGGGGCTGGAGACTGTAATATTCTGAAAGCACATAAATAATAAATAATTAAGACGCAATGCGAATTAGCGATATCGCGAAAATAGTTAATGTAAAAAAAAAAGACACAACAAAATTATTTCAATGCAGCACATAATCAGCCCCTCAAAAGTACTCAATTTCGGTACGTAGTAAATTCGTTTTCGGGGCTTTGTCCAGCAAACTTTACAGAGTTGAAAATATTCAAAAACTTTTCGTGAAATGTGTTTCCGAGAAAAAAAAAAATGGCAAAACTTTAGCAAACGTTCAGGTTCAAGATTCCCCTCGAATGGAGTACAAAAGCAAATGGAAAATCGGCGTGACATCTAAATATTCCGTATCCTCGCCAGTGTATTTTTTTTTTCGCAATATAAAAAAGAGAAAATTGGACCGAAGATGAGAAATGAGAAATGAGAGTGGATGAGAGATGCACTGATCCACCGATGAAATACGATGTACTAATTAGGAGCGTGGCTACGATTACAAGCTCGAAACGCGTCAGGGCATTCCGCCTACTTCCTTGGAGGACGAACAGACCCCCCGGTAATCCGATATCTCCATCGAGCATGACAAATTGAAATGTCAAGTGATTCGCTATACTGCACATAGTTCGATTCTCTTTCTTTCCATCTTCTTCTTCCTTCGTCGCATTTTCGTTTCGGCTCCACTCCCCTTCTTTCGCCTTTTTCTTTTTCTTCTCCTTCTTGTTTTTCTTCATCCTTTTTTCTCTCTTTTTGCTGGACGATGCGCTATAACCGTAATATTAATCTCAGAATATTCATTACTGAATTAATCATTACTCGCTTCTGGCATAACGGCTTCGCCGCTCGGCTTACAAAGTGGTACACTCGAGTTTGCAATTAGCCCAGGACAGCCCGATCAGCAAGGAATGCCACTCGAGAATTCTCCCACGGAGCCGATCTTCTTCCTCCTCCTCCTCCTCCTTCTCCATCTCCTCAACCTCCTCATTCTCCACTTGTCCACGACTATATATTGTCCATGGCTGAGACAAGTGCCAACCGCTGTCTCAAACTACAAGCCAGCCGGTTTAATTATTAAACGTTAATCGAACGCTGGCTCAGCTGTTTGATTTCTTAGCCCATCTATTTTTCATTTCTTTCTACAATCTCAAAACTTTATTGACGATTATCGTGATAACCGAATCGAGTACTCGGTCGGCTTTCAGCAATTTCCATTTCTACGTTTTCACGAGCCAAGACAATGTTGACAGACTGGGTCAATTTGACCCGAAGCCTCTCTGGTGATGTTTTGTTTAAAAAAAAGGTTATGGGTCAAAGTGACCCCGTGTGTCGAGTTTATAGTTTATTAAAAAATTCCGATCGCGAATTGCATTCGGGAGAGCCAAGAAATTCACACTTTTCTCCTCGCCCCCATATTTCCGGCATAATTTTTATACTCTTAACAAGCATCGAATCGACTTTGTAATTCTTTGGGAATAAAAATTCACTGAGGCACGTTGAGAAGCACAATGAGACAAAAACTCCATAGCAAGTCCATAATTAGCGCATGAATTCCGTAAGCTCGAATTATCTCAATCGCTCTATGAACGAGGAAGAAGCAGAATGTATTATGAATCCAATGTAAGCGGTAACCGGTGAGCTACTTATTGGCATAATCAATGTTTCAGTCAAACAGCGTAATCAGCTCGAACTAATGTTCCAATTAAATTCAATTGGAGTAATGATCAGCTGCTCGTTTTACTCGGACGATAGTTTTCAGACTGATTCTCAATGTCATTAAATTGAAAAGCATTTCAAAGCAAAAAAGTCTTTTTCTCAAATTTCATTTCGATCTGAAAAATGCTCCAAAATCTGGGTCGCATTTCGACTTGGATTAAGCTCGAGAATTAATGCAAATGAGTCGTTGCTAGGCTTTTCGAACCAGGTCTCATTGAAAACGCAAAAAAGATTTTGCTAACCTTCGGCATGATGAGCGTTTTTTATAAAAATACCAAAAGGGGAATTTTTTTGAAAATGAGGCCGCCATACGTGGCCCTTTATTTCTGCAACCGGAACACCGGTAATTGAGCCGATAAAGCAAAGTAGAAAAAGCGATGAAATCCACACTGGAAATGAGGAAAAAGAAATTACAGTTATTTTAGCCTCATCCTAAACGTACTGTACATTTGCTCTTCCTCTCTCTCTCTCTCTCGCCCTCTCATTTTTCTCCTCTACATTTTTCCCAGTTTTTCTCCTGTCGCTCTCTCTCGCCCTCTCTCTCTCTCTCTCTCTCTCTNTCGCCCTCTCTCTCTCTTCCAGAGTCCTTCTCATTTTTCTCCTTCTCTCTAGTTAGTTCGCGTGATGCTGCAACTAGCTCGGTCTTCAACTTTTTCCGCTTTGTTTCTTTTTTTTTGTACTTTTTTTTTTCGTCTCTTTCGGCTTCTATGTCCGGAGAATTCTCAGGGACACTGTGATAAATTGAACAGTAGACACCCCCGTTGTAGCAGTCTCGGGCCAGAAAAACAGGCAATTCCCAAGCAACCCCCTGCGACCCCTTCTCCGTTTTTCCAATCCTCGTCTCTCGCGGATTTCTCTCTTTCACTCTCTCTCTCTGTCGCTTTCTACTCCCGAATAACCTACAACATGCTTTGCCGAAAAAAAAGCTCGGGGGGTAGATTGACGGTAATTTCGTCGGACTGCCTGTTGTGTCGGAAGTTGTCGCGAAAATAACGATTGATAAAGAGAGAATAAGAGCGGCCGAGTGTTATTGGTGGAAACAATCAATATTCTCCAAAGATAAATACTTTTTCTGAAGGAGCAAGAGATAATGAAGAATCATGGAGGAGAAGGAGAGCGAGGAGGGTTTTTATCGATCAAAGCGTGAATGGAATTAGAGAAAACGGAAATTCCTTTTTGTCTGGGAATCTCGACCAACGTGACTCTGGAAAAATCAAATTTACACACTGGGTCAATTTGACCCGGATTTATTTTCTTCTTTCCTGCTCAAAGCCTCTCGAGATTTTTTCATTTATTCATGTCGAGAATCTCGCTAATGCAAAAATACTTTCGACTTTCCTTTTCGTTTTTTAGGCCGCGTCCGCATTCACCAAAGGGTTGGCAAGAGAAGGAAAGAGAGAGTAACGTGGTAATTACAGTTTCGAGTTTCAGCGGCAAATGCAGCACCCATTAATGGAATTTATAACGAACTTTATCCCGGTTATTTTGTTGGTTATTTGTCACCTTGCTCGAGACTGCTCACTGACCGAACTCTGTTTCGCATTACTTTTTGAATTACAGTTCAGTTCGGAGCCAACGCAAATTTATGAGGCTCGCGAGTTCAATTTCCCGTCTATCTAAATTTTCGACGTTCCGAAACTCCGATCGCCAGTTTCGAAAAAACGCCTGCTGTTTCGAGAAAATTGAGATTTCAAATGAATTTTTTCTTCGTCCTCTTTTTGGATAAAAAAAATTACATTCAGAAAATTTTCACAGTTTTTTTTTTCACTCTCGTCACTGAGGGGAATTTCTTCGACGTTGTTGGCCTCTCAACTTTTATTTCTTTCGTTAAAAGTAAATAATTTTCTGGTTCTCACGAGCGAAATAATAGATTTTGCTTTGGTCGTGGTCACACGAAGAGACTGGGAGGAAAATTTTGGTGAAAAATTTGACAGCGAACGATTATCAATAATTCGTGAAACGTAAAAGCCATTTCTCTCCGTTCGAGGAGACATTTCTTATTTTTCGGTGCTTGTTGAAAAATAGTATTACCGTTGCCGAGTCCACGTCAAATCGTTAGCCGACCTCTTCTCCGCGTATATCTATGTAGCAATATATTGAGATACCGAGGAGCAGTAACAGCAACCGAGGAAAAAGTTTTACGAACGGTGTTCCAGTTTGAAACTCCCTCTTATTTCTTCGCGTTCCGGCTCTTTTCCGAAGCAAACAAAGTGTATCCAAACTTTTGGAGAAAATCCATAGTCGCTCCCTCGCATCCCATACTCGATCCAACTCTTTCCTCTTCCAAGCCTTACCCCCGCCTCCCCATTTTCTCGTGAAATACAATCGTGGGGTGATAACGAAAGGTTAGCACCTTCAATTTTTCACCCGAGTCACTTTCGGAGCCGGAAAAATAACGAGTGGTCGAGAAACAGCCTGCGTGAATAATTAACTCGTGTTAATTATTCCTGCTAATGAGAACGCTCAACATCGAGGCGATGAGGCAAGAGAACGCGATGCCAGTGAAATATTTCCAACAAAAGCAACATTTTCGAAGCCCCTAAAAATGGATTTGCATCTTTTTTTCAAATAAAAACCCATTCACGACACACTGGGTCATTTTGACCCGAACTGAAAAGCTCCGAATGTCGCAAAAAAAAAAAACAAAAAAAAACATTTCAGGAAATACAAGGATTGAGAAAAATTTCATGAAATTATTTCATTAGCACGCGGAGAACAATTACGTAATGATCCATTCGAAATCAAATAACGACCGAATTTTTTTCCTCCATTTTTCGAGCTAGAAAGAAAAGAATAATAATTATGAAGCCGAATGAAAATGAATGTCGAAAAATCCCTTTCACGACACACTGGGTCATTTTGACCCGAACTGAAACGTTACCAATATTGAGAAAAAAAAACATTTCAGAAAATACAAGGATGGAGGAAAAGTTCATCAAATTATTTCATTAGCAACGCGGACAATAATTATGTATTGATCGATTCGAAATTGAATAATGAGCCAATTTTTCTTTCCTGCGTATTTCGAGCTAGAAAAAGGAGAAAAATAATTATAAAGCTAATGCTATTTAGAGAAATGGAAATAAGTTTGAGAGAAAAAGAGAAATTTTCACCATAAATGAAATGCTGGGTGTTGGAGGAACGACATTATGAAAAGAAGCAGCAAAGTTTCGAGAGGCTGAAAACAGCAGTGAGGCGAAGGACGAGTTGCCGGAGAATGAGAGAGAGAGAGAGAGAGAGAGAGAGAATAAAGGATTAAGGCGTATGGAAAAGTTGCGAGTGTTTAGCGAGCGTAAACTTTCAGGTTAGTAACATTCTCTTCATCTTGTTCTTCTCGTGCTTTAGGGGGCAGGTTTTTTTGTGTTGGTCCGATGGTCTTTTCGTCGTCGGGGTCTCGAAGAGCGCGAAGATTCATTAGCCAGAGCTTGTCTTAGAGCGTGAACCTTCGGAGGGCCTTTGAGTGCTAAGTTTCCTTATATATTTCCCCATCCATTCGTGCCTCGTTTTCTTCTCATCACCGCGAGACACTAGAAAATCAACGAGAAATCCTCGAGAGATGTTTCAGTCCGTCTGGCAAGTTGGTCTTAATAAAAAATGAAAAAAAAAAGAAAAAAAAAACAAACAGAAAAATAAAAACGAGGTGGCGAGCTGGGCAGAAGGAAAAAAGAGGGGAGAAAGCTCCCTGGAGATTCATCGCTTCGGTTGGGGCGTTCGGAGCCACAAAAATCACGTTCTCTATTGACGATAAACTCGAAGAACCCGCGACAAACTTATCTCGGAGCTGCCAGGCTTGGGAAGACCACTGGGATGATGGATGCAAAAAAATAAAAAATGAAAATGTAAAGAAAAAAAGAAAAAAAATCAAAAAATATATGTTTACCCGATTATTGTCAAGTTTCGGAAGCTTCCGTGCCACGTCACACATCGCAGACTCGTTGATACCGACCCTCCGATCAGCCTATCACGAGGCAAGCATTTTTTCCTCTCCCTCGTCTGTATACGCGATATTCCATCCGGTATGAATTTTGGTGCTCGAAAGCATTTTGAGTTCGAGTACCCCTGACTGAAAAGCCTCGTCGAGAAGAAAAAAGAGTGAAAAACTCATTTGATCCAAGCCCGAATCCGGGGACTTTGAAACATTTCTGAAAACACACTTGACCCAGTGTGCTTTACCAACAAGAGCAATCGGAGAGGGAAGGGGCTAGGGGTGGGGGTAAATATAGATGAAGCACAAATATGAATCGCGTAAATTCGGATGGCTAGCTCATTTGAAGGATGAATTCATTCGTTAGAATCAGAAAGAACCTTTTTCCCACTCTTACGCGTCAAATTTGTTGAACCGCTTTTTTTTCTTTTTTTTTTTATCTCGCCCTGTTTTTTATCTCCATCTTTTTGCGTTCGAGTGTCGAGAGATAACAGCATCACGAATCCCCGAGTGAGATTCGTACAAAACGCGGAGAATTGCCGACTCCATCTCCCCCTTCCCTGCCCCTCCCGCATCTCTCTCTTTCTCGCGTTTTGCTGCACCACCCCGGCCAGATGACATTAGAGCTTTGGTAACTTGCCAAGATACATCTGCCAGCACTCATGAGAGAGCCTCAACTAAATCATACAGTGTAGCACACCAACCCCTATACGCCGCTCGAGCCTCTCGCTCCCTGCTGCTGCTGCTGCTGCTGCTGCTGCTGCTGCTCCTCTATTCGTGTAACAACTGCCCTAGCCCCTTAAAAATATAGTACTCTACGATAATTGACTGCAGGCACAATTATATTTTCGCAATATACTCTCTTTTCAGAATGAGCTCGAAATTCATCAAACGCCATCGCCATAGACCTAGTTACGTATCATAATAGCTGCTAAAGTCAGCTGCTCGTCATATTCGAAATAGTATAGGTTGTGCTTATTCATTCTATTGATAATAATTGATGAAAGGTATTCAAGAGTCTTTTGGGCCTTTCCATCAATATCAATTAGTAATTCCTTGTGGTAACAGTAATTAGCGATCGTTACGTTGCCTTGGCCAACATTTATCATCCTGCCGGATTGCTATGGCTGTGTTGGCTGATTCAAAATGATTAAATGCTCATTATTGTTAATAATAATTATAATTATCCATCCATCCATCCACCGTTGATGCAGACACTCGTCCATTGTTGGCTCCAATTGCTAGTGAGTGTTGATTCATTGGGGGAGCAAACTTTGGAAATATATTTTTTCTATGTGATGAAAAAAAAACGTGGCATTTCGGAAAAACAAGCGAATCGATCGATTGGAGGAAATTTATCGAGCAATAAATTGGTGTTTTAATAAAACAAGAAGAAAATAGTTATAATTTGGGGAAACTGGGAAAATACTTGTCAGCGCATTTAGAAAAGTTTTCTCATGAATATTGTCGGCGAGTCTGGAGTATTATTTGAGAAAATATGAACAACGGCTTCTGTGAGCTCAGCCAGCGTACTCTTGGACGTTATTTTCTTGCAAATAGCCATAAATATCGATTTTGGAGGGGGGCACGTTGCTTGCAAATGGGTCAACACCAATGATGCAGTAGATTTTCCAAACACTCTCTGTTTTTTTTTTTTTTCATTGTAGAGGACTCTCCCTAAAGATACAAATGCCTGTTCGACCAATTTTTCCACGTCTCGGACAATCCCGGTGGCGAATCGTTATGGGATCGTTCCTATTAGAAAAAAAAAGTGAAAACGTTCCATATGTGGATCGGCCGAATGTCAATTGTAAGTCGGAGACGAAATCGAATCGAACGGAATGGTTTGGCCAAATCCGGCGTCCTTCTGACACATAAAAAACTTTTTGTCACTCCCTCATCGCTGCTGCTCCTTTTTCCCTTTTTCCCATCTCCACCGCATACCCTTTTTGTCCATTCTCTTTGTTCTCTCGACATTCTCCCGCATCCTCTTATTCCCTCGCTCATTTCTCACGATAGTTATATACGAAAGCTTCGATCGTGATAAACGACGCATAACTCAGCACCAACTCTTCTCCGCAGCGAGAAATAGCGACTCGGACTTTCTTAGGTTCAACAGTCGCTTTCAGAGCGAAGGACACTCGAACCCACTTGCCGAACACACCGGCGAAATGAAATTCTCCTCGTTTCTTATACTCCCGCGAATCACACCTCGATCCTTCTTTCCTCTTTTTTTCTTTTCCTGTATTTTTCACCCTCCAAATGCTGACCACACGCTCCACCAACCACCGCAGCTGACTCTTTTTGCCAACGCCGTGACTCTAGCCATTCGATTGCTATCCCTTTCGCATCATTTTGATTCTTTCTTTCTGGTGGCAGTCGCGGCCGCGGTTGCCGATCTATGAATTTATTTGCAACCTCGAAGCTTTCTCATCGGATATTCTGCCTCCTGCTGCGGTTCTTTTAATTTAGCCGAAACGCCGCGATTCGCTCCCCTTGTACGGTGCAATTCGCACGTACAGTTTGTCATATCGATAGACGACGCGAGGAAGGCAAGTCGTAGCGAAATGGAAGATGAGAGGGAAAGGCCGCGCGCGGCAAGGAAGCAAAAGTATTAAGTGAATACGAGTAAATGTGATTCGTAGCCTGGCGGAGCTCGCCCACCCTCGCCGAGAGGTCTTGCATTACCATTTTGGCTTGTTGCCAGACCCAAAGTCCGAACTACCGAATCTCCGATGCTAGATAAGTTCTGTTCTCCTCTTCCCAGCATCGCTTCTTCTTCTTTACTCCTTGTTCTTCCTCGCTTCCCGCAGCACTCTCCCCATCCTGCTGCTTTTAGCTGCGTCACAAAATCTCAGACTCTCTTTCTTCCTTTCTCTCGTCCTTCCAAGCAATCGGTTTGTAGCTATGGTGGATCTGCTGGAAGGAGCGCATCCTCGTAGATAAACGCGCATCGTGTCAGCCGAGAAAATCTCTGGCTTCTCACTCGCTCGCCCAAACAACATTTAGCACCCGACTCTTCCGGTTTGCAGGATGAATTTTCTTATCGAAATTCTTCGCTTCATCATCCTGCTGCTTCTCGTGCCTCTCGTGCAATCTCCTCGTTCTCATCAAAGTCCCCGCGGGAGATGAACTCGCTGATTGCGAATAGAAAACGAGCTGACCGCGTCATTGTTGATGCAGTGAAGCATCGCTCCTTGAGGTTGATTCAAAGAAGATTGTATGGAAAAAGATAAAGCGCGAGGTTGCAGTTGATGTCAAATCGATGAATCATCGCTCGAGATCTATTCGCAGCATCCGCCAATTTGTGAAGGCTCATCGCGGAAGCTGCAAATAATGCGCGCCTGCTCGTCTCTGCTTCCTGGCAATCTGTCACTTTCACCACGCTCCGAATAACCCAGCCACCAACTTTCCAATCGGCGATGATCCGATCAGATCCATTTGCAAGATGATTCGAGCCTCGTCCAGTCGCTAAAAACACGCCGGCAATTGCCGCAAGTTAAACAAGCCTTTCAAGTGGATAATAAATGGTGCGTCAAGAGTTTTTAACGGCGTTGACGCGCCGCCAAGCTTCGTGCGTCCGTGTAATCCACCAAGTGTCGCCACTTGGCCATAATACATGGCAACCCGTCATAAAGCCCGTCACGCGCATCTCGTTACCAATTCTACGCCTCTGGCTCATTATTCGATGATCGTTCAGCCACGCATGCAAACGAGGTGTCGAGCTCTTGACAAGCCTCCACATGCAGCCAGCCTCGGACAGAGACAGACAGAGCCAGGCACCAGATTGAGGAAGAAGAGTGGCTCATCATCATCGTCGTCGTTGCTGTTGTTGTTGTTGTTGTTGTTGCTCGTGTGGATTCTCTCCTCTCTCCACACGCCCGAACTCTAGCCCCCGATAGCCATAAACCTAACCCTTCGAGCTGTATAGCTACTTCAAACGACCACTCTTCGCCCTCTTTCGCTCTTATACTCGATATGCCCTGTAGCCGATGATTAACGACAGCCGCGAGAGAGCGAGAACCTGTTCCGATAGAAAGGAGTACACCAAGAGAGGGAGAGAGAGAGAGAAGCGCATGGATGGACGGCCGACAGACACAGAGCCGCTCATAAATAAAGATGATGAGGGTTTCCCCTCGTGATGCCGCAGGCTAGACGATCTCGCTGCTGTGCCACTCAGTTTTAGCGACTGGATATACGGAAAAGTAACTTTATAACGGACTAGCGATGTTAACGTTAGCCCGGAACGAGCAAGAATGACGCTCAAAATATGAACAACCCCGAAGCCATGTTTCTCCGCTTTTTTACCTCCAGCACCAAGAACCATGGCCCGCTGCTCGTTCTGCTAGAATTTCGCTGACGTCCAAGGGTTGTGGCCACTAACTCGGGTTACTGTTTTGGAATTAATCATAAATCCGAATACTCCCCCACGAGCGGTTTAATCATCCATCTTTTTTTTATGGAATTCCGACACCGGCTTCCACCTGGTGATTTCCAACCTTATTCATCATCCTCGTCTCCATGTCATCCAACTAAAACCTCATTAGCAAAACGAAGCATAAACTTGCATCGCATGGTCATTCTATTTCAAAACTAACCCACCGCAAATTTCCTAATCTTGATAACAACGGATAGGCGTTAAGACGTCCCGGGAGTTTACTCGATAGTTTGTCTTGGTAAATTGTCAACAAGCACATAGACACACGCACACACCTCCATCAAGAAACTGTCACGAAATTTAGTTGGTATGGAAGGAGAAAGCAGAGAATGGTGGATAACAAGATGATGGTTTCTATGAGCGTGCGTATACTCTAGGAATATGGGCAAATGCTGGAACCTTCTCTACCTCCTGGCTTTCGGCCTTTGTTATATCTGAGAGATTAACGAGGTCGTACACTTTCCAAGAAATGCTTGTTTGTCACATCCTCCGGACCAGTGCTCACATATCATACCTGCTGCACCCTTTCCTCGGGCATTTTCTCCGCACCCTTAATGCCCGAAAACATGTTGCTGTTGACATGCATTTACCTCACCGACTATCTCCTCCGCAGTCTCCTCCTCATCGTCAGCATTAGGATAACATCCAGGTTGTGGCTACCACCTCCACCCTTTATCCTATTTTCCGTCCTCTCTCTCTGTCGACATAGCCAAACGATACATGCTCGACACCGAGACAGCTTTCGTCTCCGATACCTGCCACTATAGCCACGTCGTTTCAGCCTCGTCATCAAATATCCCATGTGGTGGAGTCTCAAGATTATGCCAGGCCATTCTCCCAGTCCGGCTTTCTCGCCGCTATACACATACCACGTGCTCGTGTTAACGCGAAACAAGGACTGGCTCTGAGCTTGGTAACTTTGGCAACTATTTAAATTCATTTGGAGAAGAAACTTGTAGGATTACTTGATTACCCAGTGCAGTTAGAGAGCAACCTGGACATGCTGAATCAGACATTCATCAGCGGGAATCTGATTCGTCGAGTTAATAATTCTAGGTTATCAAAGTTAGTCAAGTTCCTGAAGAACCAGTCTGGCCACGAAACTCCTTTCTGGGTTTCGCACGACCTACCAGATGGTTAGGATTTAAGCAGAGGTCATCCGAAGGTCAAATTTCGTATCATATCTATGCTTTGCCACTTTGATTTGGGATCCGGTGCGAAATTCGATCAGTCGTTGAATATCGTGCGACCGAACCAACAAAAAGGGGTAAGCCATAAGTAGCTACGGAGAAAAATGGTTTAGGGTCGAGCGATGCCATGAGGTAGTCTGAAAAATGACTGGATCATGTAAATTGGGAAAGAGCCCTTGTTACCCACGGCTCCACCATGTTTTTTCGTTTCTCCCATATTGGTCGTTGCCATTCTGGCATGAACAATTCCGACCAAAACTACACGGTCTAGATGCTTTTTTCTCCTTCCTTTTTTCCCCTCCATTTTCTAAACGGAATGAAGCCTGCGGCGGGAATTCCAGGCCTGACTGGCTCCACCGAAACCCTCCGCTCCTACGGCACAACCGATACTCACGGGGCAACCGGGCATACATGCAATTTCACGAAACAACGAAGTAGCTAACCCCTTCCAACTGTATGCTTCAATAAGCTTGCCGGAAAACATTCAACTCTCCAGGATTTATGGATATTATCATGGCTCCAGTCGGAGAAACCACGTGACTATCATACAACGGATACGTTGAAGAGGGAAATGAGAATTCTTCGTTCCCTCAGGGCTTCCATCATTCCGCGTGTATTCTTAGTTACATGAGACCTTTGCTACCGGATATTGATTATCGGTATGCCAGCGGATATAAATGTTTCTCATTAGACATTTATTTCCATTCGGTATTTAATTTCATCAGCCAATAGGAAGAGCTATACCAACAAAATGTATTAACCACATGTTTTTCCTCAGTTCGGACAATTTTCGACATCAATGGTTACCAAATCAAAATCTGGACTGAAAAACAAATTTTGATGAAAAAGATCGATAGATCGATATAGAGATTCCACGAAATCTTTTTTTTTTTTAATAATCCCAAAAATAGTGTCATTGGAGCAGGAAATATTTCAGAAAGTCTCTTCGGAAGCAAATTTTAGTCGTTCCACTCGTAAATTTCACTGACAATTCCGTTAGAAATGAAATATACTGCCAAGATAACTAAGATTTTAAAATTATCAAGAAATGTTTAGTTTAACGTATTCAACAAAATGTCGACGATTGTTTAGCAAAATTTCAGTTCCAGCGTGCATTTTCATCCCAATTGACTTGATCAATTGCTGACCTTTGATTGCTCGTTAGGATTCGGCTCTCAAGGCTACAGGCAACTTTAGCTCGTTGGCTTTAACAGACGAAACAGTCTGTTTGATTCGAAACCGATCTTTTGACAGTCTCGGGGAAGCATTCGCATTAAATGTCAGGAAATATTTTTAATCCTGCGTATGCCAACAGTCCTGTCCTAATATTCTCGGCGTTGAACATATCTCCTGCAGCTCCATAGTAGATCTTGATTTTTCCTTTTTTTTTTTATCGTTTTAGGTACGTGTTAGGGACGTCCCGAGGGACATTGGTTCCGGGAATATCGCTGAAGCAAAGCGTCAAAAGGTCCTGAATAAAAGATTGTATCGGTCCTTCTTTCTATCTCTCTGCCTTGCGTATGTTCCCTTAAGGTATTACTATGGACATGGCTGGTCCGCTATTGTCCGCATTTTTCACGAGGTCAAGCCAAACTGGACTGCTGGCTCTTCTGGCCGAATCGATTCCTCCAACGATTTCACAGAATTTTTTTTGGAAGCTGCTTCACACGAGGATGGACCAACTCCTCGACCGCGACGGAAATTCAAAGCGCCGCGCCAAGTTACGTTCTTTCGTATTTCCAGGCTATCCCCAAGGTGATTTCAGGATCAAGGCACACGTCGAAAATCTAAAGATGCTTTTTTTTTCCTCCACGCCAACGCCAGGTCATGGGAAAATTTCTTTAGCTGTGAACCACAGCCACCAATTTCCTCTTTCGTTTATCGCCTCATAAATTGCGACTTTCGATCCTGCTGGAGCGCTCCTCTTTGGAAGTCCTAGAGCTTGGGCTCGTGCTCGACAAACTGAAGTCGTTTTTTTTTCTTCATTTTTTTTCCTCCATCATGCGACGCCACGATATTCAGTGAGGGTTCGCATATGGAACATAAATTGAAAAAAAAAAAACAAAAAAAATCCCTCCGAGACCTCCCGAGCCGTTCGAAGCAAAGCTGCGGGGAAGTGGGAAGCACGAAAACAATGGGAAGATCAACAAATAGATAAAAAGGTTGATGAATCAATGGGAAAAAGGTCTCGTGCTTTAATAATAAAGGGAAAAAACGTGTGGGGTATTTAAGGGTGAAAATCATCTCGTGCATCGGATAACATTCTGTCGATCGGACGTCTGAGGGTCTCAAAGACTAATTGGATTATTGACGCTTAGGCCAATTAGTGGGCTCGCCCTATCGGAGTGTAGAAAGCCTCCAGCCTCAGCATTCAACCGACCAAAGAGATTATTGTCAGCTTTCTCCTTGATGAGATTTGAGCTTTGACAGCAGGAGCTTACATGGACAACAAAATATCAAATGCTCCCTTATCAAAAAACAAGCAACAACGAAAATTATTGGATATCCACAAGGTGCATGGCCTTGAATTTCGAGGATCATCATCACCAAACAGTGGGAAGAGAAAACAAATCCGACGAAACGGTAAACGACAATAAAGAATAAAATAAAATAAATGATAAAATGATTAAGCAACAACACTATTAATAATACTAAAAAAATAAAAAATGAAATAACAATTAAATAAACAAAAGAATGCAAACCATGAAATTTTTACAAATTGCTTGCCGTTCTATTTTCTGCATCAGGGGTCATTAAGGCTGAAAAATCGGCCCGGGTCAATATGACCCAGTGTGTCAACGAGTGCTCATAACTGAAAACAATTTTCATTCATTTGCCACTGAGATTTCAAGTCCGCGTTAACGTCAGACGTGTTTTTAGAATCAACTTTTTGCTGTAGCGCGTTTAACGAGGTTTCTTGTTTCTCATAAGATTGTACACGAGAGAGCACTAATTTCTTGGTATTTCTTGATTAAACGCCATAAATAATCGGGGGAACCGGAACAATTGCGTACAATTAGCCGCTATTTAACTTTTGCGTCGAGTATTTTGCGTCGTAGCCCGGCTCTCGAAGCTTCCTGAGTCGTCTGACCTACAATGCACCGTTTCTACTGCCCGCATATTCCAGCTGCGTCTTTCCCTCTCTATTTTCATCGCTCTCTCCTCCCCCATCTGTTTATTATCCCAGTGACCTGCGAGTGGAACGTCGAAACGGGACAATGTGCTTTTCGAACGTTACCACTTCCTGGCAAAATGTTTCGTTAATTAAAAACACCGGGACGTTTTATTTAATTAGCAAAATAATTTTATTCCCCAAAATTTCAGCTCGTCATTGATCAACCTCTTTGTTTTTTTTTTTTTCGTTTGATTGCGAATAGAGCTCCGAGTTTCTATGAAATGGAATCACTCGTCGGATTGACTTCGTGTAGCAGGTCGACAACGAAGTATGAAAACGTTTTTTCTGCAAAGGGACAATCAGGGTCACAGATTTCTTGGAAGTATACAAATAAATTTCCTCGTTGTATGGACGTCCAGTTATGAGCTGATGAAAATATCATTCCATTTGCCTTCGGTGACTAATTAAACGAATAGTCCTTTGAAGTGTCATCGTTCTTAACTGGTATCTCGGAACTGCGATAAAATTTGTTTGAAAGGTAATTTTCAACGTCGGAGAATTCGAGTATATTTACCTTCGTGGATGTTCGTCCGGCTCCTACTCAGGTATATCCCTCGAGAGAAAAAGAGAGCGAGAGAGCTAAGGGAAGGGGAGAATGTGACAGGGTGTGACAAGAAAATTGCTTTTAAACTGCAATCGCGCCCGTTTCGCACACCTACCTGTTGGAACCTCAAAGAGCGAGAGACGCAGTAGAGAGAGATTCGAGGGGAAGAGATCCAAGAATCTTCTTGTCCTTTTCCTTTTCCCATGTTCGTCGTAGACACACACGCTTCTCCGTCGTTGTTTTTTTCGTTCCCCTACAGTTTTTCTTCACTTTTGGCTCCCACTCCCTTTGCCAGTATTTTCGTCCGAGCCTCGGGGAAACATATCAGCAGCTCAACACTTTCGCTTCGACTCTCGTTCGCCTCTCCACTCTCTACCCCTTTGCCCTGCTCTCCTTTAGCGACTTTTCTCACGAGGGACGGTAATTTTTCTCTACTAACCTTCCTCTCCTTCACTCCTCTGCGCTCGTCTCTTCCTCTTCTTTTCTCTTTCTGCCTCATCCTCCGTGGCACTGACTCTCCTACAAACAAGTGTGTGTGTGTTTTTTCCTCGCTCATCTGCCGACGTGTTTTACAGCATCCCGTCGATCTTTTCCCACGAAAAAGCTTTTCTCACCGACTCTGGCTTTGAGAAACTGTCCTTTTTGTGCCCTTCCTCAGCCCAGTGTAAAGACGTCCCTAACTATCCTCGTTAATATTATTTCTACTTCGTAATTACGTGGGAGTTGCTTAAATCTTTTTTGACAACAAGTATTTGTCGTAAAAATCATGTACGTCGATTTCTCAAACGATAAAAGGAAAATCGATCCAACGAAAACGTCCAGTTCTTCGTATCAACGAAACATTCCGCTCGATTCGCCTCAACGCTCCGATAAACGAGCCACGAGAATCGAGTCTCAGGATTTGTCTGCTTTGCGGAAATTTGTAATTCAGTCCATCTCTCGATCTACCACGAGGCTTTCTGTCTCCGTTACAACCTTTTCATCGAGAGTCAAGACATTTTCGTTCCCGAGGAAAGGCTGAACTCGGATTTTGGCAGCGGAATCTTTCCCCTCGCCATCCTCTGCTGTTCATACTCCTCGAGCTCTCGTTCCAACCACGTAGACATTCGTATACATGTATATTCCTTAACTCGACATTAAACTTATACCTGCTGTCTGTATGCGCGGCTCTGGGGCGCTGGCAAATTTCAGACAGCATTCTTGTTCTATAGCTCCTGCTGAAAATGCTTAAAAGCCGTAGTTGCCAAGTTTTAAGGCATAACGTCGTAAGGATATTGTCAGGGTTGTTGGGGGTTGCTCCCTTCCTCCCTCTCACACTTTCGCTCGCTCTCTCTGTCTCTCTCTTTCTCAATTTTACGCGAACGAAGACCCTTGCATTTCTTGGTAACTTTCCAGCAAACTATCCGCACTCTCGAGCCCTCACTCACGTTCACCCTTTGCCTGTCTGTCTCGCTTCATGTTTCCCAAGTCTCGCACGTTGTTCCCCACATATATATTATTTTCACAAGACGTGTTACACCGCACTCACCTCTTTCCTTATACATTTTCGTGTACAGTCATTTTCAGCTTTGTTATACTCTGCTCGCGTTTACCCTTTTGCCAACCCCTTTATCTCTTCCCTCAACCGCGAAGCCCTTGCTCATTTCACTGGTGATTCTCATCTACGAGTTCTGTCTCGAAAAATAGGTGAAAATAACGTTTTTTTTTAATTTTATTTTTTTCATCGTGGTAACGAAAAATCGGAAAAGAAGAATTTCATTTTGCCAAATGGCATTTTGCAAGGCTGGTGATCGTTGTTGGAAAATCGTTTCGATCCGGAAATCAAAAAAATTTTAAAAACTCAAATTACGAGGGAAAAAATACTTTCGAGAATGTATCACAATTAAAATTGAATCACTCCTGATCTTTGAGCTCGTGCTTCCACTAAATTTGGACGAGTTTTCCCGAGCTTTTCTTCGCTGGAAAAATCGTAGTCATGCTCACGCGCCCTCGACTACTACGTTTCTGTTGTGGAGGACAGGAAGGGGAAGAAGGGTACGTTTGAAAGTGGCTCGATGTATTGTTCCGTCGAACAATTGTCGCGTCCAGCTTGAGTGTCCGAAGACGATCGTTCGCTGGTAAAGATACGTGAGATGGTAGCTCGAGTAGCTAACGTAGACTCCCTTTTCTACTTTCGTATCCTTTTATCTTGCTTCTTTTTTTTATTCATTTTTTTTTTGATGGTATAACCTTGCCGAAGCTTATATTGGCGTGCACGTACGAGGAGGGAAAGAAGAGAGAGAGTTTACAAAAATGAAGAAGAAAGAGAGGCCGAAGGTTGAAAGAGCCAGTGCTTTTCTTCCGAAAGATAAAGAGAGACGGTTGAAAAGAAGTTTTGGATCTTTCCATAGAATTTTCCCGAGACAAGCTCGCGAGATAAGAGTTTCGTTTTTTTTTTCGGTTAATTTTCCAATCTGATAAGAAATCATGGAGGAACAAAAGTCCGTAACACCTGCTGCCTGTGGAATGATGTATCATCAGCGATAAAATAACGTCCGAGTAGGAGTGAATTTTTTTCCTTTGGGAACAAAAATGATATTCGAAGACTTTTGAACAATAATCCAACGAAATATAATTATTGTTCAAGAAAATAACTGAGCCTGAAAGAGTGAGATTTTCATGATTTTTTCTTTCACTAAAAGTGGAAAAAGCATAAATTGAAAATAAACTCGTCGATTGCAAACGATATGGCGAATATTCGAAGCTTTTTGTCGTTGCGAATGAAGCCCACGTACGAATAGCTCGTCGTTGTCAAAAAAGCCAACAATGGCGCCAAAGAGGAAGGAAACAGAGGGAAGGTCGTTGAGAAAATGGTTCTCGGGTCTTTTATTCGCATGTAATCTCTTACCCTCTCGCATTTCCCTCTCAACCCTCTCATTTATTTTTTCCTTTCTCTTTATTCATCCTTCTCTCTTTCCACGCGTCGTTTGTCACATACGTATAGCTCGGATGGCAAAGCATGCTTCACTAGATCACAGTTTTCCTCGTCCTCCTGTTCCTCTTGTGCGTTGCACGCGAGAAAACTGCAAAGAGACTAAGATTGATGGGACACTTGGAAGGAACAACTTTATCAAGCGTGTACTTTTCGCTAAGAGCAAGGCTAGACAATAAGAGAAAGAGCGAGAGATGCAGCAGCAGGACGATAGAGGATCAGAAAGGAGAATGAAGAAATACCACAGCGAAGAATAGCATTAGGAAGGATTTTTATTTCTTTGTCGTCCTGCGTCATATTTTCCCTCATTTTTTGACTATTCCTTCATCTCTTCGGACTTGTTTTTTTTCTTCATGTTTTTTTCTTTATCTTCGTTTCCCTCTTTTTGAGAAACGCATCACGAGAAGCTCGAGTTATCCAATAACTAAAGTCCGCATTCTCTCATCTGCCTCTCGTACACATTTTTCGTACAATACTTTTCTTCCTTATCCCATTTCCACTGATGTTGCAAATGTTTCGCAGATGGAACATCTCGCAGGAAGCCTGCGTTGTAGGCGAAGCATCTATTCTTATAAAACGGCTTGTCAACCTAATAAGCTGAGTTTTTGCCTCTTGTGTGCGTTCTTCTGCTTTCTTTCCCTTTTTTCACTCTTTTCGTTGCCCCTTTTTTCTTACGTGAAGGTATTCCACGCGAGGTATTTGGATATTGTGAAATTCACCGAAAAAGGAACAAACGGATGCTGGGAAGGGGGAGAATAAACGCGAGGGAAACGAGTCGCACGATTGTACTGGCGTAACTTGAAAATAAAATAGATGATAGTGCGTCTGACAAGAACTGGCTCGTTCTACTGAACACTGAATTTCAAGAATAAATATCGTACGAAAAAATTTCTACCTCGAGAAATAACGAAATACGAAATACCAATTGAAATGAATAATTCATATGGCAAGTATGAATGCTGCGGCTAAAAAAATAAAAACATCGTATAAACAAATGTGTCGTGTGTGCTATCTCGAAAAATTTTATTTGGAATTATTTTCGAGAAATGAAAAATTTATAATTTGTTGAATTGGAATTTTCGTTCCCTAGCGAGATATTTTTGGGAGAAAGTGTATCCGGAGTCCCAACTTCATTATTTATCCATTTTTTTTTACAGTTTACCCTCCGATTGCTTTGATTCGATAATTTATTTAGAGAAGTGTGAAAGAAAAGTTGGTGTTGGTTGAGTTTTTCGATATAGCGAAAGTCTACTTGAGAATCGGACCGCTTAATTCACGAGGGAGCAACCCGAAAATGTCCTCCTTCCGGAACACGACGTTCCTCTTTGTCAGATTTTAGTCATTTTTTTTACATCTTTCCTTTTCGTAGCTCTCTTTTTCATCTTCCCAGTCCGCTTTCTATTTGCCCTCCTTTTCGCTCTCCCGCTTTGGCTCCATCAAGCAATCTTTTTTTTCTCCTTCTCATTATTCCTTTGCTAAGGTTCTCGGAGCCTCTGCTGACAACGTCGTTCAATTTTCCTGGCCCGATGCGTCACACACCGCACCATCCTAGAGTCTTCTCTCGGACTCCTTGGGTTTCTGGTAGCCTCAAAGGATAACGAGGGAAAAATGCAAGGAGATGGGCGGCATCCGTGAATACACGTGCATTAGATGGCGGAGAATGACGAGAAGAAAAGGCTTCGGGCAGTTTTCAAGTTGGGAGCTTAAGCCTTGAGAAACTTCCCATTTTCCGACCTGTATGACCGAGGAGGATAAAAAGTACAAGCTTCTGTAGGCGGTTGGGAGGAGTGGGTCATTGAGGGAGGCGAGGGTCGAAGGGACTGGAGAAAAATGGAGACAGAGACAGAAGAAGCGTTGAGAGATTGAAGAGTCGTTTCAGAAGCGGCACAAACGCAAAAGTAGATGCAACGGATAGAATTGAAGAGCAGTAGGAGGGGAGGGGAGGGCGAGAGAGAAGAGGGAGGAGGAAAAGAAACGAGGATCGGACCTCACAAAACATGTATAAAAAGACTGCGAGGAAATGGAACTTGGGAAGGAGAAGAGAAATGAGGAAGTTAAGGAGAGGAAAAAAACGGATATGGTGGGAGGAGGAGTGAGGCAAGAATGGCTGGTAAAATAGTTCGGACGGAATGGAAAGAAGACAAATATGGGAAGGAGTGATGGAGGGAATGAATGTAGCGCGCAACATACGTAGAGGAGAAAAAGAACAAGTTCCGGGAGAGAGCGAGTGTGGAAGGAGGAGCAGCAAACGAAAGGTAAAAAAGAAGCAATGGGAGTGACAAAGAGCCGAAAGAAGAAAAATCGGGCTGAGACGGAAATAAAGTGAAGAAGGGAAACCACGAATGAATAAAGAAGGAGTAGAAGATTGGGGAGTGGGAGTAGAGGGAGATGGGAGATGCCTCGACGATCCGAGTGTAAGCGAGACGAGAAAGAGATAAAGAAAGACGTGATGTAAGAGCAGGAAGCTAATAGACTCTGAGCGAGTGGAGGAGAGCTAATAAAGGGACTAAATGGAGACCAGGGAGAGGTTACGAAAAAAAAAGAAGAAAAAAAACTCTAGGAAGCTTCACCAAGCAAGACAGAAACGAATATAGAAAAGTGTCAATCGATACATCTCACTCCACTCGACAAAACTCCCTCTCTCTCCCAATTCTCGTTTGCCGCTGTAAAGACTTGCTGCTGAAACCGCCTAGCAGAGGATTCCTAGTTGCAATGTGGTTCTTACCACCGTCACGCTTTGCTGACGTAGCACTCTGATCCTCCTATACCATTCTGGGCAATAGGGAAAAGTGGGTTCCATCTTTCTCTCTCTCTCACTCCCTCCCTCTGCCTCCCTCACGCTGTCTCTCTCGCAGATTCCTTCATCTCCTTCTTTCCGCGCTCGTGATGGCTATTGGTATTGGGGGTTCGTGCCGCGATATCGGTCGGGACTTAATGTTCCCCGACCCTGCCGTTACCTCCAACCACCGGCAACCTTGTCGAACCCACTTTGGACTACACCTTCTCTCCCTTTTTCCATTCCCTCCTCCACGACCTAATTCCTACACTCATGGGTACAGGGCTGAGAGCAAATAGGATGGAAATTAACGCGGCATGTATGCATCGCAAAGGCTCCGGGTGTTTCGCGATGGAAAAAATTCATTTTACGTTGAAAGCGTGCAATGGTCATCGGTGGATTCCATGCGACCCCATCAGGGAATAGTTGCACGATGTTTGTTTGCGATTCAATCAATTAGTACGTTCATCCGCATCGATAAACTGCTCCAGCGATTTAATAAATACACCAAATCTGTGAATAAAGCTCCACAGGACTATCAGGAAACGACTTTATTTAGGATCCTTTCAAAATCTTGTATAAACGTTCCTGGCACCAAAACTAACAGTTTTCTCCTATGAAGAAAATTTCATTGACGTTTTCTGAAATTTTTCTGACGTTCTAAATTTGAGATATTTAATTTCCCATTTTTTATTATTCGCATCTAGATGCATGTAAATTGAAGTCACGTTTCGTTAAAAATTTGCAGGAAAACAAAGAAAGAGAAACGTGACTTCGATTTGAACGCGTTTAGATGGGGAAAAAAAAAACATAAAAAAAAGGAAATGAAATATCTCAAAGTTTAAACGTCAGAAAAATTTTCTTCTCAGGTTTTGGTGCCAAGAACGTTGATACAAAATTTAGAAGGATCCCTAAATAAAGTCGTTTCGTGATAGTAACACGTTAAGCACTCACCGTCCAAGGCTTCGAATAAATCAATGGGCATGTCTATTTTTTCATGATTGTCAGAAAATTTCGTCTGTCAGAATGACAATTTCAATGGCATGTGCTCGCATTGATTGGATTTCGTTAATCATATTACTGGTATTTCGATTTAAGGCTTCGATCCGTTTACCTTCCAGGGCTCGTTCAAAAACATTATATCCAACGAATATAAATTAAATGACTTAATACGATTAAGGAAATCCTAGCCAGCTCAGTCGATCGATCAGAGTGACGAGTTAACGAATGGAGAAAATAGTCGTGGAGCACTAGAATCTGGTAAAATTATTCGCAAGAATTGCATTTGTGGATTTAATTTCAAGTTTGGAGGATATTTGTACGCTCCAGTAGATACAGACCGGCTTTGACACTGGTGGCATTTTAGGGGATGCTGCAAGGTTCTTCGCTTCTTCGAGTTGCTTGTGGAATCTTGTCGGATTAAATACAACTGGAAAAGCTCTCATGTTCACTCGGTGGAAAAGGAAAATTGGAAGGGTAGTGGAAGCTTTGAAAAGAAGGGGTGGATCTCGGAGAGGGAGCGAGGGGAGGGGAGAGCTTTGAGGTACGTTAACTCTTGTGGGATACACGTTGGAATTGTTGTTGCTCGTAATAACCGGCAATTCCCGCGATGGTTGTACATCGCGGAAGAAGAGAAAGAGAGCCACGAGCGTAAGTAGAAAAGTTCTCTTAGGGGATGTGATTTACGAGCACCGTTACGTATTCCAGGTCATATTTTATTTTTCCCTTTTTTCTCACTCTCCTCTCTCGACTCTGGTATCCCATACGGGTGACGCTTGTAACACAACTGCTGACTATTTTTTTAATGGCCACATGTGTCAAAATAACAACGGATAAGACAATTAAGTCAGGCTTGATTCATTTTATTTGCCAAATGCTTGCATTGACGCAGCTTTTTATTTTTCGGCTTATTCGTTCGCTGCTTTTCGAGGAATCATTTTTTTACTTTTTTTTATTCAAGACTGAAGCAGCTGTAATTTCGAGATAATTTGAAATTTAAGCGTGACTACGAGACTCGCAGAGATTAATAGTCGAAACGATATGACTGACAAAACAGTAAATCCTTCAACGTTCCTTCGTTATCGTGTTTCACGTTTCAACCCCTTGGAAACTGCACGGTCCAGTGCTCCATCTCCACAAGCTCGTCCATTTTTTTGTCTCGTTTTGTTTTCGTCTCCATCACATCCTTCAAAAATCCAGGCTATTTAATTTCATTATGGGACATTGCGAACAGCATTAACCCCAATAAATATTGACCACTGCGGGCGTTATCTCCACTCCTGCCCAATTCCTGCATCGTTTTTTGTCTCTTTTAGCCCATTTTTTTTTTTTTTTCGTTTACCGAAAATACGATCTCCGCGCTGTGGCATTAATTCCGAAAAATTGCCAACGGCGTGAACAGTTTTTTTTTCACCACCGCGAGGATCCTATAAAAAAAAAAGGGACAAAACACCCTGCGTGACAAATATCCACGAGGCAGAGTGTGATGATGGTTGATGAGAGCGTAACGCGGAAATGCAATTTTCACGATTTCCACGGAGCTTAACAACATGAACGAATTCGATAAATAATTGCTGGTGGGGAAAATCGTATCGATTTCAATACAGGAAATTCTCTTACAGTTCGTTCCACGCTTGTTCGCCAAAAAAAATGAGAACATTCCCACCTGCGAGGAAAATGCCGCAACATTCGGCTAACATGACTATCTCTCGCAGAAATTTGCATTTCATCTGAAAAAAATTCATTTTTTTTTTAACTCGAAGATTTTTATAATTTTTGAAAAAATTTATTTTTATTTTTTTAATTTTTCTCCGACGCACACTCGTTGAGGAAAAGTGCATTTATGTTTTTTCCTTTTTTTGTAGAAAAATGGACCAAAGTAAGCGTGTCAACGGACGTATCACAATGAAAAAAGAAAAAAGATTGGTAAAATATTTTGTTCTCACGAAGAGTATTTTTTTTTCTAATTATCATTAAATTTTTTTCATGCCAATCTTGACCCTTTACAGAAGCACAATTTTAAAGTCAGACTTTTCCTCCGTTTTTTATTTTCAAAAAAAAAAAAAATGCAACACTCATCTCTGAAAATTTGTTCGCTATGAGTTCGAGTGATAACGTCAAAAATTCTCGATATTCGTTTCGCAATGTCATCAACCGCAGACTCTTTGATCTCGGCGACAATTTGTTAACGAGCCCTCTGTTCCACCTAAAAAATTAACGAACCGCAAATCGACTACGGCCCGACCGAGAAGAGCAAATCCCTGTCGTTTTTTCTGTTTTATTTTTTTCATTATTTTTAGCCACAACGTTTACAAGAATTATTATTATCACTACGAAGTGGTTTCACTTGAGGGCAAGTGGGTATAAATTTACGCTCGAGAATGCACAGTCATTGCAATCCTTTCAATTAATGATTCCAATTAATCATGCAACTTTTGTTTCCTTGTCATTCAAATGCTTTTTTTTGCCCTTAATTTGTGACGCGGAAAAATAATTTGTTCGATGCACTTTCCAATTTTCGTTTTTTTGTTTTTTCAGTGTAAAAAATGGAGAAAAAAAAAATACTTTCATAAAGTCCAGCGGCAAATTTATGATCTCTGAAATCCTGGTCTGCCTCTTCGTTCCTCGCTCTCCTTCGTCTTTTATGGTAATAAGTCTTTCATCCAATTCGTTCAACCTCGTTTCTCCGCTGCCTTTTTACGCTCTTTTACCTTTTCCTCGTACCATCTCTCTCCCTCACTCTTTCTTTCTCGTTGACTTTTTTTCTCGCCTTTACCTTCTTTCAATACAGAACAATGTTCTTTTTCGAGTCACTCTCAAATTGGAAGGATCTCGTTCCCTGGCACGATAGACTATAGACCAGGATAATTTTTAGAAAATCTATGCAGTAGTTTTCCAAATTTATCTGACATGAGTTTTTTCGTTATTCGAGCGAAATTCATTCCTCATTATTATTCGGAAAAAAATGTTTGATATTTTTTAGTTTTTAGATAGAATTCTTATAAATTTCCACCATACAAAAAGCCATAGCGATGTCTAATAGCTCGCGCAATTTCAAGAGGTTTCATAGGAGTCGACATATTTATTTATAAAAATCAATATTTTCGGTAGTTCCCCATAAGGGCGTGTGTTGAAAGTGCCAATTTTCAACATTAAATATTTCGATTTCTGAATGGTGAAAGCTCTTAAAACTTTGCACACATTTTTATGTAACATCGAAGAAACTTTATTTGGTTTTTCAAAAAAATCGCTCGTTAAATTTTTTCGAAATTTTGTTTATCATATAACAAATACAGATTACCTCGGACAATCTCGCAGTTGGAGTATGTCGTTCTTTAGTCAATTTGTAACAACTTTTTCTAATGACCTTAGGCTCGCAAGTCATTTTGTATGTAAGAAAAACTGAAAACAAAAATATAGACTTGACCATGGCCATAAAACGCCTTCAACCATATTAATATTCATTTACAATGGAATTTACGAAATGTTCGCCCACATTTTAAACGATCAGCATATTTACACGTGCAGTTAGAAAAAAATAGTTAGAAAAAAAAAAAATACCTCCCCACTTGATAATACAGACGTACGAAAAGTACTCTCGACGCGTTTATTCCATTGCGAGGAATAAAAGCACATAGGAAGCTGCACTCCCACGAGTTCATTTCCGGAAGCTTCGTTTCTGTTCGTACAAGCGTTCGGGCGCTTTAATACATTTCCCTCGTGTCGCTGTCCCCTCTTACAACTGCTTTCCACTCCCCTGCAGACCTGTCACTTCGAAAAACGTCATAACGCCGATATTGCTGCCCCTGCCGGTGGCGTCCCTCAACCAGTTTTTCCCTCTTCCTCCTTTTTTTTAATCGCTCTCTTTTTCTCACGTTTTTTTTCCAGCTTTTCGCTTTGTTTTTTTTTTCTTCTTTTTTTTTTCATTTTTCAACGTATTTCTGCGCTGATGGCCATTGTATCTAAATGGGTTTTCCTTCGCTATCGGACGCATCCCATAATCCCATGGACCATGGAGCAACCTCCGCAATCGTACTCAGGATATATTCGTTTACTTGGAGTGCAGCTATGGAAACGTTGATTTTCCCACTCGTCCGAATCAGCTGGCAACGCTTTGCGAAGCATTTAGAAACGCCTCGTTCTTTCATGATGAAAAAATCGTTTTTTGGGAGGATTTTGAGGGGCTATCCATCAGAGCCATTAGAACCAAAACAATTGGATGCAATTTCGATTTCTTGAAAGTTTATGGCGTTTGAATAATTCTCAAAATCTTTTACGAATAAATTTGATGCATAATACGAAAAAAAAATGTACACGAATATATTTTTTTCTCCTTATCGAAAAGCATGTCAGATATTCATTTTTCTTTATGGTTTCGAGGCGTTGGGATAATGAGGGTTGCAAAGGAAATGTTGGAAGTAACGCAAGACTTTTTAAAAATGAGATCTCCTCGAGTAAACTCGAAGGGAAAAAGTATTCAATACAAATGTCGAGATTCCGTGAATATTTCGGCCCCAGGATATTCAATCGTTCGAGTAAAATTATATGATGTGCTTCGTTGGAGGGTTGGGGGTCGAAACTCCACAGAACGCTCGCGTCCAACTCTCCGGTATGTCTGATGTCGAAAATATCTCCCCGGGGTCTCCATTAGCATACACATCTCGCGACGCGCACCCTCAGCCATGGACTCACCCTTACCGAGGGTTAAATCTCCGAGGTGCTTGAATTAACCCTCTGCCCCCACCCCCACCCCCACCACAATCTCTNATGTGGTTCAACGCTTTCAACTCAGAACGATATTCAAGCTTTTCGCGTTTGCATAATGCGACCTCGGCAAATCTCTTCGAGTTCCGGTTTAAACACCCATGTAATGCTGCTGAATGAAACATGAAACAAATTTTTGTTTTTAATATTAAAAAACGGGAGGAATATTTATCTCCGTTCCTGAACATTAATTCCGAGGATTACATGAACATGTTTACACAAGTTAAACACGATTCACCTCATTGAGGACATAATGTCGTTCGAAATAATACTATTCGTTTCGAACTGAGTGCCCAATTTTTACATTCCTTTTGTTTCGCAAGGATTGACACAAAAATAAATCAAATGCAAATACAAAAAACGCTGATATGTTTGTTTAAGTTTGGTATCCTCATAGAGGAAGCTTTGAGCATCTTGAGGAAGCTATTTGCAAATTTCAATTTGCAGCGGTTTTTGTATTTGCATTCAAATTACATAATTTTGACAAATTTTCTAGAAAGTAAAGAGGAAGTTCAGACTCGGACACAGTATCTTACAAATTCGCAAAAATTAAAGCGGTTAGACGATTTTCTGAAAAACTAAGATTTTCGTAAAATTCGAAAAATCATTAAATTCGAACCGTTCAATCGATATTCTCCAAATTCAATAACAACTTTCCTATTATGATACACTATTTGTAAAGATAAAAAAATTAGTAATAAATCTTGAATTTTGTGCAAGTTAGAGCGTCGACATTCTTTTTTTTTAATTTCAAAATGTCGCAGAATTCGTGTTTTTTTTTTTTTTTGCAATTCCGACCAAATTTTCAGAGAATAAAGAGAGAACGAAGCGAAAAAATAGTCAGAAATGACTTTGCAAATAATTATCGATCAACCGTCGTAATAGATCGACAATTAAAAATTGAAGCATTCAAATAATTGGATAATGACAGTTTGAAACTGAAGAATTGAGAAATTATAATTTCATCGCTACATTCTCTCGAGCAGAGTAGCATCCGATCGGTATTGGTAAAATAAACGAGGATTGTTTGTTCGTTAAAATAAAAGAGATTTCAGGCTTCCCGGTCGCTATGGATTTCTGACACGTACCAAAGGTGATGATCGTTTTTATAAGACAGAGCGAGAGACCTTTCCCTCTGTCGGAGAGAGAGAGAGAGAGAGAGAGAAAATAAGCTCTAGGTTTGAAAGGGATGTGCACTGGACCAATATACATATATATGTAGGTTGGTAATGGAATTGCAAATCCGACGACATTACATGCCTCTTGGCAACTTGTGATTTCGCGCCCTCTGCTCTGCTCATACTGGCCCTCTATATTCTCTGTCGGTCGCTTTCCCTCTCTCTCTCTCCCTCTGATCAAGACCTCTGTCTCGCTCGCTCTTGATGCTGTGTCTCTTATGCTCTTTGCTACACTCGGAGAGCAGACGCAAGTTCAGTTTCCCATGTAGTCGACGACGCCTCGTCTGACTATATACTGGAACACTCTACTCTCATCCCTTGGATCGTGCGCTCTCTCTACTCCAAGCTTATAACGCTTTCCTCGCCCTCTCACAATTCTCGGCAACGCTCAAATTAACTGCTCCCGGTCGAAAGCGTGTGTGGACGTGACGCAGTCCGGAAAGACTCGGTGTGAGAGAATACGAGGCTGAGAGGGAGAAATGCAAGCCGGAGATTGGAACGGTGTGAGAATTCTCCTCTGGCCTGCATTTTCGTCCATTTCTCTCTCCTATGACAAATCCATCTCCACCCCTTTCCCCCCTCCTCCCCTTCGCTCTCACACACAGTCTGTTCTTTTTTGTCCATGAATTCCCTTAATCGTCATTTCCGTAATTCTTTTTATTTTGAAATGCTGTCCAAGTGCGTCAAGAACATTGAGAATTCCATTAAGAGAGGCTTATTTTCAAGGTCAAATAAGGCCCAAATTAAAGCTCTTCAAGGTCAGCAATAAAACGAAATAAAGAATTTGCAGGAATGAAAAGTCGGAGGTAATAGAGAGGAATAAAAATTGCATAGATCAAATCAGAGAATCGAGTTTTCCAATTTCGCTCGAAAGCGGTTAAATACTCCTTTCCTTTCGCCTGCCTTCGCAGGCTACGAAGGGGTGGACATTTTTTTTTTTTTACCAACCAAACCGAAGCCAACTTTTTCGCTACTTTTNGGACATTTTTTTTTTTTTTTACCAACCAAGCCGAAGCCAACTTTTTCGCTACTTTTTCATGACAAGAGGAGATGAAAAAAAGTACCAACTTGAAAGAGAGAGAGAGAGAGAAGGAGAGAGAAACGAAAAAGGAAAGAAATTTCAATTCGTCGTCATTTCGACCCCACTTCACTTTTCGTTGCCAAATGTTAGAAAGAGGCCGGCAAAGCCAACGGCTGGCTTTTCAACCGACCTAAACTTTTCATCAGAGACAGAGAGGCCCTACAACTTTCCCCACTTTTTTCACATTTCACTACGTATCCAAAGCCACCAAAAGTTTGGATTCCAAAAAAATAACTTTTTTCTTTTTAAATATACACCATTAAATTTAAACGAGTCCTTTTTACAGGCGAGGCCAAGAGAAACAAAGTTGCCTCTAATTATTCATTCACCTTGATAACATCCGTTGAAAAATAACACAAAATTCATTCAAAACAAGATGCTCAAGGTGCAGGATACTTAAATCTTTCTCTGTGATATTTTTTATTTTGGATCCCTCATTTGAGCATCGTCCATCTTGAGCATCATCCTGAGGAAGCAATTTGCAGCCTTTTTTGCATTTGCATTTAAATGATATAATTTCGACAACTTTTCTAGAAAGTAAAGAGGAAGTACGGACTTGTTCACCATATCTTAGAAAATTTGTATTAATTAGATCGGTTGGACGATCTTTGAAAATACTCAGATCTTCGTAAAATTTAAAAAACCATAAAATTTAAACCGTTCAACCAATATTCCTCAAACTTGAACTGGGAAAACAAATATTTCACCGTCACATAGCGTCCTCTATGAAAAAGCAGAATTAGCATAACTCAATCGTTCGAAATGTTTATTTTTTCCGTCCATGAAACAAGTTGACGTTTCTTCCGAAATCGTGCGGATAATTGATGGTGTTTGCCTCCATTAAAATGGGAAAACTCTATTGACACAAACTCATTTGTGACTCTTGACAATAACGGCCGCCCTTGTTCAATGAATTTTTCATTTTTTTTGTTTTTCGTCTCACATTGAGTGACGCATTACGAGCTTTTACCGGACTCGCCTATCCACCTCCCCCTCGCTCTCTCTCTCTTTCTCGCTCGAGCCTCTACCCTTATGACCCAGATCTCCTCGTGTTTTCCCGAAGCATGCGAGCTGGTCCGAGTTCCACAGATCTGAACAGCCTTCGTATGACACGTGTGTGTGTGTATCGAGAAACGAAAAAAACGAGCAGCTCCTCCGAGACTTTGTAAGCCTGAAATAATTTTTCAATATTCAGTTTTTTCTGACGTTCGCGACTGAAAGCCATAACGATGGTGAAGGCGAATTTCCGAATTCTTTAATAATTTCATTTTCACGAAAGAAAAGTCGGACAGCCAGATATACGAAAAATGATTTTTACACGCTCGCATTTTATTTCGGAAATTGTTTCGATCTCTGGGATTTTGAGACTCTTTGGAAATTTCATTTCTTTGTGCCTTTTTTGTTTATAATTTATTTAGCGGCATTAGACAGGCCAGGGAAATTGGATTTTCTATATAGAAATTGAAATTTTTCTCCTGACGATTCGATCACGTTCGGAACGATCGAATAAACGCGGGAGATGAAAGAATGGTGAATAAGCGGATTAATTTGGCTCTCGTATGTCAATGCATTTTGTAGTATGGACACGGTATTACCGCGATATCGATGCTCCCACTTTGCGCGCACAAATCAATCAACGATATTTTTTTAGATAAATAAGAAAATTCGATTTATTCGGATAGTTTTTTTTACTTTCTCATAGAGAAAGCTACGTGATGGTGATTTTTTTTCCTAGTTTTCAATGTCAATATGCTTGAAATGTCCCAAAACATCGAAAAATCTTATCTAGAAAAAATTTCCCGATCTGTGTGTGTGTAGTGTGTGTTTTGGCACTGAAAAATTCAAACGTTCATAACACGAGAACGGTTCGAGCTACAGCGCTCCCGTTTTACACAGATGTTAATCGATACCAGCTCTTCGTTGTCTGAGACTTTTGTAGTCATTACTAAAAAAATACGAAGTCTACGGCATTTTGAAATTTTCAAAAAAGGGTGTCAACGTTCTCACTTCGGCAGATTCAAAGATTTGTGACTAATTTTTGTTTTTATCAATAGGGTATCATAATAGGAATGTTGGTCCTGAATTTGGGAAATATCGGTTGAACGGTTTAATTTCGATGATTTTTTGAATTTTACAAAAATCTGAGTTTTTTATAAAATCATCCAACCGCTCTAATTTCTGCAAATTTTTTTAAGTATTGTGTACAAGTCTGTGCTTCCTCTTAACTTTCTAGAAAAGTTGTCTAAACTATATAATTTAAATGCGAATACAAAAAACGCTGCAAATAGTTTTTCGTTTTAGTGTTCGGTGAAATTACTAGATATCGGTGGGTTGCTGTCGGTGGCTCAGTTGCCTCTACGGTAGTCTGCTATTTGACTGCTTGAAAAATTGATACTTGCGCTATTCGTATAGTTATTCCTATGAATCGTTGAGCCAAAAGAGCGAGCGTTTTTCCATGAAAAAAAAACCGATATACAAATTTACACACTCGTTTTGTTCTGGCGAATTTGTATTTGTGCGTTCTCTCCGTCCTGTCCGCACTCCCTCATCCTGCTGCCTCCTCGCCAACCAGCATTATATTTGCATCGTCAAATGGTACAGTGTTAGCAACGATTCTCGTTGGTGATATATATTATTTGAAACACATGCGGGAATAGTGGCTACCGGTGGACGAAAAGGGTCACACAGGGATCTGGCCGAAGCTGTACCGGAAAGCAAATTGCCACCGAGCACGCACGCCATTTCGAGCTTTTCGAGCGTTATAATTTTTGCACATACGCGCCGTGGCTTTATCCCTCCCTGGATATTTCACATTCTGAATATCGTTACGCTCTGACGCAGATCTTTTTTCCTGTTTTGTTGCCTTTCGTATTGTTGTTCTCCATACGAACGGCCAAATATTTGGAATTTCGGTTTTTAATGCGTGCCTCATATCGGGACTGATGCGTTTTTCAACCCAGCAAAATGCACTCTTTGTTTTTCAAGTCAACCGACACACTACGCATTGGTCGAGAATCCAGACCAATCCAGAAATGCATTTTCTCTCGTTTTTCGATCGAATTTAAAATAAAATCGTTTTTCCGTCTTTCCTTTTTTCGTGATTCCAGCTCATGGAGTCACTATGGTTGCGCTCACTACTTGGATGGGTGACCGTTTGGTTGTACGGTGAAAAAGTCCGCGAGTTTCCATTGAGAGGCCCAAACGGTGAGACACATTGTTTAGTCGATTCCCTGCTCTCGTATTTATAAATATATGAGACACTCGGCGCGTTTCCAATGTCCACTGCTCGCACGACTCGTTTATTGTGCTCAGAGGACACGTATCAACGTTTTTAAACGAGCGTATAATAACTTCAATAAATAATAATGAGACTGGTTTTCGTGAGGAGGACACTTGGCGCTCATTTTGCAGCTCGTTTCCAAACGGAATATTTATTTTCCGGATGAATGACTTGACGAATTTGTGTCATAAAAGTGCAGCATCTCCCGGTGAAAATATTTCCGAAAAATCAAAATATGACAAGCGGTATGCACAAACAATGACCGCACTTTTCGAGCCCGGGGGTTATCAATAAAAATTCAGGAATTCCGTGATCCATCGTACACGAAACTTACAATAATTAAGCTATACTTTTCTTTCCTGTATGGAGTTAAGAGAGATTGATCTCGCTCGAGACCCAGAGAAGAAAGGGAAAAACTTTTGGTATAAATTGCCAGGGAAATGTGACATTTGTATCACTTCATACTCCGCTTATCGATCCAAGTAGATTTCGGTTCGCTGGACGATCAAATTTAAAGGGAAAAACGAAAAAGTATCAGTTGAAAATGGTCAAGTTTCTTGTGGTCGTTTTGGCACTAGCTGCCGTAGTCGCCGGGGAGAACAATACCGAGGACACCGAAGGTTAGTCGAATCTCACGTTTATATGTAACCCTGGAACGGTACCGTTTTTTATACCTAATCCGGGTCATAAATGACCCCAATATTGAAAAATTCATATCTCCGGTGAAAGTGAACGAAAAGGGTTCAACTTGGGCTCATTCTTTTCATTCTTTAATGCAAAATCACGTGAGCCTGGGCAATTTGGCTTCAAGTTAAAAAATTAGTCAAAAATTCGGTAAAACAATAAAAGACGGGAGAAGGGAGGAAGGGCGCGGTATATAAAGTCTCCTGGGGGCACTATTGACCCCAGGATACCGTTTTAGGGTTAAGTTTTATCATTGTTTTTCTATAGTCAATTCGAATGGACTGATCTAATGATTTTTTCCCATGTGATGCAGTGGTTAGGAATGCCAGAGGAATCTGTTCCCATTTGTCCAACATCGTGGGTGCCGCAGCCGACGCAGCTGCCTTCTTGTCCACTAGCAGCAGCAGCAGCAGCAGCAGCAGCAGTGGCAACGACTGTGGTTCAGGTGATTCTTTTGAGCTGATCCAGCTGAGCCCATCGCAGAGCGGAGCCGCTCAGCAGCAGATTGGCGGCAATTCTGGACCTGCCCGCATACCAGCCCATGTTGCGGCTGCTGCTGCATTTGGCGGAAGTAATTCTGTTAGTGGTGGTGGTGCCCCTCATGTGACGACTCGCGTTGTTGGACAAAACGTCAGACAACTTGGAAACGGACCAAAAACTAGCATTCGCGAAGGACCATCGCATGTCGTGTCCGGAGGTGGCGCCCCCATCTACACTTCCCAACCCAGCCAACTAGCTCAGGTCCCTCAGGTCCAACAAGCTCCAGCCCCTTCGTACCAATCAGCTCCGGCTCCTTCATACCAATCGGCTCCGGTCTCCAATGGCCAATGTTGTCAATGTTCCTGCTGTGCACCATCCAACAACGGCCAGCAAGCATCAGCGCCTCGCCAGGTCGAATACGTCCACATCGAACACCCACCCCAGTACGTCGAAAAAATCGTCGAGCATCACATCGAACATCCACCCCAAATCATCGAGACTGTCGTTGAGACCGTCGTCGATCATCCTCCCCAAATCATCGAACACACAAACCACGTTGTCGAACAGGTCCCCCATGTCATGATTGCCAGGGGTCAGTCTCATAATCATGAGGAATCATCTTCGAACTCCTATCGAAACAACATCGCAGATCCTATCAGAATGATGAAGGGCAAAAAGTTCTAAACCCTGAACGGAAAGCTCAGGACCCAATGACTGTGGGAAGACTCGAACAAGGTCGTGTGGACAACGCATTCGATCAGGAACACCTCAACACTGCCATACCCACGGCACAATGTGTTTGCATTCGATGGCTTCTCCTTATTTATTTGAAAAAGAAAATAGATTCATAAAAAAAAAAAACAATGATTACTTCCATGACTTCCTGCTCACAGTCTCCCCTCTTTTTTCTTTTAGTTTTATACAAAAAATGATAAACGTAGCACCATCAACGTCGGAACAGGGTCAGCAATGCTGGCTACCGATTTAAAAAAACGCTGCATTGACAAAATTACTCCTCCTCATTGTGAAATGACTCGAACTCGGTGGCCGGCTCATGAATTATGAAAACTGCGAACCGTGCTCGAGTGTTATGATCAACGATGATTAAGTAACAAAGCGCACGTTCCAATAGTTCGATGATCCGCGTCAACAACTTATCTCCAAATTCAGGAATCTTTTTGTGGAATGCCAACACTTTCCTACCACACTTTCCCAATCAATCAAGTATTCGATTCCTCATTTGAAACGCTGAACCTCATTCGTCAGTTACGACATCGCGAAATTCTTTCAAGGAATGTTCAGTGACCTTAAAATGAAGGAAAACAAATCTCCGCCGCTACTCCCATCGACATCGCACAATTTATGCTGATCAAAAAAAAATACTTGGCGAAGAAATTTCGTTGCCATTTACTCGAACGTGTGAGTCGCCACGTATTGACCAAAAGCAAATTCCGCGAAATCCGACTGCAGGCACGCGCTTCGAATAATATACAAATATTTTCGTCGATTTAAATTTCTTTATTTTGATTCATTGACACATTTTTTCACGGCATATCTGGGACGATTAAAAATTGTGTTGGGTTCTTTCGCGATTAGTGCCTGGAAATTGGTAAACGGAAAACCAGCGATCAAGCTTTTTATTTATTGAATTTTCTCCCATGTAACGTGACCAAGACTTTCATGCTTTTCGATATTGAAACGTAAAAAGAATGACGATCAAAGTTTTTGGACAATGCCAATGGAATTGCCTTAATGTGCGTAAAAGTTATGACCAAACACGTTTTGTACTCGTAGATTTTTTTACAGATTTTCGGCTGGAGTTGTCGGTAAGACCACCTTAAATCATGAATGAACGATTGTCCTATTTGAAGCTACCATTCCATTTTTGAACACTACAATTTCGACTTTGTCATGAAAAGTTGAACCGTTATTTCATAATCTCTTGATTAGTGAATTGATTACATACAGAAATGAAAACGAACGTGCAATGGGGATTGAAAACTCTGAGGCTGAAAGAATCAAGACAATGAATAAGGCTATCACATTAGTCGGCATCGAGGCACGAATTCGTTTGATAACCCACATTTGCCCATTTGATAAGCCTCAGAAGGATTGACGGACTGGTGCTATATAACCGTAGAATCTTGCATCAGAAGGTACACTAAATTTCTTAATAATATCCTCATAAGATCGCTCCGACGAGGGAACAGAAAATAAGCTGGAAAACCATTCAAGATGTCGTTAAAGATATTTCTTGTGGTTGCATTCGTCAGCATCGTTGCTGCTACGAAAACCAAGAGCGACGACGTTGGCGGTAAGTACACAAAAAAAACATAAATGGGACACTGTGCAACGTGGTGGAATTTTCTTTCTATTATCAAAAAGCGTTTCGAATTACCAAAGCTGTTGCCTGAAAAAACTTTAAACGAAAAGTCGAACGATGAATCATCGAATCCAAGAGTAAACCCATAGTGGTCTCAATGAAATCCGCAAATATTCAGAAATTCATAAGCTCCGTTGAGTTACCGTACGAGAATTAACAATAGAACTTATCGATTTGATGACAGAAACCGAAGGACTGGTTAGAGCAGTGAGGCAAGTAGAAGCGGGTTCATTGTACGGGAACGCCATTGCAGCCCCTGGAGTCGCTCCACAGTACACGATTGTCCAGCTATCTGCCAATAGTGGAACTGGGAGACAGCAAGGCTCGGGTCTTTTCGGGTCACCTGCGAGGCTGGGTGGAGTGAGAGGACTTTCATCGCGTGGTGCATCTGATGGTATCAATATTGCTGATGATGGTGGCCAGCCACAATTGATAGTGGTCGCAAATCCAGTTGCTTCCGGCAATGATGAAGGCAACCGTGGTGGTTACTATGTGCCTTCTTATTCGCCAATTCAATCAGGTGGACCAGTGCTGCCTCGTTTTTCGTCCCGACAACCAGCTGGACCAGCTGCTCCCATGTCAGCACCCGCTGGATTAGCTGGATTTGCTCCAGGCACTTATATGACTGGCCAACCAGCTGGACGAGTTGTTCCCGATTTCAGACCCATGCAGGCAGCTGGTCCAGCTGCATATTCATTCGGCCAATCGGCTGGACAAGCTGTTCGTGATTCGAGACCCATCCAAGCAGGCGGCCCAGCCACGAGTAACTATTGGGCCGGGCAACCAGCTGGACCAGCTATTCCCAATTTGGCACCCGTCCAAGCAGCTCCATCGGCTCCAGCTAATTACTTTACTGGCCGATCAGCTAATTACTTCACTGGCCAATCAGCTGTCCAACCAATCTCCAATTATCCATCAGCCCGAGCAGCAGCTGGACCAGCTTTCGCTAATTATTTTACTGGGCAACAAACTGGACAAAGTGCTGCTCCCAATGTTGTGCCATCTGGACCGGCATCACCTAATGAAGCTGCTTTCAATTATATACCAAATCGATCGGCTGGACCAACTTCGATTGATTATTACAACGCCCAACCAACCGGGCAAGCTGCATCCGGCTTCACATCGGGACAATCATCTGGACAGTTCCCACGTTTTGCGGATCCAGGCCCAACACCTGCCTCAGCTCTTTCCCAACCACTTTGGAGCAACTCTGCCAACGTTGGTCGAAGCCGCCCGAATCAGGCCTCTGGGTTTGGAGTTTATCCAGCTAATCCGGGATACCCTAGATACCCTGCCTACCCAATCAATCCTGCATCTCCAGGCTACCCAATTAATTCTGCATCTTCCGGCTACCCAATCAATTCTGGATCTTCCGGCTACCCAATCAATTCTGGATCTTCAGGCTACCCAATCAATTCTGGATCTCCAGGGTATCCAATCAATTCGGGACCTTCGGGCTACCCAATGAATTCTGGATCTTTAGGCTACCCGGAAGATTCTGGATCTTCCGGCTGGAAATCCAAACCCTGTATGGGGAAAATTCTTAGCCACTGTCCCACTTGCGGGTCTTCCAAGTTTCAAGGTCATTAAAAAACGATCATTGCCCAGTGCTTATATATTTGTAAAAGAACCACGCCATATCACGTGTTACCCATGAATAAATGAACATTTATGCTTTTCCAAACATATCGGTGTGCTATTTTTATTTCATCTTGTGGATCATTTTTTCTTTTCAATGAAACGTGAAATATTTTGTCCGCCACCGCAATTACTGGTTGTTGTGAAATTGCATCGATCGACAGTATGCAAACCTTTGCAGCCGTCATTTCCAATTCAAAACCTTTCACTTCGTTTCATTTGTTTTGCAATATTCCGGCATTATTATGACAATAATTATTACGAAACTGTACACGATACAGTCATGTACACGTGATTCATTTCCCTCCGAAATTTCCAATCAAACAAATATTTCTCAAACAAAAACAACAGTACTCATTTTGGAAACCACTCTTATGCAAATAATGAATTGAACATAATATATTTCGAAATACTCATGTTGCATCACGTTTTTCTTGAAGCGGAACTGGCAATCGAAGAATCATGGACACTCGTTTTCAATAGTGTCTTTTTACTTTTCTCACTTAAATTTCCATACACCAGGTTTGACATTCGTCAACATGGTATTTAACAATCAGGACCTCATGGAATTGGAATCGGAATGTAGTAAACCATGGGTGCTATTTTCTTCTCAATTTGAATAAATAATTGAGGAAGAAATGAAAAATCAGTGAATATACAATTCGGTAAATCTGTCCACGAGTAAATGACAAAGTGTTGGAAATTGGTGTACTTTGGCGTTAACCAAACGCGAGAGACTTCTCATCTCTCTATTTCGGTGTTCCCGATAATGCACAATAATTAGATTCTAATGCAAATATACGGGACAATTTGATTAAAAACAATTATCGATGTGGACGAAGCTGCAATGTGTAGATCGCATAAATAACGTCAAAACCTGCTGTGTCACATTACGCGAAATGTTTCGAGGGCCGCATATAATGTTTCAACAATATGCGTATGCCGAGGCATTTCATACGGGGTATCGGTCATTTCATCCAAAATTTGATTATGTCATTTCGTTACTATTGCACGTCGACAAATTCGGTCTCAGCAAGAAACGGTTTTCAAGGGTGGAATTCGTGCCATCAGTCAAAAGAGATGTGTCCATTTTTTTTTAGTAAAAAAGTTTTCGGTTAAAAATAATTTTGAATTTGCATAGTTCGAGTTTCAATTCGTAATTCTCAATTGGAAAATGCAGCGAGCACCATTGTTCGTGTCAATTGCAGATGAGGAAAATGTTATCGGTGCAAGGCTCAATGGACCAAGATGGGGCAGTCTGTGTTAATCCATCCCCATGGCTGATGTTTGAAATTATTTATTTTGGAGGATGCTGGGCATCATATATCAAGAGGTTGTGGCTGTATGTCTTGGAGGCATTTGGAAACGTTGGATTAAACTCGTTGCAAACTCCTGGAAAGTTTGGACCCGTCGAACAGACGTGGAAATACTCCAACGAGTTTCAAGCTTAACTTACTCCCCTCCCCCCCTTCTTACAACCCTTTATCGTTCTTATTCTTTCTTGCTTTCTCTCTCCCCCTCTTTGCACATAAACTTGACGATGGTTGAGGGAATGGCAATTTCGGCTACTGGTAATCGAAATTCCGGCAAGGGAACGAGAACTTGGATTGCAAGAAAAGTATACTTCGTCAAGGGTTTGTTCAGCAGCACAGGCTCCAACACTTCGGACGAGAAAAAACAAACGTTATTCGCTTCGATCTCAGAGAGGGATTTCTAGTCAACGGCTTATTCACAATTTATTTGAAATTTCCAAAGTAGGGGACCAAATTTACGTACTCGCAGTTTTTATGTTTGCGGATCTTGGTTGATTCAGTTCATCAAGAATTGTCGAAAGAATTTTTATGATTCTTTGGATGAACGTATTTTCTACATTAATTTTCGCTTTTCTTCATAAATTTTCACATTTCCATAATTACTGTGAATATTAATACAAACATGGGCCCCAGAGGCATCTGAATGGTGCGTTGGACTCGAGTCCGGAGGGGACTATAAAATAACAATTAGTTGGATAAATGTGTAATGTTATATTATTATAGTTATTATTTTTCGTATAACACATTACGAGCTCAATAATTGAAAGAACGTTCCACCGGTCTATGAATGCAGTCTTGCACATTCCTACAGGGTGTCCGACGATCAAAGGCCCTGGTCATTTGGCGTAAGTTCATTCCACCGTATGTACTGACCAAACGGTTGGAGATGGAGCAATAATGTATTGGAGCAATTTTGTAGAGAATATAATTATCTAGAAGAAAGCTCCAAACATATTTTTTCTATTACTCGTAGTTTAGCCTTTAATACGTTATAAACATGACCTAATTTTAGGAGCTTACGTGGAAGTCGTTTGGCGGGTCCTGTTTTCAAATCTCTCTTGGTGCTAAGCTACTGGAGCTGAAAAAATCTTGCCAAATAGTTTTTTATAGAAAATTTTACGCTCTTCAAGATTGGTCCAGTGTATTTTTACGATTAACTCAACAGTTTGGACGATATACGGGCTATAAAGGCGAGACTTTGTCTACTCCAATAATAATTGATATCTGTGAGAATATTTTTGGGTGAATAATATCGAGACAGTTTTCAACGAGCAATTTGGTGCTGAAGTTGAGTTGCTTGGGTTGAGGATAACTGATCGGACGCCCGGTACATAAAGTAACTGCTTTCATTAAATTAATCGACCCGTTGGCTACATGTTTTGCTGCATAAATAAAGGGAGGAGGAGTGAAAGGGTGTCGCAGGGATAATAAGCTATATGTAGCGAAAGAGCTTGGCTACAACAATGCGAGAGATGCAATGATAACATGGAGGCTAATCCGGTCGCGAAACAAGTATGCGCTTTACTGCATGTCGAATTTCTATTTGTTTTCATTGTAGCTCCTGCTGAATTTTCATGTACCAATGTACAGCCCTTGTGTACGTCTCATTGTGCAGAAAAACATTGCAATTGTGAACCTTGCGTTGTCAATTTTCCAGCAGTATTTCGTTCATTTCCAGAGGAGAATAAAAACACCAATTAGGTCATGATTAAGAATTGTGACAATTTGGAGCCCAGAATAATGTCCCCAGGAGATACATTGATTGGCAGTACCAATGAAATAAATTCAACGATTTTCTGCCGGGTCCATAAGTCACAAAATAAATAAGTGGCACGAATTCTGAAAGTCCGACAATAGGCGGAACGTTCGAATGATAATTAACTGAAGATACGAGTGAAGAGAATTGAATGATCCTCGAGCAGGAAGTGGAACGAATGAATTGGTCGACCCAGAGGCTTGCCATGTCATGGCTATTTCTACTGATTGTTGGTAATAAGGGTTTTCGTACATATTTCACAGGCAAACCTTAATCTTCCACGACGTGCTGACTTCGGTATAACGGTAACGACCCCCCGGCTGTTTGTCGAAAAGTATACACTCGCTATGAGTCAGAAGGGTCGACGTTCCTGTGATTTATTCGTAACGTTTCGTCCCATTGGCCCTTTTAGATATTCGACAGTCAATCTATGCATATAAACATGTTTATACATCTCGAAGCCCTCTACCAAGAGGGTTTCAAGTCCGTAGTTGCGAGGTTTTTTGCCCTAGGATAATAAGGAGCTTCGTGAAAAACACGTGGACAATCCCCGGAGCAATTGACGATGCTATCGCCCTCACGTGACCCAGAGGACCGATAAAACATCAGAATCCTCCGCTCCTCACTGCTGTACCAAAAAAATTATACAACCCTGCATATCCGGACTGTGAACTATTCCACCGCGGAGGTTTTTCGCCCCTCGAACTTGCGCATCGTCAACTCCAGGCTGCTCGTCCACATCCTACAAAACCAATAGAAAGATAAACCTCTAGAAAAAAAAAGTCTCGCTCTTCCAATTTCACTATTTACACTATGCAATAATCTTTTTGAATGTTTTTACCGATAAAACTAAATTCAACAACTTTTGACAGATTGAAGGATATGAGATACTTTCAGAATTGTCAGGGCAAGCGTTTTGTCTAGTGGCCTCAATAAATTCAGGTCCACATCTTCGTGGCATGCCCGCGACCTTGACATACCTTTTTAAGTGCCTCTGCCAGATATGGTTGGCCATGGGTCCTCAAGGATCTTGAGTACCGATCAAACTCGTTATTGTTAATTGTTCAATAAATAGCTTCTTGATCGTTTTGAAATTTGTACACGAGCTCCTGAATACTTTGTGTAAATACATAACAAATTTTAATAATTCTATCATCATCACATTAACCCCCTTAAGGGGTGAAATAAAAATGATGAGAAAATTCTGAGAATTTAGTATGTTTTCGAATGAAGTATCTAAAAGGTCGTGTAAAAATTTCACGACGATTAGGGAGCTTGTTATTGAAAAATGAACATTTTATTGAGAACAATTCTCTAAACGAATACGATAAATATTTATCAATGAACTTAATTTTGTTTCCGTTGCTTCCAGTATCTTGTAGATATTTAAAAATGAAGAGGTGAAAAAAAAACTTATCGCAAACTCATACCATTTCCAGAAGACTACATCTGATTACATTTAATTTATTAATGTTAATTGTTTAATAACAGCAGCTTCCCAATGGTTGTGAAATTTTTACACGACCTCTTAAATACTCTGTACAAAAGCATACCAAATTTTCTTATCATCTGTGATTTGGAACTCGAAACTAAGAAATGACATAATGACATCACAGTTCTCTGGTACGATATCGTGCTTCTAAGAGATTTTAGCAAACACATAGTCATTTTTCTTCTGAAATTGGGCGAAAAATGTGAAAAATTGGCGGGAAATTCCAAGGAATGGAAAATTAAAGTGTATTTGCTGAAATGCCTTAGAGAGCCGGTGACATGTTACCAGGAACTATGATGCTATTTTGATTTTTAATATTATTTTCTGTCCGCGTACGTATTTGATACTATTACGATTCTTTTTCCTCAGAAATGGCACACAAGTGAGCCGTGCATCGTCCGTGATATCGAAAAGATGATGTCGTTAAGTTTCATCTCAGCGGAATCCACTCGAGGGATCATCTACTTTTCGAGATGATCCGGAATACGAATTCGACAAAGTCGACGGATCGATCTGATAATCTTGCTACGTAGCCCTCTTCTCCGCGAGCACCATATCGCTCCCTTGACCTCTGTATCTATCCGCTGTGTGTTTACGTGACGGATCGAGACGATAAAACTTAATTTACGAGATGGACCGGTCGTCTTTCCGTCGTTAATATCGACAAAACGAGGCTCTCATGACCCCGAGCCTCCATCTCTCAAGATGCTTGAAAAAATAGACAACCCTGAAGACCTTGAATTTACCATCTGCTAACGAGGAAACATCACGTTTATTCTGCTGTTTATTACTATTGATCCACGCGACGATTTATTATTATTCGACGACTGTTACGTCCGACAAATAGTTTGGCCGTTTTCTCCCTCGCTATCATCTCTGAGCTCGCCAGAATCTCGCAACGAGTACGTTTCACGTTACGTTCCAGCTACTCAACGAGACATTTTCTCGTAGAGACATGGATCAACTTTTTTTTTTCTGTTTTTGTGTCAGGCGTGCAGCATCGCATTTGAGCATTCGGCTTTATAAAGATGATTGAAAAATCATGTTTCTTTTTATAAAAAGTCTCATTCAGAATGATCATAATCATGGCAAATCCCTCGAAATCCCCTGCAGAGGGAAAAGGCGCGGACATTTGTTTTATAAATCTTTTGACTAAATAAAAACGTCATTGTTGGTTAAGTAGAACATTGACTTCGGCCGAGACTCTACAGAGTCTCAGGATAAATACGAGACGTTCGTAAAATCGTTCAGGGATTGCGAAAACTTGGATGGATGCCATCGACGAGTTGCTCGGAGCCGCGCGCGGACGTCATCAGAAAGTGCGATCGAGTTTTTTTTTGTCTCATCCGCAAATAATTTACCAGACTATACATCTGTTCTTAGCAATCATTTTTGATGCCTCCGGGCATTGGAAGTCTTGCGCGAACTCTGGCATGTTTGACAATGGTCCCAAAACTCGGAATTCATCGGGACTGTAAATACTCGTAGCTAGGAATTTCTTCATTGCTTCCGGTCTCATTTTCGAGCACAAGACGTTCGCGCTGCTTATCCAAAACATTTGTTTCGGGCTTTTGTCGAATCCGGGCAACTTTTGTTCCGGCAGATTCTTAGCGGCCCAGCTATTGTAGGCGCGATATGCCGCTTTCATTCTTCCGTGGTCGGCGATGTTTTCACTCAATGTTCGCTCGCCGTCCACCTGTCGAGGGAGAAAAATTCTCAAATAATTGCATTATCTGTAATTGAAAATTTCAAGGTCACCCGAGAGGTCACCCGAGAGGTCACCTTGGTGAATCGGATTGGCTGGTCCGTTGATAAATTTACTCACGTTCGAGTGAACCTGCTGTACCGTGTAATTGGAATATTGATCGCGTACGCAGGACACACGCTTGTCAAAATTTTCTTTGTTCAATGCGTCCCGCTGATTAGTGGGATTGCGAGTTTTCGAAAATGCAAAGACGTTGGCTTCCAAGCCACGTGCTATTTCGTGAGCAACGACTGATCCGAGGCCACCGTAGTCCATGTATCTCGGTCGATCGTTGCCGAAGAAGACATTATCTCGTAGCATGTCAGGCGTCAGTTCTGATAAGCGAGAGACCACGCAATATCGTGTGTAAAACAATTATTTCCCAATTATTTTTATCTGATTATCATTTTTCTGTTTTTAAGCATTTCGTTGCTCCGGAATACGCAGGAAAAATTTAGCGTATTCTTCCAGTTTTTTATTTTATATTTATTTTGGTTCGATATTGACGGTATTGATTAATAAATACGGAATCTCCAGGGAAAATACGAAATACTCACTGATACTGTCGAGTCCGGCATCATAGTGCACACTCGCCGGCGGCATACTTACCCTTTGACGCCAATCAGTTGGATCCACAGGTTCCCGGAGTTGGCTGAAGGAGAAATCCGTCGCGAATCGCGACAAGTTCAAACTGTTTTCGAAATAATTGTCTTCGGATAATTCCAAATTTTTGAAATAGCTTTCGAGTTTTTTGTCGTCCAACAACTCGGGCGGATATCCACCGGAATTTTTAATAGCTGCGACTTTTTTAATCGCGTCTTGTTTCGATTTTTCGTCCATCCAGTCAGCCTAAGGATTTTAATTCACGAGAGACAATTAGCCAACCACGAGCTTCCTCCTTAATCGCGTTATATTTCTGTGGATCGCACGTATACCTCTTGCAGCATTTGTGCAATTTGGTCTTTGATGGTCATCACCATGTCCGCTGCCGTTCCTCTGGCGTCCTCGTCGAAATATTGCCGCACGTACATCGAGGCAGCGCTCAGTTTGAAGTCGACTGAAACTTGCCTGAAACACTTGTCCGGCCTTGGCGGAAGCCGCGTACGTCCGTCGTCAAATTTATTGTCAAGCGGATCCTTCTTCCGCGTGTCGTCGTTCAGGTACTTGACAGAATCTGTTACTGCGTTCCACATTACGTAATTCGCCTGAACCCTCTTCGGAATAAGCGTCAATAATCTTTCCAACTCGATGATATAACTCTCGGGTATCCGTAGAATTACTGGCTCCTTTTCATCGACGGTTATCGACGATGGTAACAACTTTTGGAAGAGTTTTTTCCATTTTATTTTTGGGTTCTTTCGTTCTAATGCTCCGAGTGTCGTAATTGTCGAGTTCGAAGAGCGATCGTCCGCCTACAAATACAGCTGTACAGTTAGCAAAGAATATCGATTGGACCATTTTGAATAGCGGTCCCGAAAAAAACGCTGCAACGTGAAATTCCAACGTGAAACAATTTTTTTGAAAATTTCGCAACGCCGTAGAATTCGGAATTTTCTTGCGATCCTGACAAAATTCTCAGATAATGAAGAGCTTGTATAGATGAACGGCTGTGCAAAACGGGAGCCCTGTAGCTCAAACCGTTCTCGAGTTATAAACACGTTTGAATTTTTGGAATTTTCTAGTTTCAATGAGGAGGCGAAAATGCAATAAAAATGATCGAGTACCTTGGCCAGTGCGATCTCGAGATTCAATGCCTCCCCGAGTTCTTTCCGAGCTGTATTTTTGTCAGCGCCAAGAATGACAGCAGTGTCCGACATATAATCAGTGTAATTAGCGAAAACGAGTGGATCTTTGAGTTCCTGTATGAGATATTCGCGAGAACGTCTCTCAGGTGGTCGATTGAGCTGAGAAATATGATTTTCTTCGTTTGAGGATCGAGGAATTATGCTGCGGCGTGATTATTTCGTATGCATACAATACGTACATAGATAATTCTCTTCGTTGTGTTTCTCACGTCGGGTTCGACGCTGAATTTGATAAAACAATCGAAAGCGAATCCGGCGTCGCGTAATTTCCCCATCGAGTCGATCCAGTCAAACTTGTCGGCGTTCCACGAATCACCCTCAAGGAGGGGCCACCCACCAAGACTTTTCAAACGTTTCTGGAGGCTCTCGACTCCTTTGGCTTCGATCGCTGCTACAAATATTTTTCATCTTATTTTTTTCCCCCTTTTTCCCAGAGCAAAGTATCACGTACAGCATCTGGTTGTTCTTCGAAATAATCACGCCTTAAAACTCACTCGTATTCACGCAAGACTTGTACATATTCTTAACTAGTCTGAAAGCCTTCGGTTCATCGAGTCTGCTCTTTGCTGCAAACTTTTTTTTCAGTCGATCGCGCACTTTGTATCTAAGGCTGTTGAATCTATCGACTTGAAATTCCTCTTCAGGGATAATGGTTTCCCGGAGGAAGCCACCACATACGTATCGATAAAAATCCTCGCAAGGATCGACTGTGTCGTCCATGCTTTGCAGGAGCAAGGATGCTAGACATTGCAGAACATTGATATGAATAACAAGATATAACTATTGGTCATGTGGCACACGGATTATGTTGAAATTATTTTGAAAAAATTATGTTGAAAAATTATGTTGAAAAAATTATGTTGAAAAAATTATGTTGAAAAATTATGTTGAAAAAAATGGATATTTTGTTGGATACGTTCGACTAAACGTTTTTTCGAATAATCTCAAAAATAGTGTCATTGCAGCAAGAAATATTTTAGAAAGTCTCTTCGGAAGCAAATTTTAGTCGTTCCACTCGTAAATTTCGCTGACGATTCCGTTAAAAACCAAATATGCTGCCAGGATAACGAAAATTTTGAAATTCTCAAAAACTGTTTAGTTCAACGTGTTCAACAAAATATCGACGATTTTTAACAAATTTTCATTTCCAGTGTAATACGCTTATTGGCGAACCGGGTCAGTGAGACCCAGAGTGTTCTTTATCCGCGCCTTTTGCCTCTGCAGCCCTCCTGCTGCGGTTTCTATTAAAACAAATTTTCAATCGTTTTATAGTCGATTTTTTGATTTCATCACTTACCGGTCGATCTGCATCCTGCTGTCAGGCAAACATCATTGAGGTTTCCTGGAACCGTACAAAATTTGCGATCCCATCATTGCGCCAAGGTCCACCACATCGCGTAATCATAGATTTCGAGCCTCATGAAAATTGACTCACCTGCGGTTGTGTACGAGTCAGTGCTAACATTTTTGACAACTGTCTCTGCTACCAGCGGAGAACTGTTACGAAGAATAATCATGGTCGTGTTGAATGCTGTCAGCAAGGGAGCCAGAGCTTCCCGATTTTTTTTTCTTTTTCTGCAACATTTTGTCGATATTGATCGCGGAATGTTAATTCGCACCAGCAGCTTCGTTTAGCTGTGGCTGAAAAAAGCTTCTGAGGATATCGTCACGTTTCTACACTGGAAATGAAATTTTATTGGAAATCGTCGATATTTTGTTGAATACGGTAAACTAAATATTTTTTGATCATTTCAAAGATTTCGTTATTTTGGCAGTATTTTTGGTTTTTAACGAAATTGTCAGCGAAATTAACGAGTGGAAAGAATAAAATTTGATTCCATGACACAATTTTTGAGATTATTGGAGAAAAAAAAATTTTAGTCGAACGTATCGAACAAAATATCGATCTTTTCGAATAAAATTTGTTTTCAGTGTAGTGCAGACTGGACCACTTACTGGCTAATGATTTTTTTTCCTAGCCCCGACAACTTCATAGTCCCCGGACTCGAATTTTCTTTGCTTGGACAGATTCGAAAAATAATTTCTACGACTCTCGAGCAAAACTAGAACACGTAGAATTTTCGACTGGACGTTCGAAAAGTTTTCAGCCGTTAGTCAAAGCGTCAGGGATCGTGGCTGACGATGTACTGCTCAGCGATTTGAAAACGTTACGAGCACATGCGATCTTCCAGACAAAGGAGTTTGCCAAAATTCATAAAAGACTTGGTCACGATCTATCATTGACAATTGATATGAAAATAATTCAACTCATCACGTTAATTTTCATCGATCGTGATATTGTGAACGATTTTGAAGCATCGCTGGAGCTCCTTGTTCCATTTAAAAGCGATAGAATCATTTGTGCGTTCCGAATGTTTTATCCGGCGATGACTGAAAATTCAAACGTGACGGAACGAGGAAAAACGAATCAAACGAAACGCCACACAGTCAATTCGAGTCTCGAATCCATTCCTGTGTGCGTTTTTTAAATTCATGCAGCAACGAAGCTACAAAATGTGTTTGGAGCCTTCCGAGAGAGTCTGATTCCGATGCAAAAGCCAGAACATCGATGAGTCACGCGGACTGAGCGTACTGCATAATATCGATGCGGATAATCATCGATCGATTTATTTCGAAATTCCATTAGCATCGTCGTCGTCGTCAGAGCTGTTCCTCATGTTTCGCTAAACATAGTATTGCAGCGTCATCAACGTTTTATTTGTTTATTTAACGACTTTGCTGTTGTACGGAGACCATGACTTTGCAAGTCATGAACAGGTAAATAAACGTTTCAGCATTTTCAATAACTCGAGTCGTTGGTATTCATGACCAAGAATGAGGCGATTGCGGAGCTCGGAGAATGGATTATTTATTAATGTAGACAATTTTCAAAGCCACTGATAATTATTTCAACAAAAATTCTAAAAACCCATCAAACGTACACCGATCAACCGATATTCATCCAAATTCAATACCAATCTTCCTATTACGATAATCTATTGATAAAAAAAAAATTAGTAATAAATCTTAAAATTTGCGAAAGTTAGAGCGACAAAACCCTTTTTTTGAAAACTTCAAAATGGCGTAGCATTCGCATTTTTCTGACAATTCCAACAAAATCCTCAGAGAATGAAGAGCTTGTACAGATGAACATCTGTGCAAAACGGGAGCCCTGTAGCTCAAACTGTTCTCGAGTTATGGACGTTTGAATTTTACAGTGCCAGAACATACACAGACACACACATCCGGTCATTTTTTCTAGATATAATTTTTCGATGTTTCGGGGCATTTTGAGGACACTGACATTGAAAACTACAAAATTTCAGAAGCAAAAATGGATTATTTGTCTTAAACACAATTACAATCAGACGTTGTTCCGTAATTTATGAAAAATAAAAAATAAAATAAGAAAAAATGTAAATTTTTTTTCGATATAAATTTTATTTAACAATTATTCAATCATAATTAATGATTCGAAGCGAGATGGATAAAAAAAGATTTTTCGCAGTATTATTTAGAGTTTCGAGGCATGACCTTGACCCAAAAATCGTTTTCAGCGGTCATGGTAAAGCTTTTTCGGTTCAACCTGATGGGATTTTCGGTCCTGGAGCAAGGCTCTAGCCGACACTTGGCCATAAGATGAAAAATGGCTAATTTAACTTCCATCAGAGCGAATCTTTGTCCGATGCAGAAACGTGGTCCGCTTCCGAAGGGGAGATATCCACGAGGTTCTATATTTTTTCCAGTTGCGGGATCGATGAACCTCTCCGGATCAAAAACTTGAGGATTTTCGAAATATTGAGGATCGTGATGGAGTCCGTAATAAGGGAGCCAAAAGCAGGATCCCTCCTTCGCCAGGAAGGGTCGACCACCTGGTAGCGCAGGCGGAATTTCGATCGCCTTATTGCAGATTCTGTCGGTTGCTACAGCCGGAGGATACATCCTCAGTGCTTCGCAGATTACGGCTTCCAGGTAACGCATGCTTTGCAAAGCTTCCCATGTCAATTGACCATCGCACTCCCTCAAAACATCCTCCACTTCGGCTTGAAGCTTTTCCTGAACTTGCGGGTTTACCGCGATCTCGTGAACAGCGAACGACATGGCGGTCGATGTCGTGTCAAATCCGCCGAAGAAAAAAATGAAAGCTTGGGCCGTCATGTCCTGGATAGTGAGATTCGGAGCTTTGCCTGAGTTCTTGGCTTCGATCATGAGCTGAATCATGTCATTCCTTGATATGCCTTGAGTAGCTCGAGTTTTGACAGTCGAGGATACAACGTGATTGAAGAATTGTACTACTTGTTGTGAAATGATGCGCATTCGAAAAGTCTTTGCGATCCAGGGTGAGAGTTTGAACATGAACATCTTCATAGTTTTGATGTAATCAAAGGAGGTGGCTTCTCGACCCATGACGTAGAATTCGTTGCTCGGATCTTTGATGGAATCGACGGTGATGCCAAAAGCTGCAGTGGCGATGACGTCCATGCTGTACCTGGTGAATTTGTCCTTGAGTTCGATTTCTTGAGAGTGGGAGGAAAGGTTGTCGGCGAATTTGGCTCCGCATTCCGAAACCGATTGGAACATTCCTTTGATTTTGCTGGAGGTGAACGAGGGACTGAGGATCGATCGCATCGAGCGCCAATTCTCGTCCCTCAGACCGAACAGATTTTTACCGAAATAAGGATCCAATTCCTCGTCCACCAAGGCGGTGTGATTAACAAAGTTGTCAAAGTTTTTCACAGTCACGTATTTTATGAGCTCGGGGTCACGCAGCATTATCGTCGGTATCGTGAAGTCGTAGAAACCAACGTATTTCGCGTCAGGATGACTGTCGTAAATCTTCTTCACTTGTTCAGCAACTGATCGACTCCTGAAAACCACCGGTCCCATGTTGCCCACCAAAATTTGTGGCTTCATATAGGGAATCCCATGTTTTTCGAAGAATTTCAAAATCCCAACGAGATAGTGATAAATCGCTAGGACGATTGCCACTCCCGTTAGAATCAGAGCCCACGAAGCCATTTTTTCCAAAGCCTCTGAATGTGTCTATCCCTCGCTGCAGGAGAATCAGTCACGACCCTGCGAGTGCTTCGTCAATTATTTCTGCGCCGCACTCACAGTCGCGAATCCGAACTGTGCCGGGCTATCGACCGATCAACCTCTATATACGGCTCTGCTTGAGATATCCAAAAGATCTCAACACTTTTTCCTCCTCACTGCGCGCTGATCCACTCAAGGAAAACAACAAACACTTGGCTCCCGATGCGCTTGTGTATCGGCGCCACTAATAGAGCGAATGGATTTTGTTCATGCTTGTCCACGCACTCATGCAGCATCGATCATTCTAGCACGTGGCCTCCCACTCGAAAAACCAGCAAAATTTACCTCGTCATCTCTATTGCGCAGAGTTCTCTCGATTATAGTTCCTCGGCGTACACTGCTGTTCCGCCGAACACTCGGCGCAGAGGATCTCTATGTGGTGAGCTTGCTGTTGGATCCACAAGAGTATTTCCAGCAGAGGAGGGAACGATACGAGCAAAACATGTTTTTTTTTCTCCGATAGCCTATCATGACGATTAGATAATCATACGGACGACAGACCCCACCACGAATCTCCTTGACCTCGCGAAGCAGTCGGGCGTGGAAGACGCAATTGCAAACGAGTTTGCATCGCGCCCACGGAGACGCTGATCTTCCACGATCTTTCGCAAAGGTGCATCATCGCGTATGCCAGTCACTCGCGGCGGCGATGGCCTTGATGTATCAGGAAAGGCACATGTCATTTGCTCAAAAAGATCGAACTTGTGAATCATCTTTAGAATCGAATGCTCAGCGTTGCTCAGCGTTTGATTTTTTTTTTTCATTTTTCTTTTTTTTTTCATTAGCGACTGACAATGTCATCGGGAATTGCATTCATTTTGATTTTCATCAAGCCAGAAGGAAGGATTCTCAAAATATATATATCTCGCACAGAGAGGAAATTTGATTTGGAGGAACAAAAAATGAAAAATAAATAACAAAATGTCTCGTCTGATTCGCGCTAATCAAGTTATATTCGCTAGCTCGCGCTCTCGGAAACGGGAGCTTTTACAGCACACGTTTAGAGATTTATTTCCACCGGGCTACCCAGTCGCGATCTCTGCGTCACACCGAGTCTGACATGTACAGGCAACTTTGTGCATAACCAGCACACGATTGTTAAATAAATATCAAAATTACGAAAATTATTATTTAATCACAAAAACGAAGAAATATGCTGAAAACAAAAAATACACAATTAAAAAAAAGTTTTTCACAGAAACGGATGAACGTTTTAATTTTTTAGCATTGTGTCTGCAAACAAATGATAATTATCAAATGAAATTGATATTCATTACATAATTGATCCATTTTCTTCAATTTTGTTAATTTGTCATTAAAATCTCGGATATTTTTGGATTTAATAAAGTTGAGAAAAATAAATGAAAGGAAGGGGATGGCTGCTGATGAAAATGGTTATGAGAATGTCTTATGGACGTGAGTTATGTTTGAAAAGGAGGAAGCAGAAGTTTCCTGTGTCCTGCTCCGACTCGCCGGAGGATCGGGTTGTGCAGCATATACATGAGAGGATTTGGCTCTGTGTACGGGAAGCTCGTAAGTGAGGATATGAGAAGAAGAACGCAATGAAACATCCTGGTTTGATGCATGAGAGGAGCAGGAGGAGGAGGAGGAGATGGAGAGCGAAGGAGAGTGAAAGAGAGAAAGAGAGCGGTACGAAAGTGTTTCAAAGGTGATGGGATTCATTTACGCAGGCGGAACTACCGTCGGTGCTCGAGGCTCGAAATAGCAAGAGGTACGGGCATGGAAAAAGGTACAAGCAGTCAGAGAGACTCGAGGACCAAGGAAAATGAGATTATACGACACGAGAACGAAGCTTGATACTATACATACGGACCAGACTAACTTCCTATGAAAATACACGAGAAAAAATTACGTTTGTCTAATTTAAATCGAGTCTCGTCTTGAATTTCGCCAAATTCAACGCGATTCCCATGCGTTTTATTGGCTGTAACTACGAATTGCATCACAGTTTTGATATTACACTTTTTTATACTTTTACTCCACCAGCAGCTCTTGAAAAAAGTGTAATCATATTTTTCATTTGTGCCTTTCGCTTCGCTATCTAATTTCCTTTATTCGAGACAAACGACAATTAACTTGACGAATATAAAAAAAATGTATACTCGCCACAGTCCGATCCGCGACAGCGTTTATCTTTTCTTCGATTAAACCTGCTAATTACATAAGTAATCTTTGCTCAGTGATTACTGACTCATTCAGCTCGACGAAAAGTTGACTCGCGGACTTTGTCGCAAAACATGTTTCAATCAATTAATTAACTCGTTGATTAATTAATCGACTTTCTGTAACGACGTAAAGTTTCTGTTTCGAGAACCGAGTGTCATTGATTTTTTTTCGATCTACGTGACTCGCTACAGTCAAATAGCAATATAAGTAACGAGCGGTACTCTTTCTGAATAGAATCGCGTAAGCACAAAAAAAAACAACACGAAATGGGCATAAAGTCTCGAGAATCTTTCGTCCCACATTATTGTATCGGCTACTTAAGCGAGGGAGAGGGGCAAAGAGAAACGGATGATAAAACACGAAACTGGGAGCTGAGGAGGATTGAAAAGAGTAAAAACAGCAAGTTGGAATGTGAAAAGAAGCGAGAGATGGAATGCGAGAGTGTCAAAACAGTGCCATTCTTCACGCTGTTATGCTCGGCCCATTTGAGATTTTGTAGCGGTATGGCGCTGTGAATAACACTCATCCCCATTTATATTAACATATAGGTCGTTGATAATCAAAACGGCACAACTCTGAGAAAGTTTTGAAAAAATTTCGAAAGTTACGCCTTTCTGAATGCTAGAGAAAAATCTGACGCACATAAAGGCGTAACTTGCGACGTTTTACACGCAAATTGCCCTCAAGTTACGCCTTTATGTGCATCAGATTTTTTTCTAACATTTAGAAAAGCGTAACTTGCCATTTTCGAGCCAGTAATCGCATGAAACGTGCCATTCCGATTACCATCAGTCCATTGCCTTTAATACATGTATATTTTCCACTTTTGCTGCGTTTCTTTATATATCCACTATCCGTTGAGTTTGTACATTCGAATTTTCAGCACATCGCGCTCCACTTCGATTCACGTCGTGTTTACATCAGCACAATTTGTATATTTTGTGCGATACTCTCTCTCTCTCTCTCTTTCCACATTTACCTCGCCCCCTCTCTACCCCTATCTCTTTGCGAGTACATGAGACTGTCATTGAAGCGGAAGAAGCGCGACGAAGCACGATGGAATACGATAATTTACACCGTTGCTTCGCACATACATAAACTCTTGTTGTGACGTTTCTCCACCGACTCCGAAATCTCTATATTACCAAAGTTTTTCATACTTGCTCCTCGCGCCCCTCGCCTCCTTCTCCTGATACGCGACGATCCTGAGCTTTTCTTTCGTTCTTCTGTTAATGTATTCCGGTCACTCTCAGTTCCCATATTCGTTCCAATATTTCCGGCTCAACTCGACGACCGTTATTTGCTGTTATATCTTTGTTTTCTACCCTCACTTTTCCGCCGTTTCATTCCATTGTCTACCAGTGCCAGACTCTCTTGAAATAAACGAAATAGAAAAAGTTGCATGCACGTTTTTACGTATCTAGATTCCGTTGCTATCGTCCCATTTCCTGTTTCCAGTTTCGAGAACTATCATTTTCGAATAATCATCATTCTCATTGACATTCACAGTCAGTTTGCAGTTAAAATTTCTTGAGTCATTTTCGAAAAATTGATGAAAGTTATGAGTGAATTTGTGACTGTCATCATCGATTTTTCACCTTCGGAAATAATCAAACGGATCATGAAAAAAACGTAATCGGAATATCGATATACGATATCGATTTATTATTTCGATATACGAAAAGCAATTTATTTTTTCTTCTCACTGTCAAAATGAATATTATTGGATTAGATGGACATAATCCTTGATCATTCGAATTTCCTTGATGCGCGAGCTATTCCAGACTAAGCTAGAGGATGGATTATAGTTGACGTCATTGTTGATAAGCATCTTCGATTTCCCTTTGACCGAAGGGCGGAGTTATGTGGTCTCACACAGCGAGTCTCTGCAAAGCAAGAGACACGTCGCTCGCTGGCTGATAATGTCTTCTATTTTACCAAATGCATCAATTAGTTTGTGGCAAGAGGGAAATAGAAAGAGACGAATATAGTTAGTAGAAGGAAGATGGGGCAATATGGCCCCCTGTCGAAATGTGTTAATTCTATTTGCAAAAATTAACGTCGCTTCACAACCGATTAATGTCAAATTTGGTCGTTAACAAGAAGTCCTCCGGAAATACTGTCCACGGTGTGAAGCATCGTCAGTTTCCAGTAAAAAAAAACGTTTATTCTTAGTCAAGAATTTTGAGCTTATTTGACGTTTTATCAAAATCGCGTTCGTCCATCAAGCGTGCCTGTCGACACGAGCAGAGTTGATGTCGTTTCGCCCACACGTGGGCGAGCGATGACGACCGTTGAAAATGTCGACGTCAGCCACGCTGAATCCCTGCTCAATACTCTTTTGGCAAGAGTGCCTTGAGGGATCATGTGCGTAGCCAGGAGGCCGAGGAAAATGGCATTTGATATTAACTCTGGAGAACCCTTCTGTCGTTCTGGTCGGCCTCAAACATTGCAGTGGGGCGTGAATAGTCGACCTGATCGTTTCTTTACCATAAAATGTTCTTCACTGCTTCAGGAGAGACTGAATATACGCCAGACTATTCGTCCTCCAATAACCAAACCATGAGGAACGAATAATTTTTTCGAAAAAATGGAAAAATAGCGAAGTTTTCGAATTACAATTTGTTCTGAAATAATAAAAATGCAAGTACAACGAAAGAAACCCTCGAGAACGATTTTTCGAGCAATCAAACTCACTCGTTCGTGAGATTGAAATGATATTTTGAATTTATTTCGTATTATTATACACTAGGGGTCCATATTACCCCCAATCCCTTGTAAATACATCGTTATAGTTGTGGATAAGCTAGATGCATCGAGGAGGAATGGTGGACTAGGTACGAAAGGGGTGAATGGTGTTCAAGGACTCTCTAACTCCCAAAGGGAATTGTATGGCAGGCCGCAACAGCAAGGAACCGCAAGCGTGTTTCCCTGCTGGACGATATTGCGTTCCTATAAATGCGATATAAACGGGATCCTGGTTTCTCTACCTTGGTCGCATCAACTCTTGCGAATAGTCTCATTCCTGATCCTGCCACTTGGCATCCCTTGTTCGTCCTTTGCGTTATGCAAGGACCACGCTCCGATAAGACGACGAGGATCTTCCTCTGACTCTCGAGTTCGATAATTCCCATAGGAAATGGATTTTCGTCCCAGTCACGCTTTGTCCTTCCTTCAAAATTTACATTCCCTCTCTCTTCCTACGCTTCCTACGAGAACTTTACCCAACGACATTTCTCCTCAACGATAAACGCCTCTATTGCAGTAACTCATGAATTCAACACCATATTGAGAAAACCAACTTTTCAAAGTCATGATAAGACTATCTTCGTTATTCCGGTAACTGGGTCATTTTGACCCGGACTAATAAATGTACGAACAAAAAAAAAACAAAATTTCCTTTTTTTTCATACCCCACCAGATCCAAAGGACCTTCTGCTCAAGGGGGATGAAAATTTCGGTAATTGCTTAATTACACCGAGGCTGATACATGTTTCATTTTGGTCTTGTAATTAGGCGATAAATTAAAAGTCTCCTTCGTGGAGATCTCGTCGCGAATTCTAAGGCGTAGGAGTCCCGCAATTATTTCATCCCTCATCGAATGTATCGGGGGTGAAAATGATAGCCTGGAAAATTTGAGGCAGTCGAAAGGGTAGCGTCGTTGAACAATTAGCTGGGCAATACGAGCTCTCGCGTTAACATTTCCATGGACCAGCAGATAGAATATCCATACGGAGCACTCACACCGAAACGCAAACAGAGAGCAATTTTGCCCTGGCAATTCGGTTAATTGGACCACGTGAATCTTCCTTCGATATTAATTAAACTTGGCTGACGTACACATGTAGGATCGATTGAACGGCGCCATGGCTCGCCAACATATTGCCCGAACGTTGGCTTAAGCGAGTTTTCATTCGAACCACTTGAGGCTCAAAGATTTTTGTGTCATCGCACCAAAACCCAAAGCATGTTTGTGTATCGCCACAAATTTGTCATTATTCATCCGCACAGGTCAGTCGAGTGAATCGTTACGAGACATGAGAAGCTCGTGTCCGGTTCGTTTGCAAACAAAACAAAAAAATGTTGTCTTTTATTTATTTTTTCCTTCCTCATAAAAACGTTGCTTCCGAATTTACTGTTGATCAGTTTTCCGAAGCAATATCCGGTGGAATAACAGGTCAACAATTCTGTCGGATGTATCGAACAAAAAAAAAAAAATTGCATGGAATATGAATTTGTTGGCTAAAAAATGAAACGAAATTTGAAAAATTTGACTTTTGCTCAAGAGTAGTTTTATTTGTGTGTAAAAAATTCAGAACCCCATCAAGTTTCATGGCCTGAAGTTAAAATCTGTGCCTATGAAATTTGACTTAAAAAATCGTGAGGGAAAATGTGGGACGATTAGAAAATGTAGTAAAGCTGGAAAAAAAGCAAGTGGTGAAAACGTCGCTTGAATTTTTAGTGATTCAGTTCGATGGTTCGCATCATCAACGGATCATTAACCGAGCGGTTTCACATGGACGTTAACTCGCACCTTCTCGTTTTCAAGGCAACCTTAAGCTTTTTTTCTTTCCTCACTGCAGCCCCCTTGTTCCTTTACTTTCGTAATACATAGAGAAATCGAATTTCCTTCCGGTTGGAAAGTGACCACGAAAGCGCGTTTCCTCGGTGGAGTTGACAAAAAGGGGGTTAATGGAAAGAGCGTATCAGGGACCGTGAAGTTCACACACACTTACGTGCTCATCGAAGCTCTTTACTTTTTTTTTCCTATTTCATTTGTTTTTTTTTCTTTTTTCTTTTGTTCTTTTTTTTTTACGTTTCAGACGATCTAGCTCAGGGTCGTAAAACGTTGGTCAACCCAACGTAGTTTTCAGGCTTTTTCCATCGCGTTTTCTCTGTTCCTCCGTTCTTTCCATCGAGCGCGAGCCTCACTCCAGAATCTTCTTGTTCACCATCTCTCTCGTTTGGTCTACTATTTTGACCAAACGTGCCATTTTGCAGTGACCTTATTGCCTCGTTTCTGTCTCCTTCTGGCCTGTCTTACACTACCCTCCACGTTTACCTTTCTATCCTTGTTTTGGAATCACGCTTTCCCTCACCATTTTCCTCCATTTCTCTCTCGCTCTCTCGCTCGCTCTTCCGTTTCTCTCTTTATTCGTGTTTCCTCTTCCTATTTCTATGGGCCAATGCTTTCTATACAGAGCACGGAGCAATCCGCATGGGGCTCGTAAAGTCTGAAGCTCAAATAGCGAGATATTCGAGGCATGCACGTCACCCAATGGGATCAGGTGAGGTCGCAGTGAACATTACAGCATCCCTCTTGCAGTCTCTCTCCCTCTCTCTCTCTCTCTCTCTCTCTGTTGCCATCTTTTTATTTCTTCTTCCCTTTCTATCCTTTACTGCTCCACTACTCTGCTTTGTTTATTACCTCCGAATCCTACAAAACAAAAGCAGGCTCACAACCCTCTCGCAATAGGAGCCTTAAAAATCCCATAATTCAGAAAATTTCGGTCTCGATAGAAAAATGCATCTTTCCACTCGAGATCTTGTGAATAACTTGCTCAATTCTGCCACCGAGTAATACACTTGAGAATAAATCGTTCCAAAGTCAAGTTTCGATTCTTAATCCGATTATTAATGTTGATATTTTCATTTTCATTCCAATCTACGTGATTCAGAGAGTGGCGAATGCTTCCGAGATAAAAAACTGGACCGAGCAGTCAAGAGATGAGGTAGAATCAGGCTCTCGTTGTTTTTTTTTCTTTTTTTCTTTTTTTTTTTAGAAAAAAAAAGGATTTGAAAAAAAAAGAAAACGATGAAGGAGATACAGCTGTACAATTCAAGAGGAAAATGTTAAACGAGGGAGTAGCCTCGGAGCTTATTTGCTCGTGGTGTTTGCTATTCGCGCAAGTGTCCCACTAGAGCTTGCTGAGGTAGCACAGCTAACCGTAGACTTCCTACGGGTTTTCTACCACCTACATTCCACCCTCACCATACAAAAGGCTCAACCGTTACATTCAGTCTTTTCCACTGGCACCAGTTACGCCCTTTTGTTAGTTTAATGCTTCGCACTATATATTCAAAGTATCGCGTTCCACTTACCTTTGTTTCTCTTCTTACTTTGGACGTCTAGCTGCTCAGTCGTTTTCCTTCCTTAGAGTACGCGCTCTGTCCATCTCTGTCCAGAGACGAGAAACATTTTCTCTCGGTCCCTCCCTCTCGCTCTTTGTTTTTTTTACAGTTTTTTTTTTTTTTNTTTTTTTTTCCACTCTTCCTCTTATTCTGAGCACTTCGTTTCTTCCCTCCATTTCGTTGCCTACTTTTTCAAAGACTTCAAAGAAGAAAGGAGAGACCGTCTGGAATAGCAGGAGCAAGGTAATTGAGCAATTACCCAGCATTCAATTTCAATCACTGAATCAATCTTAAATCGCGGATTTTCCTTCTACTCGAGATTATCCGATAAATCTGCGTTGGTGCTNTTTTTTTTTTTTTTTTTTTTCAATTTTACGAGATTTTTTCAACGTAACGAATTGCTCAATTTTTATTTTATTATTTATAAAAACAATACATTCCGGCACACGTCGATTTTAATCGGAAATTGAAATTCAACGAATGCGATTAATTATTTCATTGAAATTGGAGAAATGTTTATTAAAAACGATCAGTATATATTTCATAACAACGAAAGCCCGTTTCGGGCTTCTCGCACGTTCGTATTTATTCATACACGTTCTTTTACCAATTTTTCAATTACGTTGAGTACAAATGAAAAATAGTGAATTTTGAATAAATGTTTTTTTTTTCCTTGCAATATACAAAGGATTACGGCTTATCAAATATCATCACGAACTCTCTTTTTCGCGATTATTAAATGGTACGGTGCCACGCGATTTTCCGAGGCACTGATTTTACGCCCATTACGTCCTCTTTGCTTCTCCTTTCCTTTTAGCGAAATGAAAGTAACCCCGAGATATTACGAAAACTGGCGCATTTTTTTTTCTTCTTTATTTCTTTTTTTTTTTCTTTTTTTTCATCAAACCCTCGCGCACTGCGGTAAGTTTTTTTCGAACGGTATAATGAGTCGTTAAAGTTGATGAAGACAGCATTTATTCGGTTTTACCTTCAACGTTCGTTTCATCCCTTATCGCTCGCGTGGTAGACATTTTTTTATTTTTATTTTTATTTTTCCTTTTTTTTCCATCATCCCGTGTTAATAATAAACGAACACGCAAAAATCATAAAGCCTCAATCACTGATGCACTCCTTTCATGAATCAAATCCGGGCTTTCGTCCCTTTGAAGGAAAAAAAAAGATCCATTTTCCATCACAAAGAGGAAAATTGTGCAAAGATTTTTCTAATCAATAAAAAAATTGAAAAAAATGAACAAACAAAAAAAAACAGGGGACTCGTGGAGCAAAGTAATTGCGTGAGAACTCATTTATTTTGATGGACTCATTTTTCAAGATTAATCAAACAATTAACTGAATTATTTGGCATAGAAAAATTGGCAGAAATATACCAATGAATCGATAACACTGAAACTTTTGCGAGGAAAAAGCTCTTCAGAGGCTCCATAAGCTCGTGAATGACTTTATTTTTCTTACAAAAATATTGATGCACTTACCTTTTATGAGGAGGGAAAGTTTTTCTCGATAGAATAAAACCGAGTGACAATGTTATCGATACGGACAACGTGACGAGCATATTACACAAAAAAAAACTTCTTTTTTTTTTCTCGTGAGGAAAAAGGACAGTTTGGACAGTCCTCCGCATCCTTCCAAGGACATTGCTCCCAGCATGAAAGAGTCCCTTGTACAATATTCACCCTTGAAAAAGTTGCTCAACGTCACGTGTTCCCAGTGGAATATAAAAAAATAAAAAAAAACGAGGGCAATTGATTTCGTCAAAGAAATGCTCACAATCTCCATAGGGGTTGGCGCATTGTCCTCTTTAGTCGTTGGAGCTTTTTCCTCTCCGAGGAGATAGCAGCTTAGAAAAGAGGAATCTGCTCCTCTTGCTGACAGAATGCCTCGATGCGAAAAGGTTTAATCGAAATGTTTCTCAATCGAAAGCGAGGATGAGGAAAGAGCAGAAAAATAAATAAATTCAACGACACTGTTTTTTCTTTTCGGTACGTCAGCACTCCACGATTGTTTCCTTTGCTTTGTCTTCAATTTTTATTTTAGTAAACATCGTAATGTTGTATGTTTATGTACAATAATATACCTATCTAATCTAACGATATCACTGCGTTACGTTTGCTTTTTTCTTTTAAAGGTTACGTCCAATTTTTTCAGTTTTTATTCTCCCCTTTCGTTCGTTTTATTGTTTTTCATTTTTTCTTCTTTTTTTTGCATTTTTTATGGTCACTTTGCGAGTTTGTCGTTTTTTTTTCCACAGTTGTTGTTTAATTCTCTCTACGTTCAGCCTTTTTCTCGGCGTCGCGTTCGGCCACTTTTTACCGTTCATTAACGACCGTCATTTTCTCCCTCCAACTGGAGGGAGTCGCACTCTTTGAACCACACACATCGAAAAGGCTCGCTCGTTCCCTGCTCCCTTCGAAGTTTAAATAAATAAAAATTGCCACAACAGTTGAAATTTCCTGCAAATTTCCAAGAGGGCCCCATTTTTCATTATTTTCAGAAAATAACAAAAAAATCATGAAAATCGATTAATGCGAAAAAATGGAAATAAATCGCTTGGTCCTTTGAGCACATTTTTCTCAACCAATTAAATATCCGATTTGGGGAACGAAACTGCAAAGAATTGTTTTTATAAAGACGTCGAACGGAGAGGAATACCTTTCCCCATGCCAAAGTCGACAACGCCCTTAAATTCTGCGGTCTCACGCAACACACACACATACATTCACGCACCCACACACATGCACGACACTGAACAACGCTCGTTGTGTAATACAATATTCATTAAGGCGTTAAATTACGCTCGTTCGTAGTGTTATAGTGTACGTTGCTTACAGTTAGGTTCGTGTGGCTCGAGACAGAGAGGGATAGAGATAGAAAGAAAGAAACTGTGGCTCATCCCCACACGAGAGCCAGCAAAGATTTTTTCAACCCTTTTTCACATGTTTTTTCGTTTTTTTTTCGTCCTCTGCGCGTTTACGCTTTCAACCAACTCTTCACCCCCAGCAGACCTCTTCCATTTCTCGCCAACCACTTTTTTTCCATCTGCAGCTCGTTTACAGCGTTTCGTATGGATTTTTTGTTTGTTTTTTTTTTGTTTTTTTTCTCGTTGATTTTTCGCACCCTTTTCTGCGGCTTTTTTCACCTGTTCTCCTGCCACGCTGACCCAGTAACGGGGCAAAAAACGACGAGGTAAAAAATGATGGTCGTGATCCGTTTGTTTTTTTATTTCGTTAATCGATGGACTTTTTTTTTCGAGATTCTCCCTACGCGGTTTTGTTCTGCCTCCGAGGGATAAATGCGAGAATGTTCTCGGGCTCTTCTTTTCCATACTCCCGCGGAGATAAAGATTAAGAGCGGAAAATCCCTTTTTTGCTTTTGTCCATTTTGCGATCGTTCTCTCTGTTCATTGTTCTCGACGTTTTTTTCCTTTCGGCGAAATAATGCTAAATAATGATTCTCTTTTTAACCTGCTCAGTCTTTGCTCAACGATCATCAAATTTTGTTCAATATTTATTATTCACGGTACATGTACAATATTCAAGGGGTTATCGAGACTCGGAAAAGGCCAGATGAATATTTGAGACTCTCCGCGAGAGACACCTGATTCCCAATCTCGATCTCACATTTATTATTTCTCATGTTCTCTCAAATCTTCCCTGACACCTGCTATTCTATGCTCCAAGGTACTCGTGCATCCAATATTTCAACCCAAAGCTTCAATTTTTTTTTTTTAAATCCAACACTCGAGGAAGCTTTTCCAAAATCTCAAAAATTGTCCTCGATTTATCGTATCGTTAGAAAAATCATAATTATTCGTTGCGGAAGCAAAATAAACAAAACAAAAAACGTTACTCCTCTCCGGAGCTTTTGGAATGATCGATTTTGCTCGCATCTCGGTTCGTAACCATTTTTGTGTTTTTTTACTTGTTCGTTCGGTAATTTTCGAATGGATCCTCCGGATAAATATAATTTCGTATCGTGTACGACGATCTATTGGAAAAAAACGTAATTATTTGTTGGAAACAAAAGAAATAAATCGTTACTCCGCTTCGGAGCTTTTGGAAAGCTCGATTTTGCTCGCGTCTCGGTTTGTCACAATTTTTGTGTTTTATCGCTTGCTCGTTTGTACATTTTTGAATGGGTCCTTTGGATAAATGAAATGAATAGGGTCAGGCAGAGGCGACACCCAGTTTCGTCGGTCATCCGTGCCACGATCGTCTCTGGCTTTGCACACAGACCGAGCCTCAAGGTATAATTTTGATCCCTGTTAATAAATCATGCACACACGATGTACGACACGACGTTGGTGCGTCTCTCCCTCGACCAGGCTCCTCCGACCATACTGACGGATTAGGGAACATTAAGGGGCTCTGATTCATTGATGTGTGCTCCTGCTGTATATATACACGCCCCTTACATCCGATCATCGTGCATACATACTGCTTCGTTGACAAAATCGTGAATTACGCCATTTTGTCAACGCAATCGATTCCCAACTAACGCAATAGCTCATAACCTACATTTTGCAAACTGCTGTGCAAAACGTGCTGCTTCATCATTTTCTTCGTCGCTCCAACTCGCCAGCTGATTAGTACCTTATTTCTTTTCGTTTATTCATCCACTGAAAAATAAATTTTGATGGCAAACGATTTGTTCGAATAATCAAAGAAAAAAAATTCATTGTGGCAACAAATATTTTACAAATTCTTTTCGGAAATGAGATTTTTGTGATTCCGATGGTAAATTTTGCTGACTGTTCCGTTGGGAAGGAAAAATACGCTCTAGAAATAAGGAAAATTTTGAAATTACCCAAAAATATTCAGTTTACCTGGTTTAACAAAATATCGTGGTTTTTAAAAAAAAATTCATTTTCGGTGGCAATTTTCGAGCCTCTGAGTTGGAGAAAATGATTTTTACGAATTCACAGCGTTTTTGAAATAATTAACGGAGGTCGAGGCTTGCTGCTCGTGGGCGTTTCATTCGGAGCGAGTGTGTGTACGAGGAATTACGTAATCCACATAACTCTTAGTGTTAAACGGAGTAAATTACGCCCTCTTGTTTGTTAACAATCTATATACACGTATATATCCCAGTCCCGGTTGCATGTGTTTGAATACGTGAATGTGTGACGTATGCTTTCGACTGCTGTACCCGTTGTTTGCTTCAGCGTTGGTCATCGTTAGGCGGAGCGGATTAACGTGCGTGTCGTCAACGAAATTAGCGAGCGGACTCTCAACGTTTAGAACGTTGCCCCAAATGTTTCGTTGCATCATCCAAACCAATTTCCTTTGCTCTCACGCTTTTCTAAATTTAACATTTCGTGTTAAACTTTGATGAAATTCAGAGAAACGAAAAAAACATCTCGTTGACGTAAAAACTTGTTGATTTTCGACATTTTTTTCCAATTCATTGGAGAATTATTTGACGAAGAAAATTTTTAGGAAGGGAATAATGAAAAGTGTTGAAATATTTGTCTCATTGAATCGTGTGGATTCCTCGTAATTACGCACACAAAAATGGCGATCCATTGATAAATGGATTGTGTTGAGTCATCGCTGTCGGAATTGACAAATTCTCCGAGTTTCGGGTGTTATTTTACGCTATAAAATTCGTTCACGAATCATTGATTCTGTGCGGTTCGTGACCGACGATTCCACATGGCTCGTTTCATCCGTCATCGATTGTATGTGTGTGTGTGTTTTTTTTTGCACTCCGGATTCACCGAATTATCGTCCAAAAGAGCGAATAACGTTTCGATTACCCAGTTCATACAATTCACCCCTTTTTCACCCTCCTCTCACCCTCCACGCGAATATTTCCCCAGCGTCCTTGGATCCTGATACTCGACCATGGATGTGAATCATTTTTCATTCCCTCGAGAATTCTCACCAACAATGCCGTCCACGTTACTCGTCCGAGCGATAATTTATAAATAAATTAAATATACTCAACAGCAGCCAGCGCAGAAATTGTTAAATGCATCTAACCACACGGTTAGTCCACGTCCTGCGTGACGATCGATTTTCGACCCATTGTTCAGCCCTCATTGGGTCATTTTGACCCGGAATAATTATGCAGCGTGGATTGGGCTCGAGAAATATTTTCAGAACTCTTGCAACGAACGCGTGTTGGCAATTTTCATTTTATGGGCATAAAAAATGGTCTGGGTCAAATTGACCCGGTGGGTCGCTTAAAATTTGGGTGTTTCAACCAAAAATCGCGATCGGTTTGATCTTCATTTCGCAAGTAACAAATCTCACAGTCATCCAACTTTTGAATTGCGCACGAATCGTCACGTTTATTCCAAAAATTTATAATCGTCCGAATTTTCAAATTGAAGCTTCTTCGGTTCGGGCGAAAATTACGGACGTTACATTGCACACCAATGATCAGTTTTGAGATTGTTTCAAATTTTGAGAATATTTCGCAAGAAAAAATAAATGTTTGTTCATAAAAAAAAAAAAAAAAAAAAAAAAAAAAAAAAAAAAACGAGAAAACTTTGAATTTTAACAAATTCTCGTTTCTTTGAATTTTTGGTCTGTAAATTTCAAGAGATTAATGTTTCGTGCTGAGCTCCAAGCTCAACGAAACTATCGACGATACGATTAGTCTCGAGTCGCGTGTCAAGAACATTGAGAACATGAGACGGTTAATCGGATGGGATAAAATAAAATATTCAATTGAACCTCAAGCGTTCGTTGGCCCTCGCCAAACACGTTTTAAGTCTCGTTAGAGCCACTTTAAATCTTGTTTTCATAATTAAACCCTTGTTGAAACAGCCCCAAGCCTTATGAACAGGAATGAAGAAACGTTCGACCCTAATTACCAAAATTTAACCCTCCGAGCCAGTTGCAACATTTGGCCAAATTGACCGAGGCGACTTTGCGGGCTCGTAACTTCCGGTGGAATAAACATTTTCCGTGACATTTTTTTTCAAACCAATCGTACGAATTCCGACCCAACGAATGGAATGAAATTCGATATCAGAAAATAATTAGTACCGCTGTAGTTGGTGTTTGACAAAAAATGACATTTTATTTTTCGTGTAAAAGTCAAAATATACCTCGGGTCAAATTGACCCCGTTTAGAAAGCTACGATAATAGATTTTCTCGCCTGAAAGCTCCATGTGCCAAACACGAAGAAAAATAAAATTCGTCAAAGCAATAGTTTTCTTGTTTTTGCGAGAGGCGAAAGAAAAAACATGAAAATAGAAGAAAATCACGCTGCTTTCGTATTTTGGTCTCCCAGACCCAGTGTGGCGTTTTGAGGTTAATTATGACGCCGGAAAAACGCCAGAAGTGACGTTTCGCCCGGATCCTAAGCGTAATCAACAGATGGGAAGGCAAAGGAGAGAAAAATAAAGGAAGATAAATTGGGAAAGAAGTAAGGGGATGATGAAAAATGCGAAAAAGCTTTCGCCGAGAGCAGAAACTCTTTCATTCGTGGATAATCCAGATTAGCGTCTCTTTCTATTCGTCTTTTTACCTCGGCATTAACTCTTCCGCTTTTTTAAAAAATCTCTTGCTCTCCCAATTCATCGTTCTCGTTCTCCCCCTCGTTCGTTCAATGCTCGGGAGCAATTTTTTTTTAATGGCTGAGATGTGCCAGCGTCGATCTTCATCTTTGGCCGAGAGAAACGCGATTCCGTTCCCAATCAAACGCGTTCACTTCCGCTTTCAACAATGTGCTTGATACATCGAAAAACGAGTCCCGGATCGACCGTATCTCCGGAGATATTCTCAACCCCTAAATGTATTCTTTCTATTCTCTCACCCTCCGATCTCGTCGTCGAGAATTTAGCAAAAAATTCCGCGCGCAGTTGGACGTTTATAGCCACGAAAATAAACTTGACACCATTTTGAAAAATCCTTGTCCGCCATTTTCCTTTTTATCATTTGCGTCCTCATCCACTGCATTTTATTTGATTCACTTTGTCTTTTCATCGCGCACTCCTCATGCAGTATATACTCGTATATTTATTTATTTATTCATTTATTTATTTATATATATATGTATATGTTTTTCATTCACCAATCCACTGCTTCACTCATCTTGTTTATTTTTCTTTATTTATTTTTACACCGAGGATATGTACAAAATGATGAGTGACACGAGAAGACAGCTCGACGATAATATCGGGCCTGCTGTACCAGTCTGCATGGCTTCCGGTCTCTCGCCTGAAAACACACAATTTTATTCCACTGGAAAACGAAGAAAAATGGATTTTTTCGTTAATTAAAAATGCAAAGTCACTGTCGCATTGAAAAATAATCTTTCGACACTCGCAGCAGTATTTTCGAGCCTGCTTTCCCGCTAATTGAGCAGCGAGTGTAATTAATTAATAAAAATTATTATCATGGAAATTTTAATGGTAAAAAAATTAAAATCAACTTTTTTTTTCATGGAAATTCGACTTGAAAATTATTCATAAAAAATATTCACTACCCACAGAGGGATGAGAGGGATTTCGATGGAAATGCTCGAAAAGCAAGAGACAAATGGAAGGAAAATTGATCTTTTGAAAGTTCAGGACCCATTAGACCCTTTCGATGAAATAAAAATGGCGTTACTGCACGAACAATATCTCGCTTCCTCTTTCGCCTTCGCTCCGCGTTACTGCCTTCTCCCTAAAGATCGGTGAGTTTCATAAAACGAATCGAAATGCAATTTCCGGTACGTCTGCACCATATCTCGAGCGTACAAGCGAGAGGAATCTTTGTGAGAGAATACGATGAAGAGAGTGCAGGGAGAGAGAAATTCGCTCTACGCTCTATCAGAGCCGAGGCAAGTTTCCGTGGATCGTAAATCTGAGGACGTTTCGAGACGATTTCTCCCTTCCCTCGAATATAACTCGCATTGTGTATTATTATACATTGTCTCAGGGCGAAAACTATTTGAGTTTCTCAAGGATGGATAAGCGCCCAGGAGACTCGAACATTTCGAAATTTTGTGCAACTCCGAATCGTCTAAAGCGAACGAATAGAAACGTCATCTCAATTGCATGCAGAAAGCAAAAAATGCAATCCAAGTTTCATCTGGTTTCAGGCTCGGGTCAAATTGACCCCGAATTTTTGAAATTTTTTTTTTTTTTTGTGTTTTCCTTACCGTTTACCACGTGGACTCTGATCGACGCTGTATTCGCGTTGCTCGGCTTGCAGCTGTATTCACCAGAGTCCGATGCCTGTGCAGATTGTATCAGTAACCATGATGTCGTAACGTCAGTACCCTTCTCCGTTATAACGGAAACTCCACCACGTGGACTGTCGTAGCTTAGTACGTTGTCGTCGTAATACCAGAATATATAGGCCGGTGGCTCAGAACTGAATCTTATCGCACACGTCAGATTTATCGTGCTACCGGCACCGACGTACAGTTCCGGTCCCCCGAGAATCGCTGCCGTTGGAACTGCGTTCGTTTGTTAAAGAAAAAAAAAAAGAAAAAAAAAACATCAAATTTTATGGTAAATTTTGAATTTCTACTTTTTTGATTAAATTTTTTGGCAAATTTGGGGGCGGAGGTTTGTATTGGGGGAATTGGAGAAATACGAACCAACGACGTTCAGGCGAAACTGATGGGATTTCAAGGGGATGGTGGATATTTGACACTCGTAAATCCCTTGATCTCGTTCCTGCGCCCATTTTATGCAAAGCGTCCATTCTGTCCACTCGCTGTTTTGCCCCGATGTTTGTCTGTGCAACGCCTGAAACCGCTGATCGCTCGTATAAGTGTAAGCTCCTGCGGTTAGTATGTGAATATCTCGGTGTCTGACCCACGACACCTGCGACAACAGAAACAAACAAACGAGATCGAAATTTGTTTTACCGGAAAAATTAGCATGTTTGCTTCGTGAAAAAAACCATCGCGAAAGCATTTTTCATTAACAATGCAAAATCGGAAGAAAAAAGAGTAATCATGAGTTTGAAAAATCCACCAACAATTAGAAAGGACGAGCCAAATTTAAAAAATTTTATCATCATTAATTTAACCACCTTGAGGGTTGAAATAAAAAATGATAAAAAAAAGTGTGAAAATTTAACATGTTTTCGTACGAAGTATTTAAGAAGTCGTGTAAAAATTTCACGACGATTAGGAACCTCGTTCTTAAAAAAAATTGAACCTTTTGTTAAGAACAATTTTTTTAAACAAATACTACAAATATTTATCAATAAACTTGGTTTTGTAGATATTAAATAAATGAGAGGTCAAAAAATAAACTCATCGCAATGTTATACCAGTTTCCATAAGACTAAATTTGACGACATTTAATTTATTAATGTTAATTGTTCAATAACGAGCTTCCTAATGGTCGCGACATTTTTCCACGATCTCTTAAATACTTAAAACAAAAACATACCAAATTTTCAGAATTTTCTCATCATTTGCGATTTGAGAATCAAGATCCTTAAAGGGAATGGGAGGTGTGATTCGAGCTCCGAATGAATCGTATGAATAATTCCGGGTTAAAATGTAAATCAACATTTTCTTGAATATCTTTGAATATTTTCAGACTTTCAAATATGGCATTCTTGGTTTGTTTCATGAGAGAATTTGGTTCGACATTGTCGATGGAATCGATCGTTAATAATCGCGAGGAATATCGAATTTCAATTTTTTTTAAATCTTTTTCAAGTCTTGTTCGTCGTTGATCGGATGATTCGTCTCGCACCGCGAGTTTTATTATTTCTTTTTAAAATCTCATTCCATTCTTTTCATTCTTTATTGAAACTCTCGTGAATTTAACTTGCCGGAGCTTTCGAGATTTGCAGGACTACTAATTGGCAATATTCCATCTCAATATTCTGCTACATAGACTGAGAGAAAGATGGGCAGGAAGATTGACCTCCCTTAGGAACTTCACCCTTTCCGTACCACACCCCCTTAAACCCTAACCCCAAGCCCAATTTCTCGCATCTTCCTCCATCTCCTGCGCGCTGCTCTCGGGCTCCGGCTCAACGGATATTACTAGGACGAACGCTCCACGGAACGCCATTTACTCCTTCCATTTCCTCGGCTTTCCACTCGACAGCTTCAATTTCATCTATTCATCTTTCTTTCTCCTTGCCTTCGTGCATCGACGGATTACAAACTATATTGCCTCTTCACCTAACCACCTTAACGAATTTTCCTTCTAATTTTTATCCTCCTCGAGTCGTTTGTTACGACCATCGACGTATAAACGCCTTCAATAGCCACTGCGAAACAGAAAGCACTCCCTGGTTCGTCGTAGCTCCTGCGATCGAGACATGAGTTGGGACATTGCACGGTTGGGTGACCGCTCGACCATACATTGGTCAAACTAAAACTGCGTTTGGCTCAAAATTACGTTCTCGTTTTTTCAATGAAATCGTTGACACACATCGCTCGTTGATGACGAAAATAAAATTTACCTGTTTTGCTTCCTCATAGAGCAGGAAGCTATGTGACGGTTAATTTTTTTTTCTTCCAGTTTTCAATGTCAATGTTCTTAAGATGTCGCAAAACGTCGGAAAATCTTTTCTAGAAAAAATGTCCGGATGTGTGTGTGTGTACGTTCTGGCACTGTGAAATTCAAACGTTCATAACTCGAGAACGGTTTGAGCTACAGGGCTCCCATTTTGCACAGATGTTAATCCATACGAGCTCTTCATTATCTGAGAATTTTCTTTGAATTGCTAGAAAAATACGAATTTTATGGCATTTTGAAATTTTCAAAACAAGCTTTTCGTCGCTCTAACTTCCGCAAATTTTAAGATTTATTACTAATTTTTTTGTTCATCAATAGAGTATCATAATAGGAAGGTTGGTATCGAATTTGGGCACCATCGGTTGGAAGGTTTCAATTTTATGGGTTTTCGAATTTTACAAAAATCTTAGTTTTTTCGAAAAATCGTCGAACCGCTTCAATTTTTTGCAAATTCTCCAAGATATTGCTTCCAAGTCTGTACTTGCTCTTTGCTCTCCAGCAAATTTGTCGAAATTTGTTGTTTCCATTTTCCAAGACTTTGCGTTTGGGATTTCTATGCCATGAACATCGCGCATCACGAAGGGAAAATGTTTGAGCTTTCCCTCGCTTTCTCTTGGCTGCTCTGTGTGTGCTACAAGATCGGATTTGGCTCGTGCAGAAGGGCCTCGATCGGAGATCTTCGAGATCAGCGATACTCACATCCTTGCGGAATATTAATCTCCGGTTGGCGAGGTTGGACCGCTCGTCTAGAAATGCGAATCTTCCTCGGCACGTTCCACGATGTGGAAAATACTTGAGAATCCTTCCTCAAGCGAGTGTCTCTCGTTTCATCCCAACATGTACAGGGTGTGTCCAGACCCAGATCTTTATAATGGCAAATTTGGCTGCCGAATCGGACGTTTGAGCTTATAGCGTCCAAACCGTTAGGAATAGCCAAAAAATTAATAGGACTTGATTTGTAGAGCATCAAATTTGCTAAAAATAAGTCCTTTTCAAAAATTTTCTATTTTCAGTAAATAACTGCTGAGAGTGGTTGGAAAAACGTGCATATCTTCCAAGAATCAGGTTGATTTTTGAACCTCGGTCACGATCAAACTATGCGAGATAGAGCCACGGCTCTGAGTGTCATTTTTGTAGGAAATTTTACGCTCTACATAAATGGTCCCATGGGTTTATATCCCATCGATGATCGTTTAGATAGTATTCAACGTCAAACTGTGCTCAGTCGAGCTCGATAATCAAAAACTCCAAGAAAAGCCTTGCAAGTTATTTTCTGAACTCGGAATCCATTTTGGGCTTCAAGTGCACGCGGTAATAACATCCCCTGAGCTAAGACACCCTGTACATTCGCTCGATATTCACACCGAAGCTCATTCTCCGTTGGTATGCATCGTCGTATAACTATCGAGTCAGAGCCGTAAGATCTTGTGCGCATACCTAACCGCCAGCTTTTTCCGTTTACCATCTCCCCACATATACGTATATACCAACATTCGAACTTTATTGCAATATACGTATTATTAATATATCGAGAATATCGATGATGAAAAATTTCTCCGTGAGCCTCGCTCGATCTTTTTCTTTATCACGGAAATGAATAATTCTCGTAAAATTGAATTTTATGTTTTTTATTACCAAAGCGAACTTGTAGGATCGGAGAATAAAATTCCACAGCATTGAATTCCAAATAGAATAACAATGCGAATTTTTATTATTTCCCGATCGAGTTTTTCGCTGTGGACCGAAAAATAAAAATTATTGTTCACGATTTAACAAAAAAATGTCTGAACTTTGCACGAACGAATGATTTGATTGGTCGAACGATTCAAAGTTGTTGACATTGCATTGACAGCATAAAAGTTGAAATAATCGTTACAGAAAATGTCGATTCGTCATCAGGGGCCTATCTCGAATCTTCCGGGGCTCTCACTTTTCCCAACGGCATTTATTCTTTTCTCTTTTCCCCCATGTGCCCGCACTAGCCCGATTTCCTTATTTATTTTTTGATGGAAAAATGACGAGCTTTTACGAAGAATCCCCTGACACTTTGGTCCCGAGGCGTGAGATAACGCATTGGGTAGTAGTTAATGGTGCTCTTTCCGAAATTCAAACGAAAAAGGAGAATAAAGAGCCCGCGAGAACGAGGATTGAGTGAGAGTAAAGAAAAGAAAAAAAAAAAATGACAAAAAATCATGGGGATCCGAACCCCTGCGACGTTGACGACGACAGGAAATTTATCAAAGCTTCCTCTTTTCCTAGATTCTCTTTTTGCACGTAATTTACTGAAAATCCTTTGAATAAAATCATAATAATAATAAAGACAGCTTCGACCATGAAATAAAAATAAAAACATAAAAATAATGATAGAAAGAATAATAATAATGCATCTTTTTTTTTGCATAAACATTTGAATTCGATGTTTCTTTTGTTTCTTGTTTTTTTTCTCATAGAACCTTTCTACATTTATTTATAATTTTTTGTGTGCTTTTTTTTCTGTTTTGGATGGAAACCACGTCGGTTTCCATCATTTCCCAAGATCCACTTTTACAAGTAAGCTCGTATACACACAATGTGCCGAGGCAAGACAAAAGCTTATTCTTTCGTCGCTCAGCTCTTCATTTTTATTTTAACCTCTTTGTGTCAACTTCTATTGAAGGAAAATGGTATCCAAATTGAAAAGTTTGATCGTTTGTCACAAAATTGAAAGAAAATTTTCACGAACGTTATCGAACGGATGTGTTTTTTTTTTTTCTGTAAACAAGAGAAATACGCGGATGAAAATGGAATTCGACGGGATGGGGCGACTGTGCACACTCCATTGAGAATTAATCGAATGAATGAATGATAAAATTTTTATTTTTGTAATTTTTTTATTTTAATTTTTACTTTATTTGTTCATTTTTTTTTTTTACGAATTGGCTGTAACGAGGAGGATTATTTTGCAGCAAAAGGAAAAAGGGTGAATTCGGGGGTTGACATAACGAGAAATTTGGGCCAATAAAGTTTGTAGGAAACCGCACGCTGAACGAGGTATCGTTACGGGCTGCCCCGATGCTCTTGTGGCTACGAAAAGAAGAGTTATACTTTTTGGTTATAGGGATCGAGGGATAAGAAAGAAAATGGCTCAATGGCGAGCCTTTGGAGTCTCTGAATTACGCCCTTTTTGCGTGGATGCGAATAAAGTTTGGAGAAGGAAAGATATACACGTACGTCGAGCGCTACAGTTTGGGGAACGTGCAAATTTTAACGTCGAGTTTCGTCGTTCTGCTCGCTGTGGGCATCGCACGAGAACGAAGCGTGCCTAGAAAAACGAATTTTTCCCTCTGCTTCGTAACACACATCTATATGTTTTCTCGTTTCTTTGCTTCCAGTTATTTTACTATTCTGCTGTCTCTCTATCTCTCTTAGTTTTTATCTTCAATGGAGAAAAATAAAAATTCTCATGCATCCGGTTGCCTGCAGCTCACATAAACACACACTGCACCATTATGGCTTCTTCTTTTTTTTTTTTTTTACTTTTTTTCTTCCTTTTTCATTATTTTTTTTTGCCTGATACGTCGTATCATTCTTGCTCGATGCTGTCTCGTTGCTTTTCGTCAACTCGTGTTCACGAGTTCTGACCCACATCCGCGTTCGAATTTTCCTTTTCCCCTTTATTCCCAATGCTTAGCCAAACTTTTTGTGCTTTTCCGCAAATTTTTTAATACCGAGACCTCGATCTTTCTACTTTTATTCTGTTGCTCGTATAGCGTTGCTGGCTGTCGCTTTTTCCAAAAGTGACCCAATTTTGTTTTGAAATTTGACGTTATCCTTGGCAAAAATGTGTTGGGCAACACAACACTCTTTTTCGAATTTAAATCTTCAGAATTTTTAGTAACACTGCAAAACTCATTTTTTTCCCTGATATTTTAGCCACTCTTTCGTGTCAGTCTGTTTCGATAAAATTGGGTCACTGTTTTTTTGTTTTTCTTTTTACGAGCCAGCACATTTTTTCGTCGAGTTTGGCGTACTATTAAATTGACAAAATGGCTCTGCTCCGGTTTTAACTGCGAATACTGTGGCTGGGAGATCGTTGAGCCTCCGAGAAAGCAGTTTGCTCGGGTTCGAGCCATTCAAACATTTTTTCAACGTCTAACAGCCACCATTACGATTTCCCTCATCCTCTCGACCATGTTTTCGGTAAACTTTTGCTTCAGTCGAGATTTATTCATTAAATTGAACCCTTCGTGTCCTTTTTCTCTTCCACTTTGGGCTTTATGGGAATTTTCGCGTTTCTAATGTTTGAAAATTTTTTTTTTTCCATTTTAAAGGCTCATTGATAATTAATGATTCGTAATTGGTGCGAGATTGTGAGGGAATGCGTTTGCATGCTTCTCTCCTCGATCTATTGAGCAATTAATATTTCGTCTCGTGTAAAAGCTGGAAAAACAAAAGGAGGCGAAAAAAAAATAATTAATCATTGGTTCGCCTCACTCCGGAGCTGAAACTCACGCTCGTTAATCGCGAGCACGAGAAAAAAGATTTGACAACAACAAAAAAATGGTCTAGGGGTTGAGAGAGTCGGTGCTCTATCGAGTGTAAAAAAAAAAGTGATTTTGATAAATTTTTATTTTAGCTAGAGATCGCATCGGCGGTGGTGCGTTGACGCTTCATTACTGTAATCTCTCCATCGCTCTTTCTCACTGTTATGCACAAGCCAACGGGGGACGATTAGTCACGGGTGATTAACGATTCCTCGGAGCGTTTTAATAATCGGCCACAGATCTATGTTCGCACTTTACTCTCGTACGCATACAGGGTGTCCGACCACAAACCGTAATTACCGTTAATCTAACTTTACACTGAATTTCGAGGGGGGAATGAATTTTCACGTTGATTCAGAATCAGCCCAATCATTGAAAATTTAAAATGGACATAACTTGTCGAAAAATCAAGATACAGAGGTCGCGTGGGAGAGTTGGGAGAGTTTTGAAACGTATCTGAGTAGACTTGAAGAATGCTTCCAGATTTGCACATATTTTGCAGTTGGTTCGACCCGAAAAAGCTCGTAGAATGTAAGGAATCGAAAAAATCGATTTTTTGATTTCCTCGTAGAACCTGAATGATTTCAAATTTTTGTCAGTAATCATTCCAAGCAGTTGGACACCCTGTATGAGAAGATGCATAAATCCCCGTATACGTATATATTTTGCACATCGATTTATCACGGTGGGAGGATATTTCCTCGCCGAAAGGTTCTACCAAATGGGTGTGCGTTTTAAGGTACGACGACGTTTGAATAACCACTTGTCGTTGAGTATAATTCTAATTTATCAATTGGGTGTTGGTCGTGTCCTGGAATAGTTGAAATTGTTTCGAGGAGGAATGCAATTGGTCAGGGTGGTCAAGGGACGTGGAAAAGTGCCCGAGCGAGGGGAATAGGGAACCGCAGAGGGAAAGAGAAAGGTAGAGAAATGAGATTCGGTCGTCAACGCGGGTCGGGAAGCACGTTTGCGGTTGGAGGGTAGTGCGCCACCTAGCCCCCGCACCTTTTGCCAGAAGTCGACTCTTTGGTGTCCTGTAGCCTGGCGAAACGAGGAGAAAACTTTTCACCTCGTCCACCTCTGTGCAGGTTTAAACTAGGAGCTCGCTATACGAGGCAGATCAGTTGGAGTTTTAGATAAAACTGTCCAGGAACAAGTCCGTACCTCGTGGTTAGGATACTTCCCTCTTGGGCGTAACAGAACTCGAGAGGGTTAGTCTAAACACTCGAAACGCATTTCACCAGCGTATGTACTCTATGGCATAAAATTCAATTGGCTTTTCAACTCTCTACTCCTATTTCTAGTCCCTTGTCCTGACTTCCACCACCAACCTTTCATTTCTTCCTAGCCAATCTCCATGTAGTCACTTGCAAATAGATACTTCGATGCCGGAGCGAGAACCACATCGATTAACGAGGTTATTCGACCTCCTCTTATTCCCTCATTTCCTAATAATCACTTTATGCATTCGCTCTTCGCGATCGGACCACTTTCGTTTTTTTTTAACTCTACGGCGTCCCGTTACTTGTCGATAGAATGTTGCCAAGTTATAAAAAATAATTATGTAGAATTAATAATAAAATTTTGTAAATACATTCTTTGGTGTTGTACGTGACAGTACAAATTTTTTCACATTTTTTTCTTGTAACCAGTTCTCGAGTTATTCAACATCGAAGTTCACGTGAATAAACATGGTTTTATCGTATTTATGAGTGTGTATATAATCCGGGTATAGGAATTCTCCTTTAATGCTGAATTACTGGGTTACTAGACGGATGAAAAATTTGAAAAAATTTGCGTTTTTGCAGTTGATGTTGAAGAACGTTATCACCAAATTTGATCAATTTCTTAAAAGAATTTTATTACTTTAACCGCCTTAAGGCTTGGAAATTAAAAATGATGAGAAAATTCGAAAAACTTGGAATGTTTTTCGATGGAATATTTACGGGGTCGTGTCAAAATTTCACGACAGGGAAGCTCGTTATTAACAAAATTTAAATTTTATTGACAACAATTTTTTAAACAAATACAACAAATAGTTATCAATGAACTTGGTTTTGTTTTCGTTGCTTTCAGTATGTTGTAGATATTGAAAAATTGAGAGGTTAAAAATAAAAACTCATCGCAAAGTTGTACTAGTTTCCATAAGACTACGTTTGACTAAATTTAATTTATTAACGTTAATTGTTCAATAACGAGCTTCCTAATTGTCGTGAAATTTTGCCACGATCTCTTGAATATTTCATACAAAAAAACACCAAATGTTCAGAATTTTCTTATCATTTACGATTCGGAAATCAACATCCTATACATTGCAGACGTCGAAGAACTTCCACGTGCACTGCAAATGATTTTTGTAACAACTGTACGAAGGTCATTAAATAAAATTGATCTCAAAATTTCTTCTTCCAAAAAATTGTTTAATGAAATAGTAAAAATGTTAATTACAGTGATTTTATTTTCTTTGCTATGGAAAATTTTGGACAAATTTGTACAAATTGCAAGTTTTTCTTGTGGAAAAAATAGGCGCTCGAATAACGAAATATGTGGCCTTACCGTTTTGTCACCGAGATGGCGAACTCGGCAGGTCAGATAAGCTGTTTTGCCGATAAGAGCCGTGACGTTCGTCGGCTGCGTGTAATCAAAAGTTGGATCGGGTTTTATTTTTAATCCTGTTACAGGATCCAACAATTGTTGTCGCGGTCTACCCTGGCCGGAATTCCGTTCTGGTTCGATTCCGCGATCCCCCATGCTCAGAGTGTCTGCAACACACAACCAAAGGTAATTAAAAATTGCATCAATCATTTCCATCCTTTAGCTCGTTTTAGAGAAGAAAAAAAAATCAAAAATTATGAAATTCTCACTAAAAAATGGACGAAAAAACATTTTCCACTCATTCTCGTTTTTTTTTGTTTAGAAAATAATTCATTGCAAAATTGAACAAAGAAAATGACAGAATTTGGACGTGAGAACGAAAATTTAGATAATCCCATGAATAGCCAGTGTAATTCGAGGATCTAAAAAGGTCTCCAACGAAATGTAATGGTCGCGAATGGTAAATGAGGAGAAACGGTACTCTCGAGCCCCGTTTCATATCGATTTCTATATAAGTAATGGACATTGCGAGAGTTTGTCTTTTAATTATGTGTGTGTATGTGTGAGTGTTTTTTTTTCTTTTTCGTGAGGACGTCGCCTTTTACACAAGCATTTAATTCAAAACGGTTAAAGTTGGAAAGCGGCAAAACATTCCGGATGATTCCGTGTATGTTTGCACTAAAGTTGGCGAGCCAAGAGGCGAATGCTGCTTTTCTCGAGGAGCGCGCGGCGGCGGCGAGAAATAGATCGCGCGCGCGGGATGCTGGCTAGCTAACAGTGAGACCAAGAGGAAAGGGCGAACGAGGCTCTGAGTGGGATGGAGAAAGATTGAGATAGATGTGCGGGAGACGAAGATGGCGGGAGGGAGGGAGGGAGGGAGGGATGAGGAAGAAGAGGCCAAAGGCAGAATTCTCATTAGTCGCGAGAGTTGCCGTCGTAGAAAAGCGCTGATCCAACGAGGTCGAGCTTGTGCTATTTCTCCCTTATGTGCTCAACATATACACATATATATTGAATGGGAAAAATGTACATGTTGGTGGTATATCTATGTGTGCTTGAACCTTCCTGCCTCAGCTCCCTCGTCCTCCCGTTCTTCCTCTTGAAATTTCTGAGGTGTGTGACTATATTTCCCTCGAAAGGAATACAGCCAGTGCGCATTCGAAGCAATTTACTTCGTAACGGTCATAAGAGGATAGGCTGGCAAAAAACCTCGAGAGCGAGGCGGCAGAGAGAGAGAGAGAGAGAGAGAAAGGGAGGAAGGAAGGAAGGAAGCAGAAAGAGCTGGGGAGCAGGAGCAGAGATTCGCGATAAGGAGAAAATATCGTTAAAAGCATGAGATTAAAAAAACGAAATCATAGCAGGATTTCCAAGTTACGAGGCAAGTCTACATCATTTGAATCCATTGATAAGTCATTTGGATAAGAATAATTATTGCTTTTCGAAAGTCATGATTAATCAATTCTCCCCTTGACACCAGCATCGCTCCCCATGGCTTCAGGAAATCATTTAGAATGACATTCACGCATTTCCGCACGTTCATTTTTCATTTATTTCATCAACCAAACAATTTCGTCATTATGATCGACCTTGGATTTCTGCACTTTCGTAGCAAAATTTAGTCAGGCTACTTTACAGGCTCATAACTCGGGCTGGAATGCGAATTTTTTGACATATTTTTTTTACAAATGATCGTACACTTCCTGATTAAGCGAATGACGCAAGATTCAATATTGTACGAATATTATTTCAGCCGTGGTTGCAGTTTTTAAAAAATACTCCGAAAGTCAATCGCATTGTGTTACGATGACAAAACGTGTCGGTGGAGTGTTATTCAAAGAAAACGAAACCCGCTTGACACGATTTGCTGACCAGGCTCTCGTTTCTATTTACGTTTTGACGATTATGACGTTTTGATGAAATGGCAAAAAAGTAATAGTCGATTCCGCGTGGTCAATTGGACGAGTATTTTCTCCCGCTTGCTCTGTCTCTCACACTCTCATGTCGTGTGTACCAACTCCGTCGCCCTTCGCGAGCCAAACCGTACGTACGTTTTTTCTGTTCAGTTGTTGATCGCGTTTTGCATATAAATTTATACGCAGCACACTGGCAGAGCTGGAAATATCCATATACGTTGATACTAATTTTGCTCGGTATTCTGGACATATATAAAACCACCATAATCATCGTTCCAACGCACACATACGGAAACACGTGGGACAAGGGATGAAAAAGCGGGTCGAGACTTGCAGTATTTTCCGTGCAAATGCATTCGGGGGAATATTTCTCTTCGTAGGATCGTTTGTCCCTCTCCCTCTGAACCTTTTCCTCTTCCGCGAGGACACACACCAGCCAATGGAGTCTTTTTTTTTCACCAATAACTGTATGTGTGGCTACAGCGACGTGCAGAAAAGAATTCAAACACGATGATTCGTTCCAAGAGCTGTAGAAGCTGAACCGATGGACGGATTCTAATGCAATAAGGCTCGTTCGAAAGCTGAAACAAAATGCTAGAGCTTTTGTCTCGGTGATAATTTTGTATCGAACGAACTTTTTGAGCTGCGATTTTTAGAAAAAGTAGAAAAATTCAATTTTCGTTCTTTCCTTTTGGACGCCCCTGTAGGCGTTTTTATTCGCATGGAGATTTGTGTTTATGTATGGACGCGGTATATCTATATATACGTGTGCCCGGATTGGGTCGTTTTCACCCTCGCAATGTGGATTACCGCTTGGGCACACAGAATTATCGTGGACGAGTAAACCCGAGGCCTCGCAATGACGAGACACGATATATATGAATTCCGCGTTCCTCTATATTTACACACTTATATACCAACGAGCATATACATATGTGGATTACGTGGAATTGCAAAGAGAGATATGCATAAATTCGATGGACTTGTCCAACTGGGCCAAACCTTTTCGATAAACCGCTCTCTCTCTCTCTCTCTCTCTCTCTTGCGTTACGCGAGAATGCCAATATCCAGGGAAAAAAAAAATTAACCCTCGCACTTGCCACGCCTTTGTAGAATTACGTCTTTGCCACCATGGGGTAGATTTGTACCCCAGTGACAAAAATTATTATAAAAAATGAGCTACCGAATATTTCGACTTGAAAATTGTTGTAGAAAATATTGAAAACTTCTTTAAAAATATTGTTTACTTTATACAGTTAAAAATAAAATTTGTGTACACTAAAAAAATGCTAAAACCAATAAAAGTGGAAAAATAACTATTTTCCTCAATGGTCCTGGGGTAGTTTGTACCCTAAGGTGTCAGTACGGGTTAATATGGTGACTGATGCGTATACGTGGTAATCGCATATGTATAAAAATTCTTTGACCTCAGAAACATGAAAAATCCACTGGTTTGACCGAAAGAATTTGGCATCACTTGTTCGTGGACGCAGAGTCCGATGTCTTGGTAAAAAAAAATCGTCAACTCATTTAGCGACGCTCGTTTCAAAGGACAAAGTTTATTCAGCTTCGTTCTCGTTTTTTGATACATTTTTTTTGCAGCCAAATGTCAGGATTTTGCTGCTTTTGACAAAATCAGATGCCGAGCTTCAAAATCGCTCAATGCGCCGAAATAAAATTCGATCAAATTTCGTAGACCATATTTTCAGATAAATCTGTGAAACATTAAACTTTTGTAAACATTCGGTTATCGTTGTGCGATTTGTGCGAAATATTGTCACGCTGTACGCGTTTATGCGTGGGAATAAGGAACTCGCGAAAAACTCTGTGTACGTGTGTACAAAAATGTTTACGAGTATCTTTGTAAAATGTAGAACAGAGGGAGGGAGGAAACAGGATGTTGAATTTAGGTGCTCTGCTCTGTCGCGCGTTGCTATAACGAGTTTTCGCTCCGAGCTATAACGACTGTCTCCGTCCTCGTCTCTATATATCTCTAATAATAAATTATACCTTTAGGGTGTGTGGATTTCGAAATTCTCCAAGTGAGATAGAACAGCAACGGCAATTACTTTGCTCCTCCATCGTACAGAGCATTTCTCACCCCTTCTAAACTTTTGCTTTCGTCTCCCTCTCTCTCCCTCTGTAGAGTTTCCTTGATCATAGGGAATTTCGATCGCTCTACTGGGGCCAAAAGCATTTCTATATCGAGCGACGACCGTTTCATCTCCAAGTCCCTCTCTCCCTCTTTCTCTCTGACGATCGTCGTTGTTCGTCTCGTCAGTGTGAGCTTTGCCTTTGGTACACGTAACAACACGCCATGCAGCTGTGGACAAGCTGAGGTCTTCGAATCAGCCAGCTTAAGGAGGTTGGATCACGTCATCAGAATAATCAGAATTTGATCAAATATGGTGATGACATTCTTTAGCACTAAGTATAGAAACACTAATTTTTTCCATATTTTTTACCACATGATTATCGAATAATTGAGAGTTGAATCAAACTTCTTATATATGCTGCGAGATGCATACCTTTATTTATGTAAACTCTATGCTTGTACGCGTGAACTTTCGTGTTCAATTACTCGAGTACTACACGTGGGAGAAAAATCTAAAAAAGTTTGTATTGTCACAAATATTGTTAAAGAATATTTTGTTAAATTATTATTATTGAATGAGTATTATTAAATTGTTACTATTGAATTATGTTTGTTAAATTATTTTTATTAAATTATTTTTATTAAATTATTTTTAGTTAATTATTTTTATTAAATTATTTTTATTAAATTATTTTTATTAAATTATTTTTATTAAATTATTTTTATTAAATTATTTTTTTTTAAATTATTTTTGTTAAATTATTATTATTAAATTATTTTCATTTAATTATTGTTATTATAATTATTAAATTACATTTATTAAATTATGTATTTCATTAAATTCTTATTTTTATGAAATTTTTAAATTTTTCTAACATGGATTAGCATGACAACACGTCGTCTTGCTCGTCCTTTCGCTCCTTTTCACTTCGTCGTTCCTCCCTTATGGCTAGTTCGACCGTAGTAGCACCACGATCCTTATACAACAGATCTTCCATAGGTATTTTTAAATCATCGAGCCAATTTTACAAATCGTCGACTTTTAATCAACTCCCCTTTCCATGCATCTTGGGATACAAACTGCTCCAGGCCTGTTAAGGAAAATAGTCATTTTTCCACTGTTGTGGGTTTTAGCATTTTTTTTAGTGTACTTGAATTTAATTTTTGGCTGCGTAGAGTGGAGAATCTTTTTAAAAGAGATTTCAATATTTTCTACAATTATTTTCAAGTCGAAATATTCAGTATTTCATTTTTTATAATAATTTTGGTCAATGGGGTACAAATCTACCCCATGGTGGCAAGTACGTGATTCCACAGAGGTGTGGCAAGTAAGGGTTAAGCTTCTCTGACACAAAATTTTCATTCACACTGGCGAATTAAATGAAGAAAAAGTGCGAAACGATTTGACGAACGTGATCGAAGAGTCGATAGAAAATTCATTCTCTTGCAATGTCTTTGAGTTGATATCATTGTCTCACCGAAATATCGGGCCCCTAGCTTTGGTTTTGTTCTCAGTGGCACACGCTGTGGGATTCCGAGCCGATGCTACACAGCAGGAGCAGTAGCAACCTGGGAATCCCTTGAGCCATCTAAATATTCAGATCCTCTCGCTAGTCCCATCGTATAACGAGCGACTACGCTCAGGGAAAACGGAAAAAGAATCGAGACAACTTGCCCTCCCTTTATTTCGTTATTCCTCGCAGAAAAAAGCTCCGGAGAATTAAGAGAAGAGTTGAGGAAATCGGTGGACAAGCAAGGAGAGAAAAAAATTGACGAACGATGCCGAAGGAATGAGCGAAGGAGAAGAAAGAAAACAGGAAGATGACAGAAAATTAAGTGCTGTTGTTGATTGATGGATTTATTTTGCCATCTTTGGAATTTCTTCGAAACCGTTGAAATGATAATTGCGCCCACGTTTTCGAACAGTTTCCACGAACATAGATTTCCTTTGTAATTAACGAGAAAAGCAGGTGAAACTAATTAATTAACTGAAAATCGCGGTTTCCTGTGTGTTTTCATTCGAGTTGAATATCGTGCTCGCTTTGCCAAAGGCAGAGGAAATGAAATGACTTTGAGAAAAAGATGGCAAAGTCCATGAGATTTAGGTGGAAATGTTGTCATGTGATTGCAATTAAAAATACATTAATTAATTTATTTTTGTGCCTGGAAAATGAACGAGAGTTTTGACGTTGAACAAATGCGAGGACGATCAAAATTCCAAGGACAGGAGCTAAGAAAGTCGAGTTGGTTAAGAAAAACGTTAAAAAATTGTTTGATAAATCGTTCGAGAGAAGAAAAAACGAGGAAAGAAAAAGCTCAGGAATTAATGGAGTCAATTAAACATGGAGAGGGTTTCGCGTCATTTTTAGAAGCCCAGGCTCACAAACTCACAATTTCATGTTTTTTTTTCTACGTCACAACTCTTTGATTAAGAATTCACCCCGCTAAAATGTTCTCGACCACGAATACCATTTTTTTTTATGTCAACGTTGAAATATTCCTCGAAAGAGACGGCGAGACTTTGACGATGCTTCCGGTACTTTAGGCATTGCACAGTTATGTTGAAACCGCACATACCGCTGCGTCTTGGAAATTTTTTGTAAAAATATTTTTCACAAACTCCCTTAACGATATACTCGTAATTTCTCAACTTTCCTCTTCATTTTTTCCTCCGTGGAATTCAACGTCTCTCCGTTTTATTTTTTCCTTCCAGAGCTTCTCCAAATTTCGAAAGAAAAATCCTCGACCCTCTCTTTCTTTTATTTTTCACTTGTTCCACGCGCTCCACTCGCTCCGAGAGCCTCTCTCGGTGTAATCGTTTCCAGGCTTGAGAAAAAACAGCCCGGAATATCTGTAGCCGTCTCTCCAACAACAGACGGGGCGTGGGTCTTGACGGAATTCGAAAAAACAACGGAAAATCTTTTGTGCCTCGAACATACACAAGGAAAACGTTTTTCCTCTCGTATTTTTTGTATCCTTCATGATAAAAAAACTCAATGAAAACCATGTGGTAGTCGCTGGAAGCAACGAATCATATAATTACTGTAAAATTTTCAATAAATTGTTGAATAAATTGGATTTCATGTTATTTTATATATTTCTGCTTTTGCTCATATAGAGGAAGCTATGTGACGGTGATTTTTTTTTGTTTTTTATAGTTTTCAATGTCAATTTGCTTAAAATGTCCCAAAACATCGAAAAATCATAATCCAGAAAAAATGCCCGGTTGTGTGAGTGTGTGTATGTTCTGGCACTGCAAAAGAGAACGGTTTGAGCTACTAGGCTCCCGTTTTGCACAGATGTCAATCTCTACAAGCTCTTCGTTGTCTGGGGATTTTGTTGGAATTGCTGGAAAAATACGAATTCTACGGAATTTTGAAATTTTCAAAAAAAGGGTTTCGTCGCTATAACTTGCACAAATTTTGAGATTTATTACTAATTTTTGTTTTTATAAATAGAGTATCGTAATGGGAAGGTTAGTATCGAATTTGGGAAATATCGGTTGAACGGTTTTAATTGAATGATTTTCTGAATTTTTCGTATACAACGAGGCAGACTCTCGTTTGTCGTCCGCGGCAGCAAAGTTGCTGAAGAGACCTTTTCGTTCTGGTCCGTTCGCAAAGGTTTGCTAACTCAAAAGGATTGAATTCAAGAACATTTCTTTGATCAAGAAAACTTCGATTTTTATTTTACTTTTCGTGACTTTTACTCGTTGCAATTCCAGCGCAAAGAGTTATGATGAATGAGGATGGAATAATCCTCAGGAACCTTTCACAGAATTAGCTCGGTGTACCTTTGGGAGCTCGTACAATTAATGAAATTTGATTAAATTAACAATTCATGGGTTAGGTAAATGTAGGAGGAAAATAATGAATTAACTTGAAACTTCCCATACGATGCTGTCTCCTTGTTAGGTCCATGGGAAGACATAACGATTTTTAAGGGAAATTCTTCTCATGATGCTCCTCAGCGATGACCCAGGCAAAGTTTAGAACTTGTCCATCGAGGCGAAAGAATAAAAAACAAGAGGGAGATTGAGTGAGTGAGTGAGTGAGATGTCTGCGGGTAAACGAGGCTTTGCCCTAATTCGGGGTAGCAAGATAACGCTCCCGCGGGCGCAAAGTAATCCCACGTTTCGCCGGCCTGGAACGGATCCCCGCGCTCTGTCTCTCTTTTTGCTTACTTTAAGCAAGGGAGAGAGAGAGAGAGAGAGAGAGGGAGAGAGCGGCAAATACTCACAGCCTCCGCTCCGGTAACCGAGTTTTCGCTATTTCGTCTCCATTTTTCTTTTTCTCCCGTCGTTTCTGTTTCCTTTGGCTCGCTTTGGCTGATTATCCTAATAAAAATCTCATTGTCGCTTAATAAATTCGGCATCGACCAGCCGAGAGTCCGCATCGGTTCATTTGTACCCTTTTTACCGTTCGCGCAACGTACAAACGTTCGTTTGTACGTAATTTCTGTGTTTATCGCAGATTTGGGGGTAATATGGACCCCTGTTTTATGAAAAAATGACAAACTACGATTTTTCCATCGTATTCAAGTGAAGACTAGTCAAAATACTGTTTCATCGTGCAATTGTATGGAAAACAAGTGGAGAAGTAAATGAGACGGGGTAATATGAACCCCTGCCAGTTAAATAACAATTTCTGCATCATTTTTTGTAAAAAAGAGTCATTTTTGCAGAATTTTTTCTTTCGACATTTTTTTCATATTAAAAATTGCACGAATGAAATAGAATCATTCTGGTCGTTGCCGAAGAGTTGAAAATACATTGCAGTACTTTTATTTTATTTTTTTTAACGATTTTTCAACTATTTATCGCCTTCCAAAGTGAGTGGGGTTGGTAACACCCCCAATTATAATTTCGCCACAATCTGGAGGTGTGACTATTAGAGGCTAATCGTTGTGTTCGTCCTGGTTTCCCAAGTGTCAGTATCTTTATTTTTTTTTATTTTTTCGAATATCGCTGTTCTCGACAGCTCGACGAATCCGTTGTCAACCTTGTCATATATATATCACATGGCTATTGCTTTTTATGGTATTTCTTCTTGTAAAAACGTTCATTTTTATTATTGGAAAAAAAATGGGGGGCCATATTACCACCAACTTTTCCTTGGGTCTATTTTTCGATGCCTCTAGCCAATATTCTCACTATTCAGCAGTGCTGATGGTATTTTCTTTTTTTTTTTACCAGTCCGAGAGGACTTTGTGCGCAAAATTCAACGATACGGCAACAATTCGAGGTTCCATTCATCGCCATAGATGTTCTGCCTTTCTCTATCCTCCTGGTCTATCGTATTTGCATATCGAGACACTTTTATTGCGCCTATTCTTTCCGAATATATGGAAAATGCCTTCTCCCTCATTTCTTCATTCACAGCATTAAAACCCAGTCGTCAATTTATTGTGTGGAAAATGAACTTTTGGAGTGGTGTAGCCTCCGTGACGTTTCGTCACATTACATTGATGTTTTGAAAATTGCAATTTTATTCATGAAACTTACATTATGCAATGGTTCCAACGAACTGGAATGTTCGTTCATTGTTCCATTCGTATCGGAGGAATTTTCCAAATTTCTATGGACAATTGTTTTTTGAATTTTTGCAACGAAAATTAAATTTTTTGTTTTTCATACACATTGAGAGAATTCTTTTCGAATTCTATGAAAAATGAAATTCCAGCGTTTGTCGAATCAAATAAATCACAAAGAATTTCTCCGCTCGAAAATGAAATTTGCCGATGTAAAAATTTCTTTACATTTTTATTTTTTTCGATTCAGCAGCGATTTTGTAATTCCACAAAGCATATTGTCCATAAATAGTCGGGATTTGGCGAGGATAATAAATCGTCGCAGCAACGGCGAATTTTGAAAACGTCAACGTGTAGTCACGCTTGCAATATTTTATGTACGACTTTATGGCTTGGAGCTCACGCGAGCGGAATTCAACGAGGAATTTCCTAACGTTGTCACGTGAAAATCCAAACGCAAAATCTAAAAACACATCATCAACATTAACTCAGAACCAATATATTTTGGTTGCTTTATTCAACTTTTAGTTCAAACGCTCGGGGTCATTTTGACCCAAATGGATTTTATCCATTTTGGAAATTGGCAATAATTACGAGGACAATAAAACTGATTTTTTCCTTGTTATTTTCGAGAGTCCCAATGCTTTGCTCTCGTCCGAGTAAAAAAAAAACTAAAGTTATGCGTCTGTCGACCATTGGCTGATCCTGCAGATTTTTTTCGAACCGAACGTTTGCTGGAACGGCTAAAATTCCTTGGCCAAGTTTTAAACGTGTATTTTTTTCACAAACACCCATTTTGGGCTGCGAGTTGATCAGATTGAGTGCGCATTCACATAAATATTAATATCAGTTGGATCGCCGAAGCGATTCCAACATTTTCACTCGTAAAAAATTCTCGTCGTTACACACCATACTGGCTTTTCGTTCATTATGATGTTTTTGTTCCATAGGAGAGAAAATTTTTTTCGAATTAAAAAAAATAAATTTGCATTCGTAAAATGAATGAGAACAAAAATCACAATTTTCAAAAAAATTTCCAGCGTTTTTTGTACTTGCATTACATTATATAATTTCGACAACTTTTCTAGAAATTAAAGAGAAAGTATGGACCTATACCCAAAATTTTACAAAAATTGCAAAAACGGTTGGACGATTTTTCAAAAAACTCAGATTTTCGTTAAATTGAAAAAATCATCAAATTCAAACCGTTCAACCAATATTTCCCAAATTCAATACACCTTCCTATCATGATACTCTAATTATAAAAATGAAAATTAGTAATGAATCTTAAAATTTGCAGAAGTTAGAGAGTCGACACCTTTTTTTTGAAAATTTCAAAATGCCCTAGAATTCGTATTTTTCTAGCAATTCCAACGAAATTATCAGACGACGAAGAGCTTGTATAGATTGACATCTGCGCCAAACGGGAGCCCCGTAGCTCAAACCGTTCTCGAGTTATCAACGTTTGAATTTTGCATTGCCAGAACACACACACACACACACACCCACACATCATTTTAAGGAAATTGACATAGAAAACTGAAAAAAATTCTTCACCGTCAAACAGCTTCCTCTATGAGGAAGAAGAAATATATAAAATAACACGAGTATCAATTTATTTAATAATTCACTGAAAATTGTTAATAAATTATATGATTCTGAAGCAAAAAATCAAAAATTTCATTAAAATTGAAGAAAACAAAGTGACATAAATGATAATTGAGCGAATTTTGAAATCTTTCCCTCGCAATTGCTCTCCTTCGGGGTCTCGTAACTAAAGAAAAATATAATAAGACGATAGACTCAACGATTTTAGTCCCTCGCTGTCATCATTGAATACGATGGACAGTTTTGCCTCGCTTCGTTCCGTCTATCTCCTTCTCTCATCATCGTAAGAAATATTTGGTGTGTAAAAAGAGATCGAAAATCAGGATAGATGCGGATGGCAAGATCTGGCAGAAAAGAGCGGGACGTTGAAGAGGCGAGGAGAGTGTACAGAGAGATCCAGAGTTACGAGAGGGAGAAATAGTCGTTTCATCGTGAATCCCAATTTCAGGAGGGCACTTGGAATAATTCGATGGGTAGAGATCTCCTCTGAGCTTCTCGCGGCTTTGGGACCACTGTAACGCTCGGCACACGAATATAAATATATATTCCCGTAAATATATGAACTGCTGCTGCCTCGTTTACTTTCTTTTATCTCGGAACGAGCCCAGATCTATGCAGGGGCGGGGGTGGTCGTGGGAAAGGTGACAGGAAATATTTGTCAAAGAATAAAACGTTGGTCGGCTAAGCAATGTAAAAAAACCAGCGGATATTCTGCGTAGAACGTTAAAAACATACGAGTCGTTTCACGCGATGATTTACCGGTTAAAAAAAGTCCCGGGTCAAATAGACCCAGTGTGTCAACGATGGGGAAAATGAAAAAAAATTCTCGTTCGCCAAAATAACTCAGGTGCGTGGTGCGATTGTTTGTCGAAGCGCGCAGCACGTTATTGGTAAAAAAAATTCCATCATCTTTTTTTGAACAAAAAAAAAACAAAAATGACGCAGGAATTTCTGGTATGACAATATTTGTACGAAACACGCTGAAACGAGCTGGGTTCGATGTTCGGAAAAACGAGGAGAAAGATAGCGCGGAGGTGTTTTCAATCCGTAGTGGAAAGTCTCGTACAAAGATTTCTCTTTGGGTAGTGACTTTTATTTCACTCGCTGTGTCTTTTTATCTGTGCCTTTTGCCGAGATACATTTTCATCGTCGTGAAGGAATACTCGAGAGAAAAGATCGAGGGAAGGAATGAAGAGGAGAAAGAAAAAAAGAAAAAAAAAACGAAGGAAATGGAAAAGAAAAGAGCGAAAAGCATTTTGGTGTGCCGAGCACCGAATCGTGCCGAGAAAAGCAACGCGCCTGAAGAAAAACGAATGGAGAGAAAACCAGCATATTTTCCTCCTTCTTTACTCATTCTTCCATTCTCTTGCTTCTCGACTAACCCTGGACTCTCTTGGACGTCTTTTATGTTCTCAAGTATATCGTCGAAGATGAGGAGAAAAATAAAACTCGGTCCAGTAGTGTGTGGGAGCGACGAAACCAAACGATAAGAGAAACATTGGACTTTCTTTTAAATTCTTCATCGTTTCGTTTCTATTCTTGCCTCTCTCTCTCTTCTCCTCCTCCTCCCCCCTCCCCTCCCTTTCGACAATTCTTGTAGTTAACCGCCGAATCTGAGGGAGAGCTAACTTTTCAACCCCATCGCAGGGTCTTAAGTTTGAGCAAAGAAAGAGCGAGAGCGCAGAGGGAGAGTGAGAGCCTCGAAAGTTTCAACTTTCTCAGAAAATTTACTGGTGCAATAATATGAGGTGTGCAGCATTCGCCAACTCCATCTATTGTTCTTACATTACAATTTATTAATGAGAATAAAACTTCGACAACAGAGAGCTGAATCGTTTTATGTTTTTTATTTTTTTTATTTCTTTTTTGTTTTGTTTTAATTTTAAATTCAAGTTCCTTCGTCACGATTATTGTGTAAATGTTCTCTCGTTATTCAGCTGCGGTCGACGCTGACGTCAGAGAAAAAACTCCAGGATGGAGAGAGACGAAAGTTTCACTCGCGATCGTAAAGCCCGACTGCTTTTTTGTGTCGTGAAAATAATCATGAGGGTTGCAAGTGAAATAATGCCTTTTTATAGTTTTCTCACACTGGTTAATTGCTTTTTTTTTGTTTCGTTGTGTTGAGGTTCACTTGGCTCAAACTTTACCGGACACACTGGGTCAATTTGACCCGAGAAAAACTTTTGGCCTTAATTATTCTCTTTTTACAGTGGGTGGACGTATTCGAAAAGATTTTAAGTGCACTCGTGATGCTTTTGGGAATGGATCCTGATGGAAGGCTGATGGCGGGCGAATAAAGTTCGCGTCGGGTCAAATTGACCCAGGGTGTCGAGTCGTCGTTCTCAAAAGTTTCTCGTGAATCAAAAATCAACCCCGTGTTTTGACTTTCTCCATTAAAAAGTTTTCGAATTAGTTTCGTGCCAGGGAGTTTTACTTCGAAACTCAAATGCTCTCGAAGGGAAAATAGAAAATTTGAATTTAAATTAAAAATGATTTTTTTTTTGCATTGATTTGAATTTGTTTGTTTTTTTTTTACCTTCGGTGCACATGAATAATATGGCTGCAATGGAAAGCCTCGTTTGCCATCTCAGAGCCATGTCCGTGGATGTTGTTGACGAATTTTGATTCCTCCTCGGGTCAAGAAGGAAGGAATTGAAATGCCGTCGATCAAACGGTCGACATCGTCCTCCAAATCCGTATTTTAAAACGTTAATCCATTTAATTCACTCTGTTTCGTTCACTGAACTTGCGATCGACACTTTTCCAAACTTTTCTCATGTTGCTCGACTCCGCAACCACTATTTATGTCAGGTAAATCGAAAATTAACGTCTGACTACTTGTGCGACGTCGAATGCTAACCGCGGACCTTCCGAAAAGCAATTAGGAGAAAACTCTTCACCGCGACATTCCATCGATGCCTCGCAAGTGCTTTCGACAGTTCGGAACGACGATGATCGATCGTTTTGTGCATGAAATCACCTCCGAACACGTGATAACGATTTCCACGCCGAATCCGAACCGTTGGAACAGTCCTAACCTCTCTTTCGAAATTTTAACCTTCCGGTTCGTCGCTCTATTTTTTTTGAGAACTCTCCTTAAGCCTGACTCATCGCGTCGATGATTTTTCCGAGTTTTGGAAAACGCCCAAAATGGTAATAACCACTTAATCACTCACGAGGCATCCGGAGCTCCGGAAGTAAAGAAAATACGAAAGAAAAACGACACTATGAGTTCACGAGCTTCGGCGAAAGAGAGTTGCAACTTTTCTTCGAGTCCTATCTCACCGGAGCACTCTTGAAAAGTTTTTGACACACCATCGGAGAGGCCTGACTAGTTAAGCACTCGAACTTACCCCCCAAATTTCCACAATTATCATCCCCCACTCGTGCCCACTTCCGAGTTAAATTTCGAGCGGAAATTCTCGTGGTATCCTGGTCGCTCAACGACAGGGTCATTCCAGGCTTAATTACGACGTTGGGATTGTCGACCTGCTCGTTAATTGAGAGAAATTTCAGATCCGGAGCAAGAGCATAGCAAACTTTTTCCCTCTTTCCTTTTCGTAAACCATGCAACGAAATTTACTCGTTACACAAAAGAATAGGATAGCAGTTTGAGGCTTCGGGCTCGCGTGAAAGCACGAAAATAATAATGCAAATCAGTTGCTAATTAATACAAACAGGAGTCTCGTGACTCCCATCACAATATTATTACCACCGACACGTACGCAGCACTTGAAACTAAAATTCCTCGTTATACTTGATTGATCGAAATAGAAGAATCCCTCGTACGATTTAATCCTCACACTGAATTATTTAGCATGTGGCTAATGAGGGGGTTGGTACGATTAAAAACACTGAAAGCGAGATGAGAGGGTGCGTGTCGTATCAATAGAAATCGGGAGGCAGCCTTCATTGTTTTTCCAATTGATTAGATCGCCATTAAGAAATAATAAAAAGTACAATTATTTATTAATCGATGATGAATCTTCGAAAAGGTTATTATCGTTAGTACAACGTTTTGTCAGGCACTTTTAAACTGTTTTTAAAGTATGCACCGGAATGTTGTTATCCGCGACATGTTCCAAGGTAAATATATAGTGCGAGAGGCAAAGTGACAACGCGGATCCACGCACCACGTCTCGACACGATGGCAGATTTACCCTGACTGGGGAGATTCCAGTTGGTAGGAGCATGCGCGTTTAACTTGCATCACCAAGCTCTCCCCCGTGCGCGCACGACCCTTTCTCTCACTCTACATCATGCCCCCTTGCCTCATGCGCCCCCGGTGGGAGGGAGGGAGGGAGGGTGGCTCATCGAGGGTGCGGAATGTTTCGGGGGAGGTTGTTGCAGAAAGGAAGAGCGAAAAATATTCTGCGTATAAGCAAAAGAGAAAGAGAGAGAGAGGGAGAGAGCGATGAGGGTTGGGGGTGGTAAGGGTTGTGAGGGGGTGAGTCTCGCGTTGGGTCTTCTCGTATATATCGACACAGTAGCTTATACAAAACCACCACCCGACCTACCACACACCGAGACGTTTCGGCCACGAAAATAGTGGACGCGAGCGCCGGGGGATTGTTTTTGGGGTGAGGCTGAAAAAGAGGAAATAAAGAGCAGCTTTCAAATTTTCCGGAATAACAAAAATCGAACAAAAAAAAAAGCGAGTCCTGTACTCGGAAGGGTTGCCACTTCGATGATCCGTGTTTGTTGAAATTCTCGTGTCTCTGTATCTGCATTTCAAACCCCCGAATCCAAGCCACGAGCGGATTGCGATATGGACACCCACCGGCTAACCAAAAACTTTTTATACCATATTCTGCACGGATAAAAACATTTTTCGAGCTTTTTCAGCCTGAAGTGGCCCAGGGAACATGTCGACAAACAGTTTTGACGGGGACTGCAAGAAAAAAAAAGTAATCTACTGACTCTTTTATTTCCGGATCGGTTAGGGGAGGGGGGGGAGTTCCACTACCCCAGGCAAAAATTGGATAGCATTCCCTCTTTTCGAAGCATGAAAAAAGCTTTCAATCTTTCAGTTGTACCATATTCGGACCATTTTTTTCCACCACTTTTTCATCGAAAGGATACAACGGCATGGAAAAACTATTAATAGAACGAACCAGTGGGAAAAAAGCTCTATCTTTCTCTCGTTTTTTAACCAGTTAGTAATTGGTTGGTATAGGCTTCGTATACCAACTATTCCGTTTGATGAATTCTCTGTTGCAACTCTGGAAATTGTGTAATCGATTCCCTTTGAATTCTTCCTCTGAATTAAGGCCCTTTCAACATTCATACCCCGTAGAATGACCTTCGCTGAAAATTCCAATTGCATGGGGGTTAGTTAATGCTCGACACAACCTTTTCCATCGAATCTCGCGGCAAATTTTCTCACGATATTCCCAAAATACTGCCAGCATGAGTTTTCCAGTTTCTACTTCGAATTAAGGTCGTTTCACGACATCAAGCAAACTCCTTGTTAAATAAACGCCAGGCTAGTCAATGGTTTGTACAAATTCTTGGACGAGCGTGTGGAAATGCATTTTTATGTTTCAACTTTGAATTAAGGTCCTTTTATGGCTCACGAGCTTTTTCAAAATCTGGAGAAAAAGATCTCGTTCTTTCCCTTGGCATGTAAAATAGCCGAGAGAATTCCAACGTTCGCATTTTTGTCTCTCTACAATTTTTCGAAACACGTGCTCGCGCCCTCGACTCGAGGAAGAATGTCAGTGAGAGAAGACGAGAGAGCTAGGATTCCCTCATTTTCATATACGGTATGACGAGCTAAAATGACTAGAATTTCGGAGCGAAGAATTTGAACCGTACGGTGGCAAGTTGAGAAATTGCATATTGTACAAGCACTGAACTCGCTTTTTTGTTATCTGCTTTAAATCGTCTCCTCGGAGCTCTGTGTGGTTCGCCAAAACAAAAAGTTGAGGAATAGATTATCGTCACGTGAAAAAATGACATGCAGTAACCTCGATCGGCTTTTCAACCAATTCTTAATAAAATCGGTTTTGAAATGATAACAATTTTTTTCTCTCCCTCTTTGACTCATTTTTCACAACGAACGAACGAACATCTTGAGGAAGCCATTTGCAAATTTCAATTTGCAGCCTTTTTTGTATTTGCATTGAAATTATATAATTACGACAACTTTTCTAGAAAGTATATAGGAAGTACAGACTTGTGTACAGATTATCTTAAAAAATTTGCGAAAATGAAAGCGATTAGACGATTTTTCAAAAAACGCAGATTTTCGTAAAATTCGAAAAATCACAAAATTCAAACCGTTCAATCGATATTTCCCAAATTCGATACCGCAACCTTCCTGTTATGATACTCTATTTAATAAAACAAAAATTAGTAATAAATCTTAAAATTTGCGAAAGTTAGAGCGTCGACGTCCTTTTTTTAAAAATTTCAAAATGCCGTAGAATTCGTATTTTTCTAACAATTCCAACAAAATCCTCAGAGAATGAAGAGCTCGTATAGATTAACATCTGTGCAAAACGGGAGCCCTGTAGCTCAAACCGTTCTCGAGTTACGAACGTTTGAATTTTATCGTGCCAGAACACACACACACACACATCGGGACATGTTTTCTAAATACGATTTTTCCATGTTTTGGAACATTTTAAGCACATTGCCATTGAAAACTGGAGAAAAATGAGGAAGCAAAAAAAATGATCCAGGTGCGAAAAAAGTTTCTCCGATCGATTCAACATTCCGAAAAGTCACTTTACTCTGGGACAGAGCAGGCTCCTCCATAAAATACACCGTTATCAGGGTAATTCGTGTCCGTAGACACGTGAGTACGAGGTTTGTTTTTATTTGTCGTATAGACTCGATAAAAGTAGGATCGGACGACACGAGGAGAGAAATAGCGTGACGAGGCATTGGCAGTCTGGTTAAACGCAAGAGGACGAATGCCACATTATCACGATAGATTTTCTCTGCCAAGGGACGCGATGTAGAGTCCAATAAATCTCACAAAACTCGATTCATGACTCCGAATTAATTAGCGGAGATTAAACCGAGTTTTTTATCACTATCCAAAGAAATGGAGGTTAAAACGAAAATTTATCTCTGCACATAAGAATAATAAGCGAAGGAATGAGAAACGGAAGAATTTTTTTCAAAGTGTTAATTCTATGGATACGAACTTTTTATTACGTCAAACTTATTCATGAACGTATAGAAACAGAAGCGAAAGCTCTCTCCCTCTCTCTGAGGTATATATACGTTAATGCGAGTTAGCCGATCGAACGCGCGTGACGTTGGAGCCATGTTCTGGAAAAACGTTTAAAAAGAATATGCACACAGGCTTTTCCACATAACAATAACCTCCTTGTAGATTTTCTTGATAATTTTCCAACAACGTCAACGAAGCAGAATTTATCGGTTCCTTTTTTTTCTCTCCGCGGACGCTCGTTTTTCAAAGGCTGAAATATTTCCATGATTACGTTGAGAAATATAGTGCATGTAGCAAAAGTGTAAACTTGTTACGATCAATTACGATAAAAAAAGCCCCATTAGTGCCATTTTCATGGTGATCTATAAAAAAAAGTTTTGGAAATATCTAATGGTGGTAATTTGGAAGCTTTATGATTAAGCTAATTCGATGGGATTGGAAAGAGAGAAAAATGCAGGCAGCTTGGCATCGTGGCGTATATGAAAAAATATGTTTTGCGAGGCTCTGTGTCGATTTAGCCTGGAACTCGTCACACATTTTCGTCTAACAAGGGGAGAAGCATGGATACCGATAAATAATGTTTCGCGTGACGGTTCGTGCCTTCGCGGATACGACCATTCATCAGGGAGCCGGGTGCACGGCCACGACGCCCAAGCTCGCGAAGAGATAACGACGCGAGCTGCTCGGGGTGTATGCTCGAAGCTCGAACGCCTTTGCTGTCCAAGTGTGAGTGTTTCTATGCATGAAAGTCGATACAGGAAGAAAAATGGTTAATTAGTTGCGGGTCAAATTGACCCAGTGCGGTAGGTTCTACGAAGAAAGAAAAAAAACTGAAAAAATAAATAAAATACTGCAAATTGACAAAGCAAATAAAATGGAATATTTTATGGAAGGAAATTGTTTTAGTTTAATGAAATTTAATGTGCGGCTGTGATGCGACATAGACGTCCATCGACGTACTACACGCATTCATGTGTACGATACGCAAAGCTCCGGAAAGTGCGAACTAATGTCAATTAGTCGGTGCGAGAATGTATTATGGAAATATCTTGGGAAAAGGAGGATGGAAAATGCGTTGATCCAGTGCGTCTCTCGTTTGCTTTAGTACGATGAGATGAGCGAGCGTGATATAATGAAAATTCCATAAATTTTCATCGTCAGTCGACAGATGAACTCTTGGCAAGCACGTGGCTGATAATTAGAATATCACAGGAACAAGGGGAGGCGCGGGGGTTAGTTCGGGAGGGGTGTTGATGCGGGAGAGGCTAGATGAGAGCTTTTGAGTTACGTGACAGTGGGTCGCAGTATAATGGAACAGGGATACACTGAATTATCATAAAATTTCATAAATTTCACCCTCGAATTCATGCCAGAAATCATTTTCAAATTGCAACATACAAAGAACGAGTTTAAAAATACTAATTAATTTTTTTTTTCATTAACAAACTTTCCCCAACGATGAAATTTGTTGGTCGTTTCGTTTGAAACACACGTTATTGTAATTGACGATGTCTGACGACGCAGTCACCAAAATATAATTCACCAAAATTTGCAACATATTTTTAGGCTGGCAGGTAAAAAAAAATGAGTCAGCAGCTCGTCCTCGTTGTGCATCGGGAAAAAAGTCTAAAGCGAGAGTCGACGTTGCCGACCTCGCGAAGCTCCATTCTTTGAAAGAAAACGAGGAAAAAAAATAAAGTACCGGAGCGCAGGTAATAAAATGAAAGGAAAAAGAAAATGTAGGAAAAAGGGGAAAAAAAAGATTTTGTATATGTGGAATACAAAGGAGGGTAGATAGACGTATATATAAAGGGTTGAAAGGACGGGGCTAATTGAGAGAAACGCTGGAAAGAGTCGCAGCTCCGCGGAATCGCGGGCGTTGGGCATTTTCAGCGAAAATTAACCCTCAAAGGTCTCAACCCGAGATAATAAGATACGGGGTGCGAGAGTTGGCTCGCATCACACTAGCTTTTGCGCTCGTGCTCATGAACGTGTAGAAAGAGAACGAATGAAAGAAACATTTGTCTTTTTATCTTTTTCTCTTTCTCTCACACGCCTGCGCCCCCTCGCCCTCTTCTCTTCGCCTCACACCAGTTACCGTGGAAATCAACCGCACAACCATCCCCTCGATCCCACCCTCTTTTTTCTCCTCTTTTCTCACCCTCCTCGTGGTCACGGAATCGTGGTGTCGTTGGTGCCTCTCTCCCCCCGCGGTCGCGCGCGCGCGCGACAGACACAAGAAGAAAGCGAGAGGTTTTAACGTGAATGGAGTCAAGTCACTCCCTCGGGTCTTGTCAAGAGGAATCAGGACTCCCCTGCTCCCAACCTTGTACGTAATAGCCACGCAGACTCGACGCTGCTGGATAATCTTTCAACGTTAACCCCTTTTCACTCTATTTTTCTCCATTTTTTCCTTTTACTTAGTCTCTCCGACATTTCACGCCTGTGCACGCTGCCGCGCGGTCATCCCCCGCGGTAAACAATCACGAAATTTTATTTTTCGTACTAATTTTCACTCGGGGATGAAATTTTTTAATAAAATTTCCAGCGAGAACAAAAAGCCAAGGAAAATCGATTTCAACTCGATTCGGATGATTGTGCGAAATTGATTTGCCAGTAATTCCGTCCGCCACGTATCCTCGAGCTGCTCGGGCAATTAATGTTTGCGGTATGGTCGACGGACATGCTCCCCAATTACACGCTCTTTACTTTAGTTTTAGACTCGCTTACTATCCTCTCTCTTATGTAGTTACTTCGCTTTCTACTTCCTCTCTGCTGCTACACTTCCAATACCTCCCTCGCTCTGCTCTGCTTTGCCTCTTGACGACCGCCCTCTTTGGAATAAAGGTAAACAGCCATATAACTACTCCAGCGAGTTTGTGGACATAGAACGACCGGTCTGTTACACTCTCTGCCATTCCACACCGACCTATACGTATTTAAATTTATTTAAACTGTACACAAGGCATTCAACGCGAAGGAAACATTTTCAGAGTCAAATTTTCAGTTCAAACAAATTTTGAAAAATATAAAAACAAAAAATTGACAACCGTTTTTATTTGATTCATCGAATTCTCTATACTCGAGGGTAAAAATTATCGTGCCAAGGAAAATTATTGCTCGGACTGAACTAGAAACTCAGAATTTTCGAAATTGGAGAAAAAAAAATTCTCAAGATTTTTACTGCAAAATCCCGAGGCTAAGGGAAATTTTTAATGCTCTTTGGATGCGAACTCTCCACTCAACTGTCTCCAACGTTAACGGGCGTACAAAAACGACTATACATGTAAATGAAGGCTCCACTCGAAGTAGCGAGTTTAAAGGGAAATAACGCTTGGAAATGCCGACCGAACGATCCGACTTTCCGAAGATTAAGGGCGTCAGTAACGCGAACATACTTTGGATATCGATCGGAAAACTTTGCAGCCATAAAAGCGTTATGTCCAACTACCTTAACTCGTCCGCACCTCGTGTTACACTCGAGTAATCCAATTTACGATTCTCACGCGCAACACTCTCAGGCTTTTCCGACAATTACTTATTTTCTTGACCTTCATCTTCACCTGAGCGTTCGGGTCTTTGAGCCAAAAACTTGGAGATTTTTTTTTCTTTTGAAACAAATGACGGAATATCCGGATTTCAATTTCGATTTTTTTTTCCCGTTTTTAATGTCAATGTGCTTGAAATTTCCCAAAACATCGAAAAATCATATATATAGAAAAAATGTCCGGATGTGTGGGTATGTTCTGGGACTCTAAAATTCAAACGTTCATAACTCGAGAACGGTTTGAGTTACAGGGCTCCCGTTTTGCACAGATGTTAATCTATACAAGCTCTTTATTCTCTGAGGATTTTGTTGGAATTGTTAGAAAAATACGAATTCTACGGCATTTTGAAATTTTCAAAAAAAGGATGTCGACGGTCTAACTTTCGCAAATTTTAAGATTTATTACTAATTTCTCTTTTATTACATAGAGTATCATAACAGAAAGGTTGGTATCGAATTTGAGAAATGTTGGTTGAATGGTTTGAATTTGATGATTTTTCGAATTACACGAAAATCTGCATGAAAAATCGTCCAGCCGCTCTGATTTTTGGAAATTTTGTAAAACATTGTGTAAAAGTCTCTACTTCCTCTTTTTCCATATCGCGTAGATTATTATTTTTTCTTTCCCGCAAAGGATCCGCGAAGAGGGAATATTCGTTTCGGGATGATTAGAGGCGAGGGCCGAGTTTAATTGAATGTGGTTTTCGCTCATGTGCGTTTTGTCAATGCGCCATACCTGTTAAAGTTGCCCAAGGAGGATGAGGCAGGAGCTAAGTAAGTTGAGAGTGTGTAACAGGCGCAGGATCAAATTCACGGTGGTTTCACCGCAAAGAAGAGGAGAAGCAGTTTCATATAGGCCTGAAAGCTCCATCTCAAGCTATAGGTATTATAGTTGGATGGGCGAAGGCAAAAGCGTATACAGTGATGTGCATCCAACTTGCGGTCGCAGCTGCAGGAGCACCGATATAGGTTACTCAGCCGCTGCACGTCCTCGCTCGCTCGCTCGCGCGCGCGGTCCTCTTTTTTCCGTATCCTCTTGCTCGGGCTTGTTAACCAATCAAGGGAGAACTCTGCGAGTAGTTTGGCCCGATTTCCTGCGGGCTTTCAACTCCACCTCCTCACCCTCTTGCGTATACGGAGTTCCGCCCCTTGCGATTCGCTTCTCGCATCGAATACACGAGATCGTTGGATCGCTCTATACGAGAGACGCCAAACTCATCTGCTCGAGACCTTGTACCTCGGTACCAGCGACTACACTACTTCCTTGAGCTTCAACTTTAATCTATATTCCTCAATCAACTTGCTAATTATCATTGTTAACGCTGAGTTTCTACCGGGGGTCATTTTGACCCGAACCAGGAAGGAAAGTAGAGTGATACTTCTTTTGCATTTTTTTCCTGCAATCCTGGATAAGAATTCAGGCAGACCCGCGATCTGTAGATTTGACGAAATTTCATTTATTTATGTTAATTGTTCAATAACGAGCTTCCTATTGACTGTCAAATTTTTACACGATTTTTCGAATGCTTCGCAAAAAAACATACAGAGTTTTGAGAAATTTCTCATTTTTTGCGATTTGGGACTCAACATCCTTTAACCTCCGCACCAACGTCACTCCTCATTTTCCTCGAGCATAAAAATGGCGAATATTCGCGTCATTGAGACTGTAAGCTTATCTCGTGACTCGCTCCTTTGCTTTTGCCATTAAATATATACGCAGAAACACGAGGATACGAGCAGGAGCTCGTTCACATTACTCGAGAGTGCACAGAGTCGTTTCTTTTTAACCCGATCGATGAGAGCGCAGTTCGAGAAAGGGCTTCGATAATTTTTCGATCGAAAAGCAAAATTGAATTTTCCATGGATTCTCGCTTCCTGCTTTCCACTCGAACGTTATCGTCCTCGTGGCACTCGAGCTTTCAACCTCCGTGCGAAACAAATTTAACCCTCCTCACACTCTTTCATTCTCTCC